>CANUEZ040000146.1:2507500-2857500 GCA_948099385.1 Fasciola hepatica | reverse complement strand
TAGGAACCATTATCATTTCACATTCACTGTAAGATTTTCCAAAGGGTGAATAAGTAGTCGACACAACCCCGAACTGGTCTCGCGCGTACACGTTTCACGGGTGTCTGATAATCGGAAATCAGATTGAACACAACAGTTACCAAGACCATTCAACATTAATTTTTACAGGATGACATGTACCCTTTCTCGGCAGTTGGTACAATCACCGATTCACATCATTATTTGAGAACCTGCTCACTACCCCAGAATATTCGGGGGTATTTTGTTAGATCTGATACGAAAGCTTCTTCTACATCCTTGTAAAAGGACGGGTCCAACCCATCCAGTTCAGTAGGTTCGTACGTGTTGAGATGACCTATCTTCCGAATAACTTCCATTCATGATAGTGGTGGGCCGTGGGAGTGGGGTGGGAGTGATGATATCTACCTGCGTTGTATCTCTTGCGGGCATTACCAAAAGGCCATACCGAGGCGGCAAACCAACCAAAACCAAAGATTTCCATAACTTTCGAGCTATATAATCTTCGTAAGGAAGTTTAGTTCATTTTCGTGCTTTGTATCTGAGATGTTCGGGGTCTTTACCGTGACTGGGTTTATGTGTTTCCAACATGGATGAAGCTTTACAATGAGCTTACTTCATTCACGATGTATCATAGGTTTCGACACTGGAGACAGTAGAATGCCAATGTTTGCCCACCCCTTTCAGCGCCCAGTGAATGCGAAGACATTCCCGGTCATCATACTGCTCTGTGACGAACGGCTGGCGAAAGACGTAAACATCTATTTGAAGGGTGTCTTTAGCCCACGAACATGAAAGAATGTGAAAGTAAAATAGAAATATGAGAGTTATTTCTACATATGTAATCGTTCAACTTAATGTGTGGATTGCATATTAAGTATCCGGAATTTGCAATTTTCCCTTGCTCCCATTAGTCATGACTTCAAATATTATTTCCCCAACGAAATCACGAGACTTCTAATTAGCTCAAGCACCACTGTGAGTACAGTTTTCGGCTGTAAAGCTCAATTCGTTGAAGATGTATTGCCACATTTCTCCAACACCGAGGAGACATTCTCATAGCCAAATCGAAATTATTAAGGGTAGTTGTCATGAACAAATATTTCAAAAGCATGTGTTTGCTATTGTTTAGGCATGTATAAAATTGACTGCACATGGTCACGGTTATAAAAGGAACACCGTCATGTCCATTATGATCTGGCGCATTACCAATCAACAAAGCTGGCTTCCCCGTGGGAAAGTTTGATCTCACAACCTGGAAATACTTATTTGTATGTCTTCCAGAATTCTGCATTGGCTGGAGTTTTGCGAGCCAACCATGATACCGGGAACTTGCTATTGAGTCTTGAGATCACAAAATATTCATCAAGTATGTGAGCATTCTTTGCTTTATTCGGCTGAGCACAACTATAATCCAAGTTTCGGCATAAAATACCACATCTTACAGATTCGTCATTTATTTTTTCACTGTCAGAAATCATGTTTGGCGAATGCTACATTTATTGTTTAGTGAATTTAGTTTACCAAAATTTATGAATGTTTGTTGTAAACCAAGTTATGTTTTTATGAATTTCCGGGAAATGGTAAAAAGCTAAGGTAAACCGTATTAAATAATTCGCAGTTTTAAATACTCAACTCTTCTTTCGTTTGATCTGAAAATTAGCATCCACAAACTCATAACGAGTGAAAATATTTTTTCATTCGGATTTCGATAGTGCCAGCATATTTCACCATAATGCGTAGATAGTAAATCAGTGTCCAATACTAATGCCAAACAACTTGAATATTTTTGCAACCGAAACACATGATCCAATTTGGTGGCTCTATATTGCTGTATTCTGATGAGACAAAAGTTTGTTTCATCCTTCTTGTCGCAGTGGCGTATTAGACTTCACGGAGAAATCTCTGTGTATATTGCGTCATTTTATTCATCAAGTGATGTAGGCATTCAACTTAGCATCAAAAGTCGTGAGAACACTGTCTACAGCAGTTTGATCCGTGTTGGGGATCACCAGCTGTAGTGCACATTCAACAAGCCCTTCAAACTGGGACTCAAACACGTGGTGAACGACTGTCAATCGAACACCTTAACCACGAAGCTATCCTGGCTGGCTCTCGAAAGTTTATTGAACTTGTACGCTAAATGAGATAGCATCCTTCAGACACTGGCTGTGAATGTTAGCAGAGCATTTTCCGCACAGACAGCGACTCCTATACTGAACGGCTTCTCTGTAGGGGTCTAAGCAAAATGACGGCAATTCGCTGGACAATCTAAAGAACCTGGTTACTATATGAGTATTCGGAGATCATATTTTGCATAATATGGGATTCATCGTGCAGAGAGAACGTCCAGCCGACTGAAAATCACGAAAACTGTTTCATTCTGATTCGGAATCATCAGCTATAGTGCATATCACCCGAGATTTCTTCTGGGCTGCCTAGCGAATCATACAATGGAAGATCAATTCTACTACTCATATACACTCTAAGGTTATTTGTATTTCTCAGGGGGCGTTTTACTTAATCAACAAGGATAAGTAATAATACACAAATCGTATGCACAAATGATTCAGCCAAAAAATCTGAACAGTTGGTTCACTCCATAGAAGACTGTTTCAGAACTATGCAGCCTGATTTACAATTTGTATCCAATAAACGAGCAAAATTCGATAAAAATGACATCTTCGATTCGCCCATGAGCAACCAACTGTTTGCCAAATATTTCAAACCTCCCTTTCGTAATCTACGGGCGAATGTATTCTTAGTCCGATTAGCAATATTAATTCTCAATAAAGTGTTTCCGTTCATTTGAATTGCATTGGCAATTTCATTCCAATACACCACAGAATATGTTGTGCAAACTGCAAAGACTGAGTGCATTTGAAACTTTTCAGTCCTGGTGATCGTATCGTGTGATGTTGATTATACTAATCTGCTTCGTGGCGTGATTCTTATCGTTCGTTTCTCTAATGGAATTCCTTTTTCTTTGGATGAGGTTGCTTGAGCATACTGGTATGGCTTAGGACACATAAACACGTGTTATATGAACCCATAAAGCACAGATTGGTACCGTAATTCTTGAGTTCAGTAAAAACAAACTTTGGCGCTTCACGGAGTAATTCACAATTTGCCGTTTGTCAAACAACGCGCTTGGTAATTTGCAGTGATGTGATTTTCTCATTTCGTAGAAAGTTTTGTTCTTCCAGTGAATCACGTGATCGTTGAGACCCTCGTGGTTAGAATGAAATATTCGACTTCCTAAGATTGCATCATTATCGTAGGTTCGGATGTGTTATAATGGTTGTGTACACAATGAATGACAGCACACAGCATATAGTAAACCGCTCTATCCGTACGTAAGCAGGCAAGCAAGAGAACAAGTGCTCAAATGAATCATGTATCGTCGCTGTAAGTGGTACATGGAATCGTGTACGTTAAATTAGTCACTAGCGTCTAACGGATCAGTAACTGCATCACACTTGACAGTAGGCAGTCAACGGTTCGATCTATAATAGAATCACGTAGACATGGCCTATATTGTATGGATGAAAATCCCCAAAAGCCACAGTCGAACAGCCACCGTAACGAACCTTGGACTTGAAGGACTCGGGTTGTCATGGCTTTGTTGCGGGTCACTTCCCTATTATCCACGTTTTCAGTGATCACATCTCCCCGCATTCCGCATAATGTATGGAGGAATTAGGACCATATTTATTCATGACATTATTCTTCTTGATGTTACTGTTATTCAAGTTGAATGATTAGTCGTTTGTAGTGATGAGCGCAATTACTCCAAGTGATATTCCACTCAGAAAATATCACGGTGTATTACCTTGTTTACAAAAAGCAACCATTACCTATCAGAATTGTATTCCACCGAAATATGATCTACAGAAATGCGAAACTAACCTATTCTTTGATGAAAAGTTGTGTTACGTAACTATCGCCACCACAAACTTAATTAGCCAACGGCAATCGCAAAATATTAGCAATGCTATCAACAATAAATGAACTCAAGACAACTTAATGCTGGTTACCTATGCTCGCCTTCATCCATCTTTTCCACTGGGTTGAAAATGAGGTACTCACATGGTGTTTGGCTCAGACGTTCAGATTTGTGAAAATAGGAGCTACGCATCCCTACAGATTACCAGAGTATGAACGGTCATCATCTCTGGTTATTCTGTTCGTTTCGGCTAAAGCCAAAGGAACTAAGGTTAAAGGTTCACGAACAGTACCAATTAAACGGAGAGTAGTAAATAACCTTATCACAACACGTCCAACAGAAAATTTTCGCAAATTCTCACTGACCTTACTGGTAACTACCAGACATGGTGCATAATATATTATCTACTACTTCTGTAGTGAAGTATGCACTGTTCACCAAAAGCCGTGCGTGGATCATTGCTCGAAAACAGTGTTGCACAACGAACGGACAGCTGACGTGATCAAGTCACACACGGAATAATCACATGAGAATGAAACAGTGTACAAACCATGTGATGCCCTCCTCTGACCAAATAAGAAAGGGATGGAATCGGGTCGACTATATATGGTAACAAACAAAACTTTCAGCACTGAAATAATTAATTTCTTTCGTTTCCGGAATAAGTGGTGTACTGGAAGTGGACCCAGCAAGTCTTACGGATTGCAGCCATCTGAAGAAATGTTGATGCCTGAACTACATTGAAGCCTCGGGAATCAAAACGTTTGCCAGCACACCGCGTATGTTCACACAAGGTTTTGGACCATAATTTCTGTCCAAGGTTACTACAAGCGTCCAACTTACCGGATGGTATTTACACTAAGTTAATGAATCCGTTTGCCGTTGTTAGTTGCGTAACATGAACCTACACGAGCGACGTCTACTTCTTCTGTATTATGATTGCGCTTTGTGTTGGTTTTTTGATTCTACGGTCTTATTTCGTACGGATAATGTTATGCTCTGATTCATTCCACCTGAGGTACTCGTGCCTCTTCTGATTGTTGAAAGGTAAAGCATTCTATGATGTACAATTCATTGAACTGATTGTCTTCGTAAGCAGCTAGTCACTCAGGCTATGTGAACTACTTTCAAGAACTCCCAGTTCAGCAAAGAAATGTGAAACTTTTCCAACACCATTTTTAGTAAACTATTCTCGCTGAACACCAATATCACACAATGCTGCGAACTACATTCGTTTTATGCACATGACTGGCAACTGATACACCTGGCCTGCTATTATCTTTCCTTGGTCTAGTCGTGAGTGGTGAGAGAAAGCAATCCAACTATTGACAGTCTGGAATTAATCTCGATCATCCTGAATGGCGGTGGTCAAATGGTCATCACAGTGGGCCTCGGACCCTTCATTCCCAGGTTCGAATCTCCGCGCCACCGCTGGTCACCCCGGTTTGCAGCCTTAACCTGGTCGTAACCTCCTTCCTGCAATATTGCATTTATATTATATTAGTTAAAAGGATATAACTAAAGAGAAGAAAAGAACATCGTCCTGTTCACTTTGGAAGAAAATCAATATTGGCAACCACAAAAAAATTCGAAATTCTCATGGGCTAGAAAAGCCGTCCTTCAAACATTCATGGTACTTTCTACCTGGTCAACTCAGACTTTGTAATCCGGTTTGTAGACTTCAGTGAGCATCTCCATTAGATGGTCACGTAAAACAGCAACGATCACTAATATTTGTGTTCAAAACAATATCTTTTTAAAGACGAAAAAACCTCAACCATGGAACAGTTATTCTTGCTTGGTCACTTATTCGGTCCCTATCGAAAACTTCCTAGTTAACTTGACAAACATGTATGAAAGCCTTCTCCTTGAGCTTTATAGCCACCCATAAAGAGGACATAGAAGATAGGGAACCATTCGTTGTTTGTTAAACTGGGTTTGTCCTCGTAATTTGTTCCAAATCCGCTCGGTCGAGTCTTATTCTGCGGAGATCCTCGTTAAAAGGTAGCGAACTTGATGCCAATTCGTTCGATTTCACAGAGAGCAATTTTGGAAGCTTTATTAATGCATAGGTTGGAAGTTGGTCAATGTAATAAGCAAGCACTGGTACTTTATTTTATTTTTTGCATAATATTCCACTATAATGAGCACGTTTCCCTGGCGTTTTTCAGCTGCCGAGAAAAAGTGGAGGATTCTGACATGCAAAACGGAATAACAGTTTAGATAAAATTTCATCCTAATGTTTAGAGACCGGCTCAAGAAGGTAAACTACAGAAGTTCTGCACAACAATAATTCGGAAGGAAACAGTCAGAACATTGAATGGACTACCAAGTGTGATTGGTTCGGAGAAAAATTGCCATGCAGTGAGCGTCAACCGCCCGCAACGATCCTCTCGGCAAATGGAACAGATGCTCTAATATGCTTTCCACATAAGTCCGATATAGCGTGGCTTAGGGCTATACGAGAAACAAGACTGACGATTCGCAAACTCTACAAACGGTGATGTAGTTCTTTTTCAGCACACCTGGAAAAATTATGGGAGAACAATATGGAATAAAGGGGAATACACACTGGTGTACGAAAGAAGAAATGACAGACTGCGCAGTACTGAATTGCCGATATTCACGAATATGAAAGGACGATGTATGCAATTTTACAGCAGTAATTTCTGTATAAGAAGAGAAATCTATGCTTTCTTGTAAAGGTGCGCTGAGGTATTTTATATGGCTCACCCTTACAATGGGGGTAGAGTTTCCAAGGGTGCTGTCTTGTATAAAATGTGCTTGCAAAGTGGAAAAGTGTACTCCTGATATTCGGCATTGTGTAAAAGAAGACCAAAATGTCCAGACCGGTTATTTAAATATGCATTACTTTCATAAGACTCATCTAAATCGGATTGCTGAGAGTCAAACCGAGCCCAAACAATGTCATCAGTATACCCGACTAGGCGGGTTGGGTGAGTTGCAATCAAATCACTAATGAAAATAGTGAATAATTATGGAGAAAAAACGGCTCCTTAGAGAACACCGACACTTCTTAAGAGATGTCTGGAAACTTTTCTTCCAGCTTTGGCATATTTGGTTCTACCCGAGAAGTAGTCTTTCAGCTAGCTGAGTAAGTATGCGGAGCAGATAAGATATTCCATATTTCGGGAAGCAAGGATCGTGGTACACTGTCAAACGTTGATGCGGAATCAAGGAAGGCACACCGGACTGATTTACGCAAACCATTGAGGGATTTTGCAATTTAATGGGTTATGCACGCTGTTGAGATGATCGTGGAATGCCGGGGTTTGTACGCAAATTGGTATTCGTCAATAGGATTTCTGATTGTGTTTTGAATGCGCTGAAGTACCGCACGTTCAACTAACTTCAACACTGACAAAGGAAATGCATTTGGACGGAAACTCTTGGTTCCCATTTGATTACTCGACCCTTCTGGTTTAAGAAAGATTTTGACAGTATGCCAACATTCACGAATGGAGAAGCTTTCACGTGAATGATCGTTACCAGTAGTCAGTATCTCAGAGAGCAGTGCAGCCCCGTGTTTGAGTACTGCCGAGGGTAAATCTTCCGGCCCGGAAGCCTTGGTTAACTTGGTGGACTTGATGAGCTTGAAAACTTCCTCACCGGAGAAGTTGTCAAATTCTAAATTGCTGACCTGATGGAAAACTGGGAGTCGGTCATTCAAGTAACTGAGGATTCAAGCGGTCAACATTCATGTTATCAGAGCGGTTTGATCTCCTGCCATCTGTTGTTGATGTTACAGGAGTACAGAAACTGTCGAGAGAAAATCAAGTCCAGACGTTTGATTTCTTTTTTGATCAAGATAGTCTACTGACTTCAAGTAAGTCGCTCGTTTTGTAGACTAACTACTTCTTTCCGCTCAGCCGTTTGAGGTACGGCGAGAACACTCTTCCCAGATGGAAGTTAACCTTTTAATGGGACAGTAAATTTCAAAGAAGTAGCTCACATTTTCGGTGATAAAGTACAATACAACTGTGAGTCACCACAACTGTGAGTCGAGGTGCAACAAATATCACTAAGGTCAAAGGATGAAAGTGGGTTCGTTGATGTTTAGCTAAAGTCTCCTACAACGATACGGAGATGGTCCTCAATCAACGGTACAAGGGAAGGTAGGAAAGAATCATAGGAGTTAACTAGACCTTTTATAGCTTTGTGATATTATGTAAGCATTTGTGATAACAATACGGTCAAAACGAAAAAGTTTACGACGACGTGAGACAGATACACTGTCAGTTCCATTGTGGATGTACGACCTGTAAGAAACCGCCTCAGATACTGATGAGCAAAGACCAGCTTAAGGTACACTACAGACAATTCTTATCAATGCAAAATTTTTAAATCTTCATTCGGCTATTGATTCCGTTGTTTCTTTGCTACATTTCTCAAAAACTGATTACATGCACCTCAGACCAACTGGAGCTGAAATGCCTTCATTTGGGAGTTTCACCAAAATTCCACAGAACCGGCACCTAACAAAAGACCGATTTTATGCGTGCGGAATTCACGATACGGCAAACTCGCCCAATGACTGATGAATATTTTAAGTCCAATATATCAAGCCCCGGCTACTCTTGGTTTCTAAACGACCCCTTCGCATATACCAGTATTCCAGAAGCACTGCCTTGATCTCCCTTTTATTGCCGTTTTGTGAAATGACATACAACTCATACGACTTATTCCCGCGATCGACATTTTTACTCTGTATCCTCGCATGGCTGTTTGCGAGAATTTGTTATATTATGCACCGGTATCAGTCAACTTGCTCGTAAGGGCGAACACAAATAGCGTGACTGTGTACAAGTAGGAAATACTTTAGGTCTAATATTTTCTGACATGTTCGTGTCAGTTATCGGAAGTGGAACATATGACAGCTTTTTGGAGAGTGATATTATACAAACGGTAGATAACATCGACGCTCAAACACCGACCGTCTTCGCGAGTCTTATACCCTTCATTTTCATATTTATCAGCCCTGCAAAGGAATGTATTTAGCTCCCGCAGTGTACACCCAGCCCCCGATAGACAACCCGATGTCTCACAGGCGCCAAAGATGACTGAACTTGGCAAAACCAAACTCGGCTTCTCTATGCGCGACGATAATTGAATCGATATATGACTACTTGGTATAGCTGCATAGGAGGCAAACTTATCTACTTCAGCTAGGGTTTCTACGATCAAGATAAGGTTTGGTGCAGCGCCAACCCGTTTTGCACTACGGGGCTCGGACTGCTCGCAAGAGAATCAGAGACTGTCGGCCGATGGAGGGCTTGTCTGTCCCGTAACATTTGTCATAGGGCAGAAATGGACAATAATTTAGGACCACTATTAGCTGATATTTTTCATCAGTGATTGGAAATTGAACGCATAACGATATTTTGAAAGCGGTTATATACAAACAGAAGTCAACGTGTTGATTTTCACTAATTTAACGCAATGAACCAATGTTCTACATTTGCTCAGGTTTACCTACCTTATTCTCTAAAAACAACCAACAATTGTCTGAAAGTTTCAGCCATCCAAAGTACGATGGTTTTATTACGACAAGCTTGCAATATTTGGTAAATTATGCGAGCAATTTGAAGCCTGTCCCTACGGTCTGAATGGGGCGTCTTTTATCAACTCGGTCAAACGAAACCTGGCATTGTTTCCCTCGACTATATTGATCACAAGAAACGAACCAGAATAAACATATAGTACTCTTCCATCTTCTAAAGTTCGTGTTTACCGGATTCGCTTATCTATTGTGTTTGTCGTGTACCGTGAAGTTGTTTAGGGTGGAATTCATTTGAAAAGCAAATCTCCTTGACTGTTCATAATATTTCTCACCTTTACAGTTATTCCAACCTGAAGAACTATTCATGGTTTTGGCTTTGTTTGAATTAAATGAGTATTCTATCCTAAATGTTAAAGCACCGAAAACCAGCTCGTCAATCAGTCCGGCTTTTCTAAGATGCAAATGGTCTGAACAGACGTAATTACATAACGCTTTGCTTATGCGCTTTGCGCGCACTTATTTCATCTGGAAATGACCTGAGTGCTTACCTGTTGTAGAAACTGATTAAATTTGCCAATCGGATAGGTCGGCTGTTCATTTCTATTCATAGCCTGACTGCTGATTGCACACGGAAAACCACAGTTTACAACACTTCACAAAGTTATTATTTGATCGGGCTTAGAATGTGTACGGTCAGATGTGGTCGCACACACACACACACACACACACACACACACACACAGTTGTCCACTTCTTATAACAGACACACCTGTGGGTGTGTTAGGAAAATAGTAAACTATAAAATCTCACTGGAGTTCATCGAATCCCAACGAGAAAGACATCGCACGTTTGAGCGCATTCGATTGCCGGTCGACAGCTAACTGAATACACAAGTACTATATCCCTCTTCTTCCAAAGGTGTTGTCAAAGATGCATTCCCTCTCCAATTGGACTTTGGCAGTTCTACTGATCCTCACTTCCTCTGGCTTCCGTGAGTCTTCTACATTTATATTTACAAAACTGGTTGCGTTCCACTGAATGCTTGCTTCCAGATTGCAGTGTGGTCTCTTTGAGTTGGAAAATGTATTTGTATTTTCCATCATCTCTATCTTTTTGGCTACTTATGCAATCCATAATGTATTTGTATCCACCGAATTAGTTTATTCATAACCTTTCATGTTGCTTGGCGTTGGGAGTAGTATGTGAACATGATTTGAACGTGATTGTGGTTGGATAACTGATGAGCACATGATGAAGACAAAACGCTACCCAGGTGTTACGTACAACGCGTTTCATAGAAAGCAAATGAATTGGTCTCGTTATGTGTGATTTATTTGGTGAACAAAACTGAAACAAACTATGGATTGGATGATTCTTCAAAGTGAAATTCACCACGGATGATGAGGATCCATGGGTATGGTGGATCTCTTTTTCACAGACACTTCTACCACATCTTTGTTGTTCCATGCTGAGATTTTGGTTTGTGTTTATTCATCGTAGTGATGAAACATATTCCTTCAGTGGATCATGAGGATCAACAAGGAGACAGATATTTGTGAGGTGAAGTAGCCCTGAGTTGCATGATAGAAACGGGGAATAGTTGAAACATCAAGTAGGAGTACAAGTATCAACTATCTGAACCAAGTAAACCGGAGATTGTGTGGATAGGAAATCGTTCAGAGCTAAACGGAGGACATGGTAATCAATCAAACTAGTCACCAGTAGATCAGTTACTGTCTAATTTGTGGGCTCAGGGAATCAAGTCGAACATCAAAATTTCAAGAGACTTAACCACGAGGGATTCTTTACCCCAAGTGTTCTCCTAGACTTTGATGAATAAGCCGATTGGTTTAATCCTGTAACTCCATTCATTTGAGAATTTCGTGATCAAGGAATTTGTGGATGCTGGTATCGGTATTCTTTAATTATAAAAGAGTAATCGTTCACTGCGTGATCAACAGTGCACATTCTGAGATTACTGTACTTTTTGAGGCGTATTGTTTCTTCCTATCGACGGCTTGATCTACTTCAAAAAAGACAACTATTCAGCATCTCTTTCCGAATACGCACCGTAGCACTAGGTGTTCACAAAATTTAGCATTGTTGTGTTCTGTTCAAGTAGGCACTTGTCTGGGCCTGTTGATGCAGCAACGCACGGATGATCTAATCCACTCCCAACTGATCCATGTCCTTCACAGGCACGACCACGAGCATTGACAAAACACATACGCTAGGTTGGTGGTAGTCATGTATCAGCTCTCACTCGGCACATTGATCAGATCTCGCTACACAACGAATGATCTTTGTTGGCTTGCGTTCGAACTGATGAAGTGCAGTCACCTTGGTACGGATAAGTGGATTACTTACGCTACCTAAAGTACTACTATCAGTTCTAGGCTGGACAAACACACAATATATTTTGTTGCGTAAAACAACCTTTCCTAACTGTAATAATTCATATTGCAACTTCACAACAATACAGCCGTCTGTTGAAATATAATACATCCTTTTCTATGATTGTATTATCCGCACACCCATTTCTTCTCAACACCAGAATTCTTCGTTTCCCGCATGCAGCTGAGTGGCAACAAACTTCTTTAGTATACGAATTTGAAAAGACAATCTGCGTATTTTTTAACACATGAAGGAATATGAGAAGACCACTGCAAATCGGTGAAGAGAAAAGCAGTCGACTAAGGATACCGCGTTCGGAATCGATGGCAATGGACCGAAAGCTTTTTGACAAAATGTTGGAAGTAGAGTGATTGGGAATAGCTACTACTGTCACAGTTTACCAGGAGACAGGAATAGCACCAGCATCAACAGATGCAATGATGAGGGAAGTCATAATTCCGGATATTTGACGTGGTACAAATTTAAGAACAGTGGAAGATGAACCGTGTGGACCCACAGTAGAAGCTGATTATGCGATTCGAAGTAACAGGAAGCATTCTCCTGAGAAAAATGGTTCCGTATTTGAGGAAAAAATGGACACTAGGTTGCTAGGGTTTGCCACGACGGATGGATAAACGCTGTGTTCACGCTGCCAGCATTTATCTCACGGTTTTTTGACCGGGATCCTTGTTCACACAGAAACCGGATTAGGTGTCAGCAACGTTTACTATTAGTGATGCACACTGAAAATCACAAGGAAAACGTACAAATATTGCACCTGTCTTGTGTGGAATCGTCAGCAGTGCACATCATGTGATTATGCAATTCTAGAGATAAAGGGCCAACGCTAAGTGGACGAGCATTGTGCTTTAATCCGTTATTCTTTATATAGTTTGGCTAACTAGATTCTCCTAAAAACGCATATCTATTATTTTTGTTACAGGTTTTGTCAAAACGAAAATGATTGGAGTATCAGGTAGGCCACGCACAACAGTAAGAATCATTGAAAACTTTAATAGTTGTAACAACACCAAATGACTAAAACGTAATACTCTTCAAAGTTTACATCACTTAGCACTATTTCCATTGTCCATACACACAACCCGCACTCGGTACCGCATTGTGCTTTCCTCTATTCCAGTCATCACAATGCAGATGGGGAAGCCGAATAAACAATGGACTGATCAGAATGGTCTAAGCCTAAATCCATACTTCTCCTTCAATCCATTGTGTCACCGGGTGAGTTATGGTTTCAATGGATGCTCGTATAGGACTTTCTACAATAATCGAAAAAGCAAATCAGATAAGCAAACCACTTTCACTGGTCCCACCAGTTCAGTGAAGTGCGTTCACACTCGATCGATCAATACGCTTTCCAGTGTCATTTACCGTGAATATCATGAATCCAGTGACTATGAGCATACACTGACCTTGTATTGTCAGTGATTGTTGTCCATTCGGATCTCAGTTGGTCTTGTTCCCCTACTGATTACCGCGTACCTGCACCTATCGAAATCAATCACAGTTAGTCCACTGGAGTACGAAATGTTTGCTTTCACTAAGATCTACTGATTTCAAAACCCATTAGCCTTCATCTTGAGAAGAAATATGAACTGAAACGGTTTTAAGAATCAACTTCATTCCTTTCAACTTCTTACAAGATGTGCCGGTAAATATTACATATGAACTCCTCGTTTTTCCGCTTCAGTTGTTAGTTGTTCTTAAATCCGTGAACAACGACTTGAAAGATAGTGTTCTCGGTTGTCGAAATCAGACCGGGTCGGGGGCTGAAATCACAATGTCTATTTACATAGCGGTGTCACCAACAGGATTGCAATTGGATTCGCAAAATAAATGCATAAGAGCAGAAAGGAAAAAGTTGCTGAACGAATGGAAGGAAGCTGTGAGCCAAAATTTCGAAATCAGTTCAAATCTGATTCACGTCCAACGTGAGTTCCGGTTTCTGTGTGGAATAGCCCCATAGGTGTTCAGATGAATTATTTGGATACTAACTGCTTTTCATTCCTAAAATGTACTCGTTTGCCCGACTCGATTCAGGTTGTTAAGTGTCTCAGTTGAAATGTACACTAGGATACCTTGCAACGCGAACATGTTGGTTTCCGGATTTCCTCGCGAGGTATTGCTAGACAAAATGATTTTCTAAGGAAACTCTGTTTTCTCCCGCAAAAGACCGTAATGTATCGGTCTTAGTGACCATGTAGGACACTCATATAGTGGACACAAGTTGAATTCATTCATAGGTTCACGTGCACTCAATTGTAAATCACACCATGCGATCAAATTTCGGTGAGGTATTTCTAACCAACACAAACGTGGACGAAATATGATTTTATCTTACTCTGTTTTTGATGAATGTCTGTACAGTTGTCTGTGTTTCTGTGCATACGCGACAGATCGAGACGTCATCAAGCCAGGCCATTCCGAATATACTTTTTATACACCGTAGGGTGGATATTCGTCAGTTCTTTAATCACGTGCAATTACATAATGGGTATGCGTACAATGAGTGAATTACAGTGTCAACTCAGATTTGAATTGATTTCTAAAGTGGGAAACACGCGCTATGGAACACTTTTGACGATTTGTTAGGAGTAGACAAGTGTTTATAGCGGGAAGTCTTGGACAACGTAGAATTACATAAACTGAATTTTTGGTAAAGGGGCTGGGATCGGTCAGGCAGTATTCCATGGAAGACCCCGTGGTTGACAGATTGCCAGACATACCACTACTAAGTCTGGACAAATTCAACTGCCAAAAGACAGCTCGTTTGAAGTATTGACATTCAATTCAGTACGTCCAGCAGGGAAGGTGGAGCCACTGAGGTGGGACGGATGATAAAAAAGTAGTTCTTTATGAGGTGAATAACAGTTCGAATGGATGTGAGTCAAAAGCACAAAAGTAAGCCATATTTTGTTCATGAAATACTGCAGCTTCACATTAAAACTGAGGAAGATCACAGTTTGTGATATAAATCAAGATGCAATACTAAAGAGTGACTACTGAAGAACTCACCGTTTATGTACAGGTAAAATGAACTTCAAAAGATGAGAAACCATTGTCAATTTGTGGTAAACATGCTGTAGGAAGACTGATGGATTCATTCGCACGTTGGAAGGTCAATTAGAAGGCTCAATTTTGTCGTCCTACAGAAGATGAGTTGACAGATCACGTTAGCCACCTGACAAGCAAAAAATTATTGTGCTCATTCGTAGACCCATTTAGAACACAAAAGTTTCGATAGGATAACTCCTCGTATGCATCTAGTCTGGATGGGAGAATGGATGTAAATCTATCTCGAAATCGTGTCCAGTTTTGTAAGGCAGGAACGTAATTGGACTGTGAGTATTTATTATTTGGTCGACTTTTGCAGCCAGTGGGGATCCGTAATGAAATGGGTTCTATTTACACAATTGAATGGATCTCCATTATCGAAGAAACAAACCCTAACATATATAACATCCGGATAGAACGACAACAGGAAGCAATGTTGCAGGGAAGCTATTTCGCCTAGTGTTTGGACGTGAACGACATGAGGCGCAGTGTCTGATATTCCAGAGATTTATGCACGTATCTGTCGATCTGCCTGCATGTGATTTGTCAAACGGGGCTCAACAGGATTCTTTTAAGTCAAGGAATCTAGTACGATAGGGTAAATAAATACAAAAGGAGAAGGGTGTAATTTAGGGATACAAATGTTCCCACTGCTTTTTGAACATTTGGTGGGAACACGGAGCACGTGGACAATTCATTTGTTAGGTGTCCGTAGCACATCCTTTAAAAGACAACCACTAATCTATAACTTCTCACTTCTCATGAAACCCCTTCATCCTTATTTGTACTAGTTGAGAAGAAAACATTCTACATACAAGGTGAGTCACATCAGGAGATACTTTCACAAAAACCGAATGCTAATTGAGTTTTCTTTCGGAATTCGGAATTACTACATGCATTGTTATACCAATTCAAACAAAACCACGAAGTGGTTATTTCGTGTCACGAACAATTCATGTTGTATGGAATGATGAGCAAACGGGATCCGTGTATTTTTCCTCTTCAATTTCCAAAATGTATAATGAATCTAGAGAATTTGGTCTAATAACGAAATAACTCACCGCGCGTTGCAAACGTACTACTGGCCACTGAAAATTATGGAAGCACACCGGGACGGCTGTTTCTCCTGTCCTGTTAGAAACCAGGAACTGCAGTTGGCATCCACAAAGCCCCAACTGGAGGTGCGTGGTTATCAGTCACACACGTTAGCGTTGATACTGCATCACGAATCCCTTCATGGATAAATCAACCCTTGTGTTACTTATAGTAACTAAGTAGTCCATGTGTTCAAACTGTTTATAGCTTGGTGCCTTTGTTCTTATTTCCAGCCTTTAACGTAGAAAACTCCATGAAAACAGAGTGTGTTTGTGTGATAGATCGTCGCTAAGCCGTAGTGTGCGGTATTGATGTCTAATGAACTGCTGAGTATCAGCCTGCATAGCCTTGTGTCGAGGCAAGTGTGATTCGCCTTCATTCAAGCCCTCGGGATTTGAGCGTAAATGCATATTTGAGGTTCGGTGAGTTGTAAGCTGGAGAGCGAAAACAAAATTCACCAACAGTGACTGCACCATGGTCTCAAATACTATTGTTCAAGTGTGCACGCATATGCAAACCGTTTTCTCAGCCAGGCAAATTCGTGTGTAGATCCAAGTAAAGTTTGATCAAATCAAAATTAATAAATCTGATTTTGGAACTGAAGAAAACCTTACATTTTTATGGTTCTTTAAAATGCACTGGTATTTGATAATAGTTTGTCACTAAAAGGATTTGCTATTGCAGATAAACACTTTTCGAAGACTGAGTAAAATTGAAAAGAGAGATTGTTTGGTGAATCATAACGTGTTCCAATTGACGTTGCTCTAAAGCACGGCAATAATACCAGTGACCGTTTACGAAAGTTTCGAACCCCCACGGTGTGGGCTTTTTCTTCATCCGGTAGTGCCCCCGCGGTACTCAGGAGTGGATGGAGTGTATATGTGGTTTGCCATCTCGCTGTGTTCGACTAACTTGATCATCGAGGACCAAGTCAGCACTTGTGAACGTTTGTCAAATCTACCGAATATCATCACGAAGAACTGTCGGTGTATTCAACTAAAAGATACCAGTCGATGGATTGAGAAATTCTGCTAAAAGTACTCGGAATAGCAGTTCACTTTGGCGGATATATTCTACTGATACCACTTAGGTGGGTAAATGGTGTGATTTGTCCACGCGCCATTAGCTTGTAGCTCAGACAGTAGGGCCCGTTTGGTTCCGCACTGTGGATGGCCTCCACTAGGGGCTGACAATTAGTAACCGCCAAATCAATTCAACAATTTCGAAGGATGTTTTGCTGTCGTGTTTTGGAATAGTCTCTATGAATGGCAACGGAAGAAAAATAATCATAAACCGGAGAACTCCGCAATCACATTCGCACATGGGGTGATCTATTTTGGCCCAGTTTATTAATTTACACTTAGCACAACGGTATAATTAGCCAAGTCAATGAATAAGACAAAAGGTATAATTCTGGAAAACAGTATAAACATGCCGCTTAGCTTCCAAAAATGTGCGAAATGTCCTTGGTTCCACAGACTCTCAAGCAAAACACAAAGGCTTCACATTGCAGTGTTAGCTTATCCAGTGGTCGACAGTGTCAGGCCCATTCAACAGGGTTTGTAATCAGAAATATCGCTACCGAGCCTGGCATCCGCGGCTGTTTTACTAAATGACCTACATGTAGATCATGAGTTCTGGAAAGAAACATTTTACTGCGATGCAGTTTGAGTAGTAGATGTTATTCCGCGAGGCTGGTGTTAATCAAGCACCTCTGAAGAGCTCACCGTTAAAGCAACAGATCAACATATGACTTTTGTCGTCGACTTCGTGTGACAGTTGGTTTCACATAATGTTTTCCTCTTTCATTCTGAAGCTGAAAAGTTTTCTTGGATAATTGAAGAACTCTCGATACCAATAGCGTATTTGGTTTGTTGCTCAGTAATTTCATTTGACCTCCATTACAGCACAAAATATGCATGCGTATCTTCTACAAGAGGGCTCGACTTTTTCATCCTGGTTTTACAGCTGGAAAATAAAGTATCAGGAAGCAGTTTGCACCACTGTACGTTCACCCTGTTCCCGACGCTTTTCAAACATTTTATTTTCTATTGTACATGTGGTCTAATCAAGTAAATGATGGAATTAAAGCAAACCAAACTTTTAGGTAAAACGGAGTCTGGTGTTCATCCGTTTACCATGTGGATTCAAATCGAAGTTGGGATTTGTGCAATTGTGTTGATTTATATGATACGAAAACAAAATCTAGGAGACTCAAGCTGTACGAAGAAGTCTTTTTTGTCTACTCCATCTGTGACGAACATGTAGCAGTAGACAATAAAGCGTGACGTGGGTAGTATGGAAAAAAGGTAAGAGACCGTTCTTCTAAGGGGCTTGTAGATAATATGCGACTTCCTGAAAAAGTTAAATCATGTCCTACGACCGTACAAAATATTCACCTTGTGAAATTGAAACTGATAGCTCTCTAGCCTCACTAGGCATTCTGACAACCAGAGGACCGAACCATTCTGCTCAGTGATCAGTGTTTTGGAATGAAGTGCGTTTCGGATAGCACCTCCGATTGGATAGTTTTTCAGTTATCAAATTTAGGCCCGCACTTTCCAGAGTCTTATTTTTAAGGGTTAATACAGTCTGTACCGAGCATTCCCTCTAGAAAGAGATAGAACATATTTTTGCTAGATTGCTGGCTGAGGGCCACGCGGACTCTTTCATTCGCCCCCATTGTTGACAAACAATCACCGTTTCCACATCATTCGACACCGTGACAGTAATTTATTCACATCTCGCTCCCTTACGTTAGGTGGCATCACGGATACCGCCAGTTAGCCGTCTCCTTCCCACACCCACATTCAAAGATCGCATCACAGCGGATTCTGAATCTCATAGAACTTACTCCTTCTCTCACTTCCGCAAGAGTGAATACAAAAACATAAGCCGCTGAATGGTTGATTGCGATAATTTAACCGTTGCTTGCCACGTGATTGAGATCTGGGTGCAAGGTCAATACAACCAACGTGTTCTACGTTAGCTACGGCTACGAGCTTGACACGAATCGTCTAGCTTTCATAAACAAACCGTGTAGGTGGCCTCCAAAATCGCTAGGACACAAATGCACCAACTATGTCAAAGGTGACATGTTCAATGGGAGAAAATGATTTTTCGATCTACATGAACCGACCATATACTGGGCAACGTTTGCACACGGCCACCTTTTGCCTAATCGCCTACAAATACAAAAGAAGCCACCACACACTGAACCGTTTAGAAATAATTCCACTTGTGATTTGAACGGGGCAACCAAGTTGGAGCGCTTACACTTACCACCCTCGTGAGATTCTGAAAATCACAGAAACTATAACTGAGTTTTCGAGTTGGTTATTTTCAATCAGGCTCGAGGGCTGTCCGAGTTACAGGTTTCTATCATTCAAAGTCAGCGTTGTCGCCCAACAGACAGTCAAGAGCTATCTCGGACAGCCTAGTAATACGATGGGTTTATCCGTGTGCTTTCGTGTGACTCGCACAAACATGCACTCCGGTTTTTAGTCCTATTTGGAAAATGGCGCATGCACACTGCCGTACACAATCCCCTACAAGCAAGATATGAGATAATTTGGTCGTGGGTTTCTAATGTTGAAATGAACGTCGACCAATTGTTTCATGATTCTATAACTGTTCATATCAACATAACTATATTTACCGTGTATTTCAATGTGAATTTCACGAATGGCTGAAATCGATAAACTATTTTTATTCGTCTTGTGAGCTCGTTTTGTGTTCGATATCAGTTATTTGCGCCAACAGGTATTTAGGTCCTAATCCAACAGTATGAACAGTTCTTTCTATTTTATGTCGTGCACAATTTCGGTAAGAAAAATGAGAAAGAATAATTATTTCGGTAAATAAACTTGAATTCTGAAATACAGGAACAATTTTGATTACGGCAAACAGTGGTATGCGCGACGCATTTTTATGTCAACGTCAGTTTTCAGTGTGAGTGTACAGTGTTAAGGAATATAGCTCAGAATCGCTCAACGTATCAATCCGTTATGAGTAAACGACCAGACATAAGGGAGCTGATTTTCAACAATCTTTTATTTCGAAATGTCGGATGGGATAGAGTGAGAGCTGTAAAAGTGAAGCAGAGATGCATAAAACCACTTTATTACGGGCAGCGCTTTCGTTACTTGGTTGTATTCTGAATACAGACTATCATTACCCTGAGACTACGAAATACATCGAGGGTCCCGAACTCATTCACAGTCACAGACGGTTAAGTAGCGATCGACGGCATGAATCCGCTAGCAATTAGCTCCTCTTAACAACATGATCCACTTAGAAGCAAGGCAAAAGTCACGAAATTAGACAGTCTGAATTCAGTACAGTAAAATGTAATGTACCCGTGTTCGTGAGACACAGTCTGTTTGTAGCTGGACGAAAATACCAGCCACACTGCGCAATGAATCACATATTATGCAAAATATAATCTCCGACTACTCATATAGTAACCAAGCTCTGTAAGTAGTTTATCAAAATGCCGTCGTTGTACTTGAGCCTCTACAGGGAAGCCGTCTATTATAGGAGCTGCTCGCTGTGCTGGAAGTGCTCTACTAACATTCATAACCAGTGTCGGAAAGGTGCTTTGTCGTGTGGTGTATAAGTTCCATAAACCCTTCAGAGCCAACCCAGATTGCTTTGTTGTTTAAGTGTTCGACTCACAATCGTTTCATGGCTTTCAGTGTTGAGTTGAACGTTCACACAGAATGACGAATCTCACGTTATACAGATAACAGTCACTCAGTCTACCCTGGCCCACTCACCACCCAACGTCAGGTCCAGGAAAGTCCGAAAGCTTACATGTTGAGAACGTGTTAGTCCATTCACACCTGGTTTCCGGATAATCCTGTACCACACTAGGTGTGAACGATGATCCTTGACACGATTTTTGTCGACTGTATCCCTTATGCATTTAGTTCTATATATTGTGTTGTATTGGCATGATTAAGAATCACTGAAAACGAGCTTGTTCGCCAACCTGTGTTTTCCAAATAACAGTCAATCAGGAATGGGTGTTGCAAATTATGTGAGCTTGGGTAGGGGTGAACAGAGGTATTACTTTATGTGAGGAACAAGGATCAAGATACATGGCTCAGTGAAATAGTGGAAAGTGTGATTCCCCGAAAGATTAGGCAGGAACTCTAGGCGAAACTTACAATGAATCTGGTTCCAACGTTATCAAAAACCACGCTTTTTTTTCAAATCATTACCTTGGAAATTGATTGCGTTTAATCCTGCTAACGTATTCATCTTCCATCCAATCAGAATATTCAGTCAGTTTCATTTAGTCAATTATAAAACGATTGGAAAAAGGATGTTTTGAGAAGGGATGAATTTGTCATAATTATTGCTGAGGGAACCCATCAATTTCCTGCTAATCATGTACCACTCCATACTCATTTGAATAATGCTTTCGTTACCATATTTTACACTACAGATGACGCACTTGCTGAACAAGTTAGATAAGCTGTACCCGTTTATCCACATCACGATGGAAACAAAGAAGGGCTCAGTGTACTTGTACGTTGACATTGACCTTTTGTTTGACGTGACGGAAATTGGTGAGATGAAAACAGGTGACGTTGTCAGCCTATCAAACACGGAGTCTGCACGCTACAAACAAAAATTAACACTGGGAAGTTTTGAGTATCAAGGTAAGATTCCGTATTATTCATTGACTTAAAGCATCCCTTGTGTACCCTTTTGCAGAAAACTATCGAATGGCACAGTTCCGCATGGCCACCTTGCGTTTACCAGTTTACAAAACATTTTTGAAAGGACATACATATTGCTTTTGATGCAGAATATTGAAATACTGCAGATTACAGTTCATGAACGTTTGCAATTTGGTTGTCCTTTTGTGAGAGAATTTACTCTGATTTCTTTGATTTCGCATTTTGCTATTACTTATATTCCAGTAGTGTAAATAGGAACTCTAAAGATTTGTGGCAGATCCAGATGGGACGTGATTGGATAGCTAGGATAGGCCTTGTTCCGTAAAATTCTTGTTATTCAGAGATGAATAGAACCTCAGTAAGATAAGCACATCAAGATTCTCAGACAGATCAACTTGACAAATTCTGTGTAAGCAAACAATCCCTGGTCACAATGTCTGTGATACATGTGATAATGTCTCTGGTAATTTTATAATTCCCTTGATAATGATAATGCAAGAGCAAACTGAATCAATTGAATTTTGTTTTCGCTCCTTTGTTGTAGCTCCAAAACATCTGGGTAAGAGCTGAGCTTTTGAATAAGTCTGATACCATGCTCTGTTTTACAAGAATTGTCTGGTTCCCATAGCGCGTATTTTTGAGAAATGCTGATAGATTATCCTACAACGAATGATGGAATCGATTCTTCTAACCCTTACAGCTGCAATTTTGTGCCCTGGTTCTGCTTCAGTTCTCAGTTAGAACACTGTGTACAGGGACTCTTCTTGCTTCCCTCATAAAAAGCGAATCGAGGAAACGAAACCTGACCACGCGCACATCCGTGAAGGGTTAGTTCGCGTCAACAGCCTTTCACGCAATTGAGTTTGCGAAGACAAGCAATAAATCATTCCGATTTCCAGATTTGCTCCTATCTTTTTGGATTTAATTGCAAAAACTGCCACGGAATTAGGATTTTTCATGCTTCGGTGATTAGTTTCATTACAGAGTCAAACGGAATGAGATGATGGCAATTATGCTGTGAATGAGCACTCCTTTTCTGAATGAAAAACCCTATCCACTGAGAACTGTCGTCATGACTACTGTTCCTTACATGTTGTTGACCATTACTGAAATAGTGGGGTTTTTTCTAAACCACTGGTTTCGAACTCGACCGAGTTTCCATCACCTATGATTGAGGACTCAGAAGATTGGCAGATTGTTAATCCTGGAGGCTCTCCTTAATCCAGGCGTATATTAAGTAATAGCAGACTCAACAACAGACAAAATTATTCACAACGTGCGATGAATACTATTTACTTGTGATTTAACGAAAACAGACGCGGAAAAAGAAAGGATGGCTACTTGATGATCGCAGTGTTCGATTGCTGCCCAAGGAGGCGAATGACTATATCATGATCAGATGGTTTTCCGTTCACCACGCATAATAAATCATCTAAAATGCCTCCAGTCGTACAATCCAAACAGCTGGAGACTAGTATTATTTGTTGCCTACTACATCAGCATGCAGTTTTTGAGGTTCAGTCAAGACGCGGACAAAAAAATAGAAGAGCAATACAGCTTTGATCAGACTACTGGACTGATGAAAATAATGCCAACTTGAGTTCTTAGCTCGTCAACCAGACTGATCAGCCTTTGATTAACCAGTTTTATATACATGAAAACGTGGCTGATGACAGTCGATCATAGGTAATATAGGTCCTTCGTCAAGGAATTACTTGAGTACCTCAGGATTCACCTGGACCTGACTGTAAGACACTTATTGTGAGTATACACAGTATTAATTCAAGTTGCGATGGAGAACCATAACTGGTAGAGGACCAGGTACCAAAATTGGATGGAATATTGAGGGGTGACTATCATTTCCGAAAGCAGATCTAACGGCAAATACTTATTTGAAAAAAGGAACACCCAATCCCTTGGTTCGCAACAGCGTTTTAAAATAACATGATATTTTGATGTCCACGAAGAGCCGCTATACTAATGTGTTCGATTACACTGCACTGTCTTCCTTGATAGGTACCGCTTAAAAAGCAGAAACCGATTTTAAATATCACCTTGATTAGTCCCGAGCCAAATACTAACAATTGGGCAGCTAAGCCCCATTACTGATCGCAAAGGATTCTTACGAAGGGATTTTCATTTTTTTTTTTCAAAGTGCTATTATTGGTCACCCAATGACCCCTCTCCCAAGTGAATGACTGTCGTGATCCTACTAACGGTGTACTACTAATTCGGTCCCGTTGATTTGCATTGAATTTTTAGGTGTTATATTCAGCCGTCTTGTCATTGCGACAGGGAGTAAACGTCTTGGCAGTAACTGAGTCAGTTAACCACCGTATATGGCAGCCCATATGTGCGCTTTGGCATTTCTTCCAGTGCGGTGTTCTTTTGCTCCACAAGTGAATTATTTATAAGTTTTTGCAAGGAGTTTCAAATCACACTTACTGACGAATTCGTTCCCCTTTCTTATGGATCGAAGGGCACCTCCGTAACGGCATATTCTGTCCACAGGCCAGCTTGTTTGTGTACATCAACGATCCGTTCCCAATTGTGGCAAGATTTTTCCTTTACTAAGAGATCATGCCGGAGGAGATAACATCACGCCGTTACTTCTTTATTTAGCAACTCAGTATAGGACCATTCTAAAGGCTTTTTAATGACAGTCTGACGTAGGAACAAATGAGTGAACCCCTTGTAATTGAATGAAGAGGTAATTTTTTCATTTTGTACGACATTTGAATAGATGAGTTTGCTTTCTTTCAAATTTTTAATGAATCTTGAAATATATCCAATTGAATAGATATCAGAGAAAATTTACCCACGTTGTGTGACCTTGAGGACGGAAACGATGAGGGTAAGAACACGTATGATCATTGTATTCGAACAAAACTCCATCAAACTAATTACTACTGTATAGGAGGCAGCACAGCTGCGCATTTACCATACTCAAAGTTGTGCATTATTTCAAATTTGTGCTCGTGGTATCAGCGGCAAAACCGTGCGTTTGATTGATTACAATCCAGGGATTCACAGCGGCACAAGTTGATAACATTCGCTTGGTTCTCCAGGATTATTTGGTACTGCAGCGTGATTTTCGTATATTCTAAAAAAAAAAACTGCACGAAAGAATGCAGCTTTCTGAGAAAGGCGATTTGTTCAAGAGATATTTACTTTTTAGGCATAACAAAAACAAGCGGTTATAATGAAACAGTTTCAGAGATCCAGAAACGTTTGAATATGTTCAGACGGTGATTTTCTGTAGGGCATTAAATCTGTCCAGTCTCCAAGACACACGAAGAAAGAAATCTCGGTGTGTGACGGAGCTCAGTGAATGTACACATAGACTACCCTAATTCTGTGAGTGTGATGTTCTCCGGCATGAAGTCTTTTCCATCTCAACATTAAATCAGTATTTACGGTGTAAACGGGTTAATTATTGAGCAGTTAAACCAAAACATCCTGCTCGGACAAAACTGATATCTACAAACAAGAACTCGAATCAAGGTCGAAACAAGTGAGACAAGAACGCAGATCGTTGTACACAAATAATACACCCGGAGGTACTCCCAATCCATGGAAATCCCTGCCCAAAAATCCAGTTGGATCGAACCAAAACATCGCGTAGATAAAAAGAACAGCATGAATCCGCGCATGAATTTCCAAGCGTCTATCAGGAAGGACGCAAAAGCAGATACCAATGTAAGATGTTGATCGAAATCGAAGGCTTGATTTTTCTTATTGATTTACTAATACACTTTTCTTCTCAGCAAGCAATCAGTAATGGATTGTTCATAGATCCCCACAAACACGTAGACCGCGGTTGTTTTCAACCACGTAGTTTGGTCTGAACAAAAGCCCACAGCATGGAAACAATGAGGACGGAAAATGTTCCGATATTGAGGATACACACTGTACGCAACTGTTTTACTGAACTTCTGTGGCATTGATTTATCACTTGTGTTAGCTGGTCAATTTCGGATATTCAGTCAGCCGCTGAGTCAGTCTCTAACATTAGTCTCCTCATTTTTGCTTCGATGAATTCTATCTCACATTTGTGCTACGGAAACCATACTGAATAGAACAAAATCATCACGCCAACATATTTACACGAATCATGATTCAAATGGGATATACTGACACGTTCTTTTAACGTCCTCCCACCAACAATTTTTTCGATGATAATGATGAACATTATGACGATGATCAAGATTAATGTCGATGATTATGATTATGATGCTGATGACCATGATGATGAAGATGATGAAGATGATGATGATGATGATGATGATGATGATGATGATGATGATGATGATGATGATGATGATGATGATGATGATGATGATGATGATGATGATGATGATGGTGATGATGATGATGATGATGATGATGATGATGATGATGATGATGATGATGATGATGATGATGATGATGATGATGATGATGATGATGATGATGATGATGATGATGATGATGATGATGATGATGTTGATGATGATGATGATGATGATGATGATGATGATGATGATGATGATGATGATGATGATGATGATGATGATGATGATGATGATGATGATGATGATGATGATGATGATGATGATGATGATGATGATGATGATGATGATGATGATGATGATGATGATGATGATGATGATGATGATGATGATGATGATGATGATGATGATGATGATGATGATGAGGATGATGATGATAGTGAGGATGAAAATTATGGAGATTATGATTGCGAATATGATCATAATGATAATGATTACGAAAAGGGGTGCTTATTGAAATGATATTTTCATTCACTTTGCAAAGAACGCGGAACTAATGCGAGGTTGCCATTGGGTGCTAATGATGCAGCTGAAGATGTTGAAGAAAACGAACTGGGACCTGAACACGGAGCAGACGAAGACTTGGACTCGGAGGAAATTATTGATGAAACTATTGAAAATCCTTTGTTAGAGACGAATGAGAGGCCAGATGTGGTTGCAACGAACATTGGAAGTGACTCGTTCTCTAGTCAAAGGAACCCTTCTCCTGAGTCCAATGATCGATCAACTCCAAGTCCAGATGAGACCACGAACACTTCAGGTAAAGTCGGTTTCTTATGCTACCAATTACTACACACTATATTACTAATTATTTCAATCTCATGTGTCGTCTTTGTAATGGTCCATAATTTTGTGGATATCTCTTTACAGGAAAGTTCAAAGAAGGCGCACGAAATGCGTTCATTTCGCTCATTGTGGTTCTTAATTGCTCTCTGTTAAGATGAAAATCATCCTCATTACTTCACTACTGATGCATGCACTACTTAGTACTTTCTCCTAAATGTATGGATGTATAAAAAATATACATATGCACACATCATTGGGTTTGTTTTTTTACTCAGATTATTGGGTACGAAAACCCAATTTGAGCTCGTTTCAAGAGTTTCCATCGCATAAATGCAGTAAAATATCATAACTTTCATCAGGTTCAATTAATTGGACGAGTAGGTATCTTTTGACGAGTCTGAGAGTTGTTTGAAACCAAGATGACGGATGAGTTCTTCGAAAGTCAAGATTTCAAAGAGCCAGCATAGAAATACAGCGTTCTGGGTTCCTTTATCGGAATACCAATGCTAATTTATTCATGCAAACCATGTACGTGCAAGGACGGTTAGAACTTACCAAGTTGTTTCCTTATACGTGCGTTTGCTAGTCTTTCTTACTACGGGTTGACCACCTGTCGTTTACAGTAGTAGTCTGCAATCAACCACCGCGATCACCAGGGTAATTTTTCCCAAAACCAATGATACGGAGAACACTATCGGTGGGAAGAGAGTGATTAGCATACGTTGGAGGGCGTGCATGTAGCATGCACGGGCAGCGCCAAAGCGGCAATCGAACTTGGCAGTATGAGTTCAGACAAACGATAATGTGTTAAACCAATAGGCAAAGTTGAATCTCACTACAAGGGCCTCCTTTTAGAAGTCCGACGGAGTTGGGCTTCGACTGTGACCGAGGACTGGTTGTGTTGATATCCCGGGAACTCCTAGTATATCTTTGCTTGCATTGATGGCGTGACATCAGGCGAGTGATGGTAAGAGTTTGACATCTACACCTTCGAAAACCATCCATAAAGGCGTCCAAATGCAGCCTCCGGCGCCACGCTGACGAATCTTCATGTTGTGCCGCGAAAGCTCGGCTGCCAGAGCATCTGGCTGATGAACGGGAGGTTACCAACTCTTTACCGATGTGAGACATGCAATTTCATATTTCAAATATACAAGCGAATTTTCTCGCGTCTATCAGGAAGGACGCAAAAGCAGATACCAATGTAAGATGTTGATCGAAGGCTTGATTTTTCTTATTGATTTACTAATACACTTTTCTTCTCAGCAAGCAATCAGTAATGGATTGTTCATAGATCCCCACAAACACGTAGACCGCGGTTGTTTTCAACCACGTAGTTTGGTCTGAACAAAAGCCCACAGCATGGAAACAATGAGGACGGAAAATGTTCCGATATTGAGGATACACACTGTACGCAACTGTTTTACTGAACTTCTGTGGCATTGATTTATCACTTGTGTTAGCTGGTCAATTTCGGATATTCAGTCAGCCGCTGAGTCAGTCTCTAACATTAGTCTCCTCATTTTTGCTTCGATGAATTCTATCTCACATTTGTGCTACGGAAACCATACTGAATAGAACAAAATCATCACGCCAACATATTTACACGAATCATGATTCAAATGGGATATACTGACACGTTCTTTTAACGTCCTCCCACCAACAATTTTTTCGATGATAATGATGAACATTATGACGATGATCAAGATTAATGTCGATGATTATGATTATGATGCTGATGACCATGATGATGAAGATGATGAAGATGATGATGATGATGATGATGATGATGATGATGATGATGATGATGATGATGATGATGATGATGATGATGATGATGATGATGATGATGATGATGATGATGATGATGATGATGATGATGATGATGATGATGATGATGATGATGATGATGATGATGATGATGATGATGATGATGATGATGATGATGATGATGATGATGATGATGATGATGATGATGATGATGATGATGATGATGATGATGATGATGTTGATGATGATGATGATGATGATGATGATGATGATGATGATGATGATGATGATGATGATGATGATGATGATGATGATGATGATGATGATGATGATGATGATGATGATGATGATGATGATGATGATGATGATGATGATGATGATGATGATGATGATGATGATGATGATGATGATGATGATGATGATGATGATGATGAGGATGAGGATGATGATGATAGTGAGGATGAAAATTATGGAGATTATGATTGCGAATATGATCATAATGATAATGATTACGAAAAGGGGTGCTTATTGAAATGATATTTTCATTCACTTTGCAAAGAACGCGGAACTAATGCGAGGTTGCCATTGGGTGCTAATGATGCAGCTGAAGATGTTGAAGAAAACGAACTGGGACCTGAACACGGAGCAGACGAAGACTTGGACTCGGAGGAAATTATTGATGAAACTATTGAAAATCCTTTGTTAGAGACGAATGAGAGGCCAGATGTGGTTGCAACGAACATTGGAAGTGACTCGTTCTCTAGTCAAAGGAACCCTTCTCCTGAGTCCAATGATCGATCAACTCCAAGTCCAGATGAGACCACGAACACTTCAGGTAAAGTCGGTTTCTTATGCTACCAATTACTACACACTATATTACTAATTATTTCAATCTCATGTGTCGTCTTTGTAATGGTCCATAATTTTGTGGATATCTCTTTACAGGAAAGTTCAAAGAAGGCGCACGAAATGCGTTCATTTCGCTCATTGTGGTTCTTAATTGCTCTCTGTTAAGATGAAAATCATCCTCATTACTTCACTACTGATGCATGCACTACTTAGTACTTTCTCCTAAATGTATGGATGTATAAAAAATATACATATGCACACATCATTGGGTTTGTTTTTTTACTCTTACTCAGATTATTGGGTACGAAAACCCAATTTGAGCTCGTTTCAAGAGTTTCCATCGCATAAATGCAGTAAAATATCATAACTTTCATCAGGTTCAATTAATTGGACGAGTAGGTATCTTTTGACGAGTCTGAGAGTTGTTTGAAACCAAGATGACGGATGAGTTCTTCGAAAGTCAAGATTTCAAAGAGCCAGCATAGAAATACAGCGTTCTGGGTTCCTTTATCGGAATACCAATGCTAATTTATTCATGCAAACCATGTACGTGCAAGGACGGTTAGAACTTACCAAGTTGTTTCCTTATACGTGCGTTTGCTAGTCTTTCTTACTACGGGTTGACCACCTGTCGTTTACAGTAGTAGTCTGCAATCAACCACCGCGATCACCAGGGTAATTTTTCCCAAAACCAATGATACGGAGAACACTATCGGTGGGAAGAGAGTGATTAGCATACGTTGGAGGGCGTGCATGTAGCATGCACGGGCAGCGCCAAAGCGGCAATCGAACTTGGCAGTATGAGTTCAGACAAACGATAATGTGTTAAACCAATAGGCAAAGTTGAATCTCACTACAAGGGCCTCCTTTTAGAAGTCCGACGGAGTTGGGCTTCGACTGTGACCGAGGACTGGTTGTGTTGATATCCCGGGAACTCCTAGTATATCTTTGCTTGCATTGATGGCGTGACATCAGGCGAGTGATGGTAAGAGTTTGACATCTACACCTTCGAAAACCATCCATAAAGGCGTCCAAATGCAGCCTCCGGCGCCACGCTGACGAATCTTCATGTTGTGCCGCGAAAGCTCGGCTGCCAGAGCATCTGGCTGATGAACGGGAGGTTACCAACTCTTTACCGATGTGAGACATGCAATTTCATATTTCAAATATACAAGCGAATTTTCTCGCGTCTATCAGGAAGGACGCAAAAGCAGATACCAATGTAAGATGTTGATCGAAGGCTTGATTTTTCTTATTGATTTACTAATACACTTTTCTTCTCAGCAAGCAATCAGTAATGGATTGTTCATAGATCCCCACAAACACGTAGACCGCGGTTGTTTTCAACCACGTAGTTTGGTCTGAACAAAAGCCCACAGCATGGAAACAATGAGGACGGAAAATGTTCCGATATTGAGGATACACACTGTACGCAACTGTTTTACTGAACTTCTGTGGCATTGATTTATCACTTGTGTTAGCTGGTCAATTTCGGATATTCAGTCAGCCGCTGAGTCAGTCTCTAACATTAGTCTCCTCATTTTTGCTTCGATGAATTCTATCTCACATTTGTGCTACGGAAACCATACTGAATAGAACAAAATCATCACGCCAACATATTTACACGAATCATGATTCAAATGGGATATACTGACACGTTCTTTTAACGTCCTCCCACCAACAATTTTTTCGATGATAATGATGAACATTATGACGATGATCAAGATTAATGTCGATGATTATGATTATGATGCTGATGACCATGATGATGAAGATGATGAAGATGATGATGATGATGATGATGATGATGATGATGATGATGATGATGATGATGATGATGATGATGATGATGATGATGATGATGATGATGATGATGATGATGATGATGATGATGATGATGATGATGATGATGATGATGATGATGATGATGATGATGATGATGATGATGATGATGATGATGATGATGATGATGATGATGATGATGATGATGATGATGATGATGATGATGATGATGATGATGATGATGATGATGATGATGATGATGATGATGATGATGATGATGATGATGATGATGATGATGATGATGATGATGATGATGATGATGATGATGATGATGATGATGATGATGATGATGATGATGATGATGATGATGATGATGATGATGATGATGATGATGATGATGATGATGATGATGATGATGATGATGATGATGATGAGGATGAGGATGATGATGATAGTGAGGATGAAAATTATGGAGATTATGATTGCGAATATGATCATAATGATAATGATTACGAAAAGGGGTGCTTATTGAAATGATATTTTCATTCACTTTGCAAAGAACGCGGAACTAATGCGAGGTTGCCATTGGGTGCTAATGATGCAGCTGAAGATGTTGAAGAAAACGAACTGGGACCTGAACACGGAGCAGACGAAGACTTGGACTCGGAGGAAATTATTGATGAAACTATTGAAAATCCTTTGTTAGAGACGAATGAGAGGCCAGATGTGGTTGCAACGAACATTGGAAGTGACTCGTTCTCTAGTCAAAGGAACCCTTCTCCTGAGTCCAATGATCGATCAACTCCAAGTCCAGATGAGACCACGAACACTTCAGGTAAAGTCGGTTTCTTATGCTACCAATTACTACACACTATATTACTAATTATTTCAATCTCATGTGTCGTCTTTGTAATGGTCCATAATTTTGTGGATATCTTTTTACAGGAAAGTTCAAAGAAGGCGCACGAAATGCGTTCATTTCGCTCATTGTGGTTCTTAATTGCTTTCTGTTAAGATGAAAATCATCCTCATTACTTCACTACTGATGCATGCACTACTTAGTACTTTCTCCTAAATGTATGGATGTATAAAAAATATACATATGCACACATCATTGGGTTTGTTTTTTTACTCAGATTATTGGGTACGAAAACCCAATTTGAGCTCGTTTCAAGAGTTTCCATCGCATAAATGCAGTAAAATATCATAACTTTCATCAGGTTCAATTAATTGGACGAGTAGGTATCTTTTGACGAGTCTGAGAGTTGTTTGAAACCAAGATGACGGATGAGTTCTTCGAAAGTCAAGATTTCAAAGAGCCAGCATAGAAATACAGCGTTCTGGGTTCCTTTATCGGAATACCAATGCTAATTTATTCATGCAAACCATGTACGTGCAAGGACGGTTAGAACTTACCAAGTTGTTTCCTTATACGTGCGTTTGCTAGTCTTTCTTACTACGGGTTGACCACCTGTCGTTTACAGTAGTAGTCTGCAATCAACCACCGCGATCACCAGGGTAATTTTTCCCAAAACCAATGATACGGAGAACACTATCGGTGGGAAGAGAGTGATTAGCATACGTTGGAGGGCGTGCATGTAGCATGCACGGGCAGCGCCAAAGCGGCAATCGAACTTGGCAGTATGAGTTCAGACAAACGATAATGTGTTAAACCAATAGGCAAAGTTGAATCTCACTACAAGGGCCTCCTCCTAGAAGTCCGACGGAGTTGGGCTTCGACTGTGACCGAGGACTGGTTGTGTTGATATCCCGGGAACTCCTAGTATATCTTTGCTTGCATTGATGGCGTGACATCAGGCGAGTGATGGTAAGAGTTTGACATCTACACCTTCGAAAACCATCCATAAAGGCGTCCAAATGCAGCCTCCGGCGCCACGCTGACGAATCTTCATGTTGTGCCGCGAAAGCTCGGCTGCCAGAGCATCTGGCTGATGAACGGGAGGTTACCAACTCTTTACCGATGTGAGACATGCAATTTCATATTTCAAATATACAAGCGAATTTTCTCGCGTCTATCAGGAAGGACGCAAAAGCAGATACCAATGTAAGATGTTGATCGAAGGCTTGATTTTTCTTATTGATTTACTAATACACTTTTCTTCTCAGCAAGCAATCAGTAATGGATTGTTCATAGATCCCCACAAACACGTAGACCGCGGTTGTTTTCAACCACGTAGTTTGGTCTGAACAAAAGCCCACAGCATGGAAACAATGAGGACGGAAAATGTTCCGATATTGAGGATACACACTGTACGCAACTGTTTTACTGAACTTCTGTGGCATTGATTTATCACTTGTGTTAGCTGGTCAATTTCGGATATTCAGTCAGCCGCTGAGTCAGTCTCTAACATTAGTCTCCTCATTTTTGCTTCGATGAATTCTATCTCACATTTGTGCTACGGAAACCATACTGAATAGAACAAAATCATCACGCCAACATATTTACACGAATCATGATTCAAATGGGATATACTGACACGTTCTTTTAACGTCCTCCCACCAACAATTTTTTCGATGATAATGATGAACATTATGACGATGATCAAGATTAATGTCGATGATTATGATTATGATGCTGATGACCATGATGATGAAGATGATGAAGATGATGATGATGATGATGATGATGATGATGATGATGATGATGATGATGATGATGATGATGATGATGATGATGATGATGATGATGATGATGATGATGATGATGATGATGATGATGGTGATGATGATGATGATGATGATGATGATGATGATGATGATGATGATGATGATGATGATGATGATGATGATGATGACGATGATGATGATGATGATGATGATGATGATGAGGATGATGATGATGATGGCGAGGATGAAAATGATGGTGATGATGATTGTGAATATGATCACAATGATAATGATTACGAAAAGGGGTGCTTATTGAAACGATATTTTCATTCACTTTGCAAAGAACGCGGAACTAATGCGAAGTTGCCATTGGGTGCTAATGATGCAGCTGAAGATGTTGAAGAAAACGAACTGGGACCTGAACACGGAGCAGACGAAGACTTGGACTCGGAGGAAATTATTGATGAAACTATTGAAAATCCTTTGTTAGAGACGAATGAGAGGCCAGATGTGGTTGCAACGAACATTGGAAGTGACTCGTTCTCTAGTCAAAGGAACCCTTCTCCTGAGTCCAATGATCGATCAACTCCAAGTCCAGATGAGACCACGAACACTTCAGGTAAAGTCGGTTTCTTATGCTACCAATTACTACACACTATATTACTAATTATTTCAATCTCATGTGTCGTCTTTGTAATGGTCCATAATTTTGTGGATATCTTTTTACAGGAAAGTTCAAAGAAGGCGCACGAAATGCGTTCATTTCGCTCATTGTGGTTCTTAATTGCTCTCTGTTAAGATGAAAATCATCCTCATTACTTCACTACTGATGCATGCACTACTTAGTACTTTCTCCTAAATGTATGGATGTATAAAAAATATACATATGCACACATCATTGGGTTTGTTTTTTTACTCAGATTATTGGGTACGAAAACCCAATTTGAGCTCGTTTCAAGAGTTTCCATCGCATAAATGCAGTAAAATATCATAACTTTCATCAGGTTCAATTAATTGGACGAGTAGGTATCTTTTGACGAGTCTGAGAGTTGTTTGAAACCAAGATGACGGATGAGTTCTTCGAAAGTCAAGATTTCAAAGAGCCAGCATAGAAATACAGCGTTCTGGGTTCCTTTATCGGAATACCAATGCTAATTTATTCATGCAAACCATGTACGTGCAAGGACGGTTAGAACTTACCAAGTTGTTTCCTTATACGTGCGTTTGCTAGTCTTTCTTACTACGGGTTGACCACCTGTCGTTTACAGTAGTAGTCTGCAATCAACCACCGCGATCACCAGGGTAATTTTTCCCAAAACCAATGATACGGAGAACACTATCGGTGGGAAGAGAGTGATTAGCATACGTTGGAGGGCGTGCATGTAGCATGCACGGGCAGCGCCAAAGCGGCAATCGAACTTGGCAGTATGAGTTCAGACAAACGATAATGTGTTAAACCAATAGGCAAAGTTGAATCTCACTACAAGGGCCTCCTTTTAGAAGTCCGACGGAGTTGGGCTTCGACTGTGACCGAGGACTGGTTGTGTTGATATCCCGGGAACTCCTAGTATATCTTTGCTTGCATTGATGGCGTGACATCAGGCGAGTGATGGTAAGAGTTTGACATCTACACCTTCGAAAACCATCCATAAAGGCGTCCAAATGCAGCCTCCGGCGCCACGCTGACGAATCTTCATGTTGTGCCGCGAAAGCTCGGCTGCCAGAGCATCTGGCTGATGAACGGGAGGTTACCAACTCTTTACCGATGTGAGACATGCAATTTCATATTTCAAATATACAAGCGAATTTTCTCGCGTCTATCAGGAAGGACGCAAAAGCAGATACCAATGTAAGATGTTGATCGAAGGCTTGATTTTTCTTATTGATTTACTAATACACTTTTCTTCTCAGCAAGCAATCAGTAATGGATTGTTCATAGATCCCCACAAACACGTAGACCGCGGTTGTTTTCAACCACGTAGTTTGGTCTGAACAAAAGCCCACAGCATGGAAACAATGAGGACGGAAAATGTTCCGATATTGAGGATACACACTGTACGCAACTGTTTTACTGAACTTCTGTGGCATTGATTTATCACTTGTGTTAGCTGGTCAATTTCGGATATTCAGTCAGCCGCTGAGTCAGTCTCTAACATTAGTCTCCTCATTTTTGCTTCGATGAATTCTATCTCACATTTGTGCTACGGAAACCATACTGAATAGAACAAAATCATCACGCCAACATATTTACACGAATCATGATTCAAATGGGATATACTGACACGTTCTTTTAACGTCCTCCCACCAACAATTTTTTCGATGATAATGATGAACATTATGACGATGATCAAGATTAATGTCGATGATTATGATTATGATGCTGATGACCATGATGATGAAGATGATGAAGATGATGATGATGATGATGATGATGATGATGATGATGATGATGATGATGATGATGATGATGATGATGATGATGATGATGATGATGATGATGATGATGATGATGATGATGATGATGATGATGATGATGATGATGATGGTGATGATGATGATGATGATGATGATGATGATGATGATGATGATGATGATGATGATGATGATGATGATGATGATGTTGATGATGATGATGATGAGGATGAGGATGATGATGATGATGGCGAGGATGAAAATGATGGTGATGATGATTGTGAATATGATCACAATGATAATGATTACGAAAAGGGGTGCTTATTGAAACGATATTTTCATTCACTTTGCATAGAACGCGGAACTAATGCGAAGTTGCCATTGGGTGCTAATGATGCAGCTGAAGATGTTGAAGAAAACGAACTGGGACCTGAACACGGAGCAGACGAAGACTTGGACTCGGAGGAAATTATTGATGAAACTATTGAAAATCCTTTGTTAGAGACGAATAAGAGGCCAGATGTGGTTGCAACGAACATTGGAAGTGACTCGTTCTCTAGTCAAAGGAACCCTTCTCCTGAGTCCAATGATCGATCAACTCCAAGTCCAGATGAGACCACGAACACTTCAGGTAAAGTCGGTTTCTTATGCTACCAATTACTACACACTATATTACTAATTATTTCAATCTCATGTGTCGTCTTTGTAATGGTCCATAATTTTGTGGATATCTTTTTACAGGAAAGTTCAAAGAAGGCGCACGAAATGCGTTCATTTCGCTCATTGTGGTTCTTAATTGCTCTCTGTTAAGATGAAAATCATCCTCATTACTTCACTACTGATGCATGCACTACTTAGTACTTTCTCCTAAATGTATGGATGTATAAAAAATATACATATGCACACATCATTGGGTTTGTTTTTTTACTCAGATTATTGGGTACGAAAACCCAATTTGAGCTCGTTTCAAGAGTTTCCATCGCATAAATGCAGTAAAATATCATAACTTTCATCAGGTTCAATTAATTGGACGAGTAGGTATCTTTTGACGAGTCTGAGAGTTGTTTGAAACCGAGATGACGGATGAGTTCTTCGAAAGTCAAGATTTCAAAGAGCCAGCATAGAAATACAGCGTTCTGGGTTCCTTTATCGGAATACCAATGCTAATTTATTCATGCAAACCATGTACGTGCAAGGACGGTTAGAACTTACCAAGTTGTTTCCTTATACGTGCGTTTGCTAGTCTTTCTTACTACGGGTTGACCACCTGTCGTTTACAGTAGTAGTCTGCAATCAACCACCGCGATCACCAGGGTAATTTTTCCCAAAACCAATGATACGGAGAACACTATCGGTGGGAAGAGAGTGATTAGCATACGTTGGAGGGCGTGCATGTAGCATGCACGGGTAGCGCCAAAGCGGCAATCGAACTTGGCAGTATGAGTTCAGACAAACGATAATGTGTTAAACCAATAGGCAAAGTTGAATCTCACTACAAGGGCCTCCTCCTAGAAGTCCGACGGAGTTGGGCTTCGACTGTGACCGAGGACTGGTTGTGTTGATATCCCGGGAACTCCTAGTATATCTTTGCTTGCATTGATGGCGTGACATCAGGCGAGTGATGGTAAGAGTTTGACATCTACACCTTCGAAAACCATCCATAAAGGCGTCCAAATGCAGCCTCCGGCGCCACGCTGACGAATCTTCATGTTGTGCCGCGAAAGCTCGGCTGCCAGAGCATCTGGCTGATGAACGGGAGGTTACCAACTCTTTACCGATGTGAGACATGCAATTTCATATTTCAAATATACAAGCGAATTTTCTCGCGTCTATCAGGAAGGACGCAAAAGCAGATACCAATGTAAGATGTTGATCGAAGGCTTGATTTTTCTTATTGATTTACTAATACACTTTTCTTCTCAGCAAGCAATCAGTAATGGATTGTTCATAGATCCCCACAAACACGTAGACCGCGGTTGTTTTCAACCACGTAGTTTGGTCTGAACAAAAGCCCACAGCATGGAAACAATGAGGACGGAAAATGTTCCGATATTGAGGATACACACTGTACGCAACTGTTTTACTGAACTTCTGTGGCATTGATTTATCACTTGTGTTAGCTGGTCAATTTCGGATATTCAGTCAGCCGCTGAGTCAGTCTCTAACATTAGTCTCCTCATTTTTGCTTCGATGAATTCTATCTCACATTTGTGCTACGGAAACCATACTGAATAGAACAAAATCATCACGCCAACATATTTACACGAATCATGATTCAAATGGGATATACTGACACGTTCTTTTAACGTCCTCCCACCAACAATTTTTTCGATGATAATGATGACCATTATGACGATGATCAAGATTAATGTCGATGATTATGATTATGATGCTGATGACCATGATGATGAAGATGATGAAGATGATGATGATGATGATGATGATGATGATGATGATGATGATGATGATGATGATGATGATGATGATGATGATGATGATGATGATGATGATGGTGATGATGATGATGATGATGATGATGATGATGATGATGATGATGATGATGATGTTGATGATGGCGAGGATGAAAATGATGGTGATGATGATTGTGAATATGATCACAATGATAATGATTACGAAAAGGGGTGCTTATTGAAACGATATTTTCATTCACTTTGCATAGAACGCGGAACTAATGCGAAGTTGCCATTGGGTGCTAATGATGCAGCTGAAGATGTTGAAGAAAACGAACTAGGACCTGAACACGGAGCAGACGAAGACTTGGACTCGGAGGAAATTATTGATGAAACTATTGAAAATCCTTTGTTAGAGACGAATGAGAGGCCAGATGTGGTTGCAACGAACATTGGAAGTGACTCGTTCTCTAGTCAAAGGAACCCTTCTCCTGAGTCCAATGATCGATCAACTCCAAGTCCAGATGAGACCACGAACACTTCAGGTAAAGTCGGTTTCTTATGCTACCAATTACTACACACTATATTACTAATTATTTCAATCTCATGTGTCGTCTTTGTAATGGTCCATAATTTTGTGGATATCTCTTTACAGGAAAGTTCAAAGAAGGCGCACGAAATGCGTTCATTTCGCTCATTGTGGTTCTTAATTGCTCTCTGTTAAGATGAAAATCATCCTCATTACTTCACTACTGATGCATGCACTACTTAGTACTTTCTCCTAAATGTATGGATGTATAAAAAATATACATATGCACACATCATTGGGTTTGTTTTTTTACTCAGATTATTGGGTACGAAAACCCAATTTGAGCTCGTTTCAAGAGTTTCCATCGCATAAATGCAGTAAAATATCATAACTTTCATCAGGTTCAATTAATTGGACGAGTAGGTATCTTTTGACGAGTCTGAGAGTTGTTTGAAACCAAGATGACGGATGAGTTCTTCGAAAGTCAAGATTTCAAAGAGCCAGCATAGAAATACAGCGTTCTGGGTTCCTTTATCGGAATACCAATGCTAATTTATTCATGCAAACCATGTACGTGCAAGGACGGTTAGAACTTACCAAGTTGTTTCCTTATACGTGCGTTTGCTAGTCTTTCTTACTACGGGTTGACCACCTGTCGTTTACAGTAGTAGTCTGCAATCAACCACCGCAATCACCAGGGTAATTTTTCCCAAAACCAATGATACGGAGAACACTATCGGTGGGAAGAGAGTGATTAGCATACGTTGGAGGGCGTGCATGTAGCATGCACGGGCAGCGCCAAAGCGGCAATCGAACTTGGCAGTATGAGTTCAGACAAACGATAATGTGTTAAACCAATAGGCAAAGTTGAATCTCACTACAAGGGCCTCCTCCTAGAAGTCCGACGGAGTTGGGCTTCGACTGTGACCGAGGACTGGTTGTGTTGATATCCCGGGAACTCCTAGTATATCTTTGCTTGCATTGATGGCGTGACATCAGGCGAGTGATGGTAAGAGTTTGACATCTACACCTTCGAAAACCATCCATAAAGGCGTCCAAATGCAGCCTCCGGCGCCACGCTGACGAATCTTCATGTTGTGCCGCGAAAGCTCGGCTGCCAGAGCATCTGGCTGATGAACGGGAGGTTACCAACTCTTTACCGATGTGAGACATGCAATTTCATATTTCAAATATACAAGCGAATTTTCTCGCGTCTATCAGGAAGGACGCAAAAGCAGATACCAATGTAAGATGTTGATCGAAGGCTTGATTTTTCTTATTGATTTACTAATACACTTTTCTTCTCAGCAAGCAATCAGTAATGGATTGTTCATAGATCCCCACAAACACGTAGACCGCGGTTGTTTTCAACCACGTAGTTTGGTCTGAACAAAAGCCCACAGCATGGAAACAATGAGGACGGAAAATGTTCCGATATTGAGGATACACACTGTACGCAACTGTTTTACTGAACTTCTGTGGCATTGATTTATCACTTGTGTTAGCTGGTCAATTTCGGATATTCAGTCAGCCGCTGAGTCAGTCTCTAACATTAGTCTCCTCATTTTTGCTTCGATGAATTCTATCTCACATTTGTGCTACGGAAACCATACTGAATAGAACAAAATCATCACGCCAACATATTTACACGAATCATGATTCAAATGGGATATACTGACACGTTCTTTTAACGTCCTCCCACCAACAATTTTTTCGATGATAATGATGAACATTATGACGATGATCAAGATTAATGTCGATGATTATGATTATGATGCTGATGACCATGATGATGAAGATGATGAAGATGATGATGATGATGATGATGATGATGATGATGATGATGATGATGATGATGATGATGATGATGATGATGATGATGATGATGATGATGATGATGATGATGGTGATGATGATGATGATGATGATGATGATGATGATGATGATGATGATGATGATGATGATGATGATGATGATGATGATGATGATGATGATGATGATGATGATGATGATGATGATGATGATGATGATGATGATGATGATGATGATGATGATGATGATGATGATGATGATGATGATGATGATGATGATGATGTTGATGATGATGATGATGAGGATGAGGATGATGATGATGATGGCGAGGATGAAAATGATGGTGATGATGATTGTGAATATGATCACAATGATAATGATTACGAAAAGGGGTGCTTATTGAAACGATATTTTCATTCACTTTGCATAGAACGCGGAACTAATGCGAAGTTGCCATTGGGTGCTAATGATGCAGCTGAAGATGTTGAAGAAAACGAACTGGGACCTGAACACGGAGCAGACGAAGACTTGGACTCGGAGGAAATTATTGATGAAACTATTGAAAATTTTCTGTTAAAGACGAATAAGAGGCCAGATGTGGTTGCAACGAACATTGGAAGTGACTCGTTCTCTAGTCAAAGGAACCCTTCTCCTGAGTCCAATGATCGATCAACTCCAAGTCCAGATGAGACCACGAACACTTCAGGTAAAGTCGGTTTCTTATGCTACCAATTACTACACACTATATTACTAATTATTTCAATCTCATGTGTCGTCTTTGTAATGGTCCATAATTTTGTGGATATCTCTTTACAGGAAAGTTCAAAGAAGGCGCACGAAATGCGTTCATTTCGCTCATTGTGGTTCTTAATTGCTCTCTGTTAAGATGAAAATCATCCTCATTACTTCACTACTGATGCATGCACTACTTAGTACTTTCTCCTAAATGTATGGATGTATAAAAAATATACATATGCACACATCATTGGGTTTGTTTTTTTACTCAGATTATTGGGTACGAAAACCCAATTTGAGCTCGTTTCAAGAGTTTCCATCGCATAAATGCAGTAAAATATCATAACTTTCATCAGGTTCAATTAATTGGACGAGTAGGTATCTTTTGACGAGTCTGAGAGTTGTTTGAAACCGAGATGACGGATGAGTTCTTCGAAAGTCAAGATTTCAAAGAGCCAGCATAGAAATACAGCGTTCTGGGTTCCTTTATCGGAATACCAATGCTAATTTATTCATGCAAACCATGTACGTGCAAGGACGGTTAGAACTTACCAAGTTGTTTCCTTATACGTGCGTTTGCTAGTCTTTCTTACTACGGGTTGACCACCTGTCGTTTACAGTAGTAGTCTGCAATCAACCACCGCGATCACCAGGGTAATTTTTCCCAAAACCAATGATACGGAGAACACTATCGGTGGGAAGAGAGTGATTAGCATACGTTGGAGGGCGTGCATGTAGCATGCACGGGCAGCGCCAAAGCGGCAATCGAACTTGGCAGTATGAGTTCAGACAAACGATAATGTGTTAAACCAATAGGCAAAGTTGAATCTCACTACAAGGGCCTCCTCCTAGAAGTCCGACGGAGTTGGGCTTCGACTGTGACCGAGGACTGGTTGTGTTGATATCCCGGGAACTCCTAGTATATCTTTGCTTGCATTGATGGCGTGACATCAGGCGAGTGATGGTAAGAGTTTGACATCTACACCTTCGAAAACCATCCATAAAGGCGTCCAAATGCAGCCTCCGGCGCCACGCTGACGAATCTTCATGTTGTGCCGCGAAAGCTCGGCTGCCAGAGCATCTGGCTGATGAACGGGAGGTTACCAATTCTTTACCGATGTGAGACATGCAATTTCATATTTCAAATATACAAGCGAATTTTCTCGCGTCTATCAGGAAGGACGCAAAAGCAGATACCAATGTAAGATGTTGATCGAAGGCTTGATTTTTCTTATTGATTTACTAATACACTTTTCTTCTCAGCAAGCAATCAGTAATGGATTGTTCATAGATCCCCACAAACACGTAGACCGCGGTTGTTTTCAACCACGTAGTTTGGTCTGAACAAAAGCCCACAGCATGGAAACAATGAGGACGGAAAATGTTCCGATATTGAGGATACACACTGTACGCAACTGTTTTACTGAACTTCTGTGGCATTGATTTATCACTTGTGTTAGCTGGTCAATTTCGGATATTCAGTCAGCCGCTGAGTCAGTCTCTAACATTAGTCTCCTCATTTTTGCTTCGATGAATTCTATCTCACATTTGTGCTACGGAAACCATACTGAATAGAACAAAATCATCACGCCAACATATTTACACGAATCATGATTCAAATGGGATATACTGACACGTTCTTTTAACGTCCTCCCACCAACAATTTTTTCGATGATAATGATGAACATTATGACGATGATCAAGATTAATGTCGATGATTATGATTATGATGCTGATGACCATGATGATGAAGATGATGAAGATGATGATGATGATGATGATGATGATGATGATGATGATGATGATGATGATGATGATGATGATGATGATGATGATGATGATGATGATGATGATGATGATGATGATGATGATGATGATGATGATGATGATGATGATGATGATGATGATGATGATGATGATGATGATGATGATGATGATGATGATGTTGATGATGATGATGATGAGGATGAGGATGATGATGATGATGGCGAGGATGAAAATGATGGTGATGATGATTGTGAATATGATCACAATGATAATGATTACGAAAAGGGGTGCTTATTGAAACGATATTTTCATTCACTTTGCATAGAACGCGGAACTAATGCGAAGTTGCCATTGGGTGCTAATGATGCAGCTGAAGATGTTGAAGAAAACGAACTGGGACCTGAACACGGAGCAGACGAAGACTTGGACTCGGAGGAAATTATTGATGAAACTATTGAAAATTTTTTGTTAAAGACGAATAAGAGGCCAGATGTGGTTGCAACGAACATTGGAAGTGACTCGTTCTCTAGTCAAAGGAACCCTTCTCCTGAGTCCAATGATCGATCAACTCCAAGTCCAGATGAGACCACGAACACTTCAGGTAAAGTCGGTTTCTTATGCTACCAATTACTACACACTATATTACTAATTATTTCAATCTCATGTGTCGTCTTTGTAATGGTCCATAATTTTGTGGATATCTCTTTACAGGAAAGTTCAAAGAAGGCGCACGAAATGCGTTCATTTCGCTCATTGTGGTTCTTAATTGCTCTCTGTTAAGATGAAAATCATCCTCATTACTTCACTACTGATGCATGCACTACTTAGTACTTTCTCCTAAATGTATGGATGTATAAAAAATATACATATGCACACATCATTGGGTTTGTTTTTTTACTCAGATTATTGGGTACGAAAACCCAATTTGAGCTCGTTTCAAGAGTTTCCATCGCATAAATGCGGTAATATATCTTTACGTTCCTCTGGTTCCAATACTTGGAGAGGTGGACATTTTGTAGCTCGTTTAATTGTCGTAATTCTCACTGATTGCATCTCCTAGCTTTGACCTTTGATTCCACGGGGTACTTCTCATGGCTCCGTTTCTCGCTGGATTATATATTTTCTGATGTATAATATCATTCCGGGAGTCGTCGCCTTTTATTTTGCACGAGAAACCGGTTGTTTCTGCGATGGATTTCAGTAACTATGGTGACAGTACCATTCAGGAGCAGAGCAACTATACTGACGTGAAACTGATTGCATGCCGTTCCTTCCGGAATGAGCCTTTCCACTGAATTCCTAAATATGTGCGTGTCTGTTTGCAGGAGACGAATGCAGTAATGGTACATTTTGGAAAATATTGTATTATATCTTGTCTCAACTGCAAATTTACTGCCGGTGAGAAAGCTCTATGCAGGAATTTGTAAACGGTTATTTCTAGTTCGGTGTCTTGATAGGATCTTGATTGGAAAGTTTAATGTATGGTGTCCTTTATGCACCCAATTTGTTTTCACAATGATAGGTGATAATTTTCTGAAAGTTAGAAATTTCCACCAGTCTGCTATGATGTTCTGATCGCTGAGCTTGGCATTTAGATCTCAAACGTTTCATCACCAGTCGAGGTGACATCGCCAGCAAGCTCAGAGATCAGAACATCATAGCAACCAACAACCTGAGCTACAACCAACACAAGTATTTAAAACTATTGAGTTCCACCAGTCTATTAACGAAAATAGAGGTAGCATTCTGTGATCCCGTAGAACAGATAATTTTGGGGAGGATATTGATTGCTCGGTATTTACCTGCAAACGAATACACATCCTCTAGTCTATTGTTTGTAGAATATGATAAAACAACTAAAATTGTTGGATAAATGTCAAAACATATGACTCTATTATGGGTTTTATTCCCACGTAGATAATATATAACGAATAACAATCATTATTCGTATCCAGTAACTAGATATTCTAGTAAACCACCGTGGAGTAAGCTCGAAGAATTAATAAGTATAGTGGAATATCCTTTTGCATTTCTTACGTCGAAAGGCGAACGCCTTCAGCCGGAATCAAACGAGCTGGGTCCCGCTTATCGGGCAGATACTCTACTAACCGAGCTATCTCGGCGAGGAAAGTTGGGGGTGTGAATAAGGTCAATCAATAGTCGATGATGCTCGAAACACTATTCCAATGATACACGGAGGTAAAACGTGCAAATGGGTGTTTTATTACCAGCTGCTGTCAAACGGTCGTCACAGTTAGCGTTGAACGCTTCAGTCCCCGATTCGAATCTCCGCGCGGCCGCTGGTCACTGCTCTAAAAGGCAGCCTCAAAATTATCCTCGACCTCCTTTCTGAAATATTATACTTTTGTTGTGCAGTGAAAAAGAAGTGAAAAAGATTCAGGCTCCTGTCAATAACATATTCTATGAATAATAAACTGTTTCAATTCTCAAGTGACTTCAAACAGAAATTACTCCCCCGACTAAAACAGTCACGATTCGCAAAACTAATGAACGTGAAATGGCTTTGCGAATCGCTCCAGCTGCTGAATCAATTTTGTCGTCCACGATGGCATTTAAAAGATGCAGAAGCGACTCTTGGGGAAATATTTCCAAAGAAACATATTCCAATGGCTTTAAAAAGGGGAACGCTGGTTATGTCGTTTGAAATGGGCCGCAGTGAATTCCGGTCAGCTATGTCGAGGACCGTTAGGAACGACAAGTTGAGTAAAGCAGTATTCATCGGACTCGTGCGTCGAATGTTCCCACGCAGTACTCCGGAAAAACAATCTAGGAGCACTATAAGGCTGTAGGACAATTCGTCAGGCTACGTCTGACTTCACATTGTATCATTTATCAGTAATTTGATCCACTCATTTGTCTCAAGTTCTAAGACGAGAGGTCTTAAAACCAGAAAGTGACGCAGAATGTCCGAAAAAGCTTCGATGGTTCACAAAGACTAGGGTGAACCCATATACTATTAGCCAAGAACTAGATAATTAGGCCATCATGGTACCAGTACCTATGGATAATTACCTTCTAACTATCTGCATGCGGTTCACATTCTGTCCTGCTTCTCTACTTGAAAATACTCTTTTGACTTCATTTTTATTCTGTTATTTAACGACGTACAACAATTGAGTAAGCGGACCGTGACCAGAGAAAAGCTGTCAAAGGGGATGTTGACTAGCACTGACGGAAGTCGAACCCGTGTCCTTATTGTCCAAAAGTTCACGGGGATAACTACTTGACCATGGTCCGTTGATGAAGTCAACTTGTTGCAAACATTTTTTTTAATTATACTGGTCTAAATCAGCTTTGTATTTATTGTTTTGAAAGTGGTGGGCATGGTTAATATGACACTTTTGCCGTAGAATTTAATGTTGTAGGCAGGATATGGAATAACTGTAAAAACCAGTCAACCAGTGTGTCATTATATTCTCAAGCAGATGGTTAGATTCGCAATGGCACGGCCCCTGATTTCAACCTCTACACGTTGACGAGAAGTCAGATGCTTTTCTAGAACGTTCACAAACTTATGAAATGTGTAGATGGTGTACTGAACGCCACAGAAGAGGTGAGGAATATTTGTTCGGTTGTATGTCCTTATTTGATTTATGATGGAAATAAAAGTTAACGATACAATGAAATTCCCAGAAATCTCTCTGACCCACTATCAACACTCAACCTAGCACTGAAAATCGTGGAAGCACAGTGTAGTTGGATCAGCGGGTTCCGACCACATTCGTTCGCCCTATTTTATTTCAGTTGTTTACGGAACAGTGCATTAGGCATGACAAGGACATGACTTGAATTGATAAGATTCGGACGGCCACAACAGAATTCGGTATGCCGGTGTTTGCATACTAGCGCAAGCAAGTGGGTGCAATTTTAGTGGAACATCATTCATAATAAAAACACTGATTCTTAATGCACACCCCATCGTCGAAAAGAGCATTTGTGACCGAACGGAAATGAGTCATGATTTCATTCTACAGGAATTAATCGGAATTTATCTACCTGACTGTTACATTTTGCCAAAAAAAATCAAAACGGATCTATTCAGTTGAAGCCTTCTGTCCACTAAAGCTGACCTAAAGGACCGAAGGTGGTTGAAACGGATCAAGTGGGATGATAATCAGACGATCTTGCAATTTTTCTAGTGATCCAGACTGCTTAATAATGACAGGAATTCTATATCCGCGGAAACTGTTCCATCCAGGTAAGCCAATACGTTAAAAAACAGGACTGTGTTGAGCATGAGTTATATGGTGTGCTCTTTGCTACGGGGTATGTGTTTCTCTATGTACTGTACCCTACAAAGTAGAATCTGGTATTCGATGCAAAATAATTTGCACTTTGTCGATCGAACATGTGATTACTTCAGTCCCAGTCCGAATTGGAAGCGAAAAATCGTGGTTGGAATTTCCAAATTTACTATAAGTTGTATCAAGCACAGAGTGTGTCTGATCCCACGGGTGATATCTCTCGCGACATCATATCAAAATATTTTATTTATTACATTATTAGGCACTATGTAATTTCCTGTCAGGTTTCTAGAATCCAGTCGGAAAAGAGCACTTATCACCACACCGTAATGCTACCAGAGGCACAAAGTGATGCATTTGTGGTTAATAACTGGAACTGTTTTTTTGAAGAACTCTATTAGAATGTGATAGCAGAAGCTTCATAGTACGAAAATACGGGACGAAAATAGACAGTTACTCCTGTATTGTTAGGCAGTGGATGATAAAAGTGTCGCATCGATCCCCAATTGCACCAAGAGTCGATAGAAAACGGCCTATTTTTCGTGAAAGCTATCACCAGATTTTTGTTGATGGTGGCATAACACTTAGTTAGGCGTACTCACTAATCGATCACATTTTACAGCATACCTATAGAGATTAGACAACAATGTGATAAATACGGTGAATTCACGCGAGCAAGTGTCTGCTAAATCCCGCAACTACCTGCCACAATAGGTAATATACTTGTTTCGTATTGAAAACACCAGTAAGTTAACTTGCTCACATTGCAGCCAAAAAGGTAGGCAAAAAGAATATTGTGACTATGAAATAGAACAAATAAATACTACAGGAAGAAAAGTGATTCAGTCACGGAAGTCCTCGTGAAGTTTGTCAGTGGAGTTCATCTTGTAGACTAGGATAAGTGCTAAACAAGGCATTGTGGAGTAGCAAAAGATATGGATACTGAAGGAGATGTGTCTAAATGCGGATCTTGTTGAGAGATGTGCAATAGATGCAGATGACTCGACGTAGAGAGATATGCGGGGGCCGCATAAACCTTCGCGGCGAATTTCTCACAGGTCATAGTATTTAGATTGAATAATTTCGAGACAAGAGAGTTTGTAGGACTCAGCAAGGCACTAATGATAATAGCCAAGCCACAGTGTAATGTGTAAGTCTTTCTTAAGTAGAGCAGGAAGGATTTCAAGAAAGCAGTGGTGTAAGATTGAGACAACACGTTAGTGGACGAAAGAAGAAATAACACCTTGTGTGGCGTTAAACTCCCTAACCCAATCAATACTATGAGGAGTACACTTTGTATTGTTCAATAACTAAGCGTAGTCAAAATCATTGATAGGTTGATGACATTTCAGTTACCACAAGTACCCTTTTTCAAGACTGATAGCGTATCTATTTTTCGATACAATCCAAACCGATCTCAGTTCGGACACTATAAGATGAGAATATCTTGGTTATTTTGGAGCCGACTGTAAAGCCTACTTATTTGACCAGGTAAATTCTCACAGCGTGGACATTGTTGATGGCTAATTGCTCATTGGGTTAAAAAGAGAAAGCGCACTCAACACGTCCGGATAGGTTATGATTTAGGTCAGAATGGGGCAGAAACGTCCGGAAAAAGAGGCAAAGTTTGATTTATTGGAGACTGACCGACTACCTTCAAGATGTACTTGAAAATTCGTACAAATGGTGTACTGAACAACTTCCTTATATACATGTATATGATGAAAATATAGGGGGAGAAGACAGCACCCTGAGGTATACCAAATTTAGTAAGTTATGATATATTAAAATGTGGTTTTTCAACCATGAAAATGAAGAAGTGAAGCAGTCAAAAGATTCCAACTCTTGGATAGGTAGAGAATGGTGAAAGTTTATCGATCGTCAAGGAAGATACAGTGGACAGATTTCCAAGTTGTTCGAAGTGAAATTACATACGGAAGAAACTACGTCCAGAGAGTATCCGTTGGGTTTGCATGCAAACTGAGGAGCGTGATTGGCAACAACAAGAGATAATCTCAGTTGGCTCAGGATGGTACGTTTGGTGCACTTGAGCGCAGATGTGAACCCAAACCGATGAAAACATTTTGACAGTGTTTTAGAATAGGTATCACGGTTGCCGGTTTCCACAAGGCAGTAATCGCACCGGCATCAGTGAATTTGTTGAGGAGGCAAGCGATTATTCCGGGCAACGGACTTACATTCAATTTTAGAAGAGTAAAAGATAAGCCATCTAAATCAATAGCAGAGGCCATGTTAATGGTTTGAAGTAACAGGAAGATATTCTGAAGAAAACTGCTTCATCTCTGAGGGGATAGAAGGGTTACATTGTGGTGGCATATTCTTGAAGGGATAAATAAACTCGGGTTTCATGCTGTCTGTATCTACAATAAAGTTTTTCGACCGAGTCCATTGTCCACAAAATAGCCGGATTTTGTAATAAAATAGTTTTCCGTATTTGGTAAGATAGTAAGCAAATATCGGATTCAGCCGTAATATCTCTTAAATGATCAGGATACGGTGACTTTTCACAAAATCCTGGCTGTGAAGTTAATGTGCATGTTCTTCTTGTCTTCTTAGAGACTTCAATAATAGAGAATTATTTCTGCAGTTATTAAAAGACAGTTTTCGTAAGACAATACAAATCAAATGTTACATTCAGAGTCTTCGTAACTAAGTCCAATAGTCAAGGCGAGGACTGAGAAGAGAACCCAGAAGAAACACTGAAAAGGAATCTTCTAAGAAGGACCATGTTGACCGGTGAAACGTTCCCAGAAATGACTTTTATTTGTATTGTCCACATCAATAAATATTGTGCTGAAAACTATTAGGTTTCGGGGTTTGATGGCTGTGAGAGCAAGATCAGTCGTTATAGCAGGAACACTCCACTGTACGTGGGAAAGTTCAGATTGGTTGAGGATAGTTCTACGTAAGGCAGCATTTTTCCAGTTGGGATATGACCGAAGTCACTTCAAACAAAGGAACGGAGAGTTAAGTAAGCACCTGTTTGAGCTGTACGACAAGAATGAATAAACAATCAGGCAGAATTTGAATCAGAACGGGCACGAAAGCGTCATAGAGCAGGCTGCTATTCCCCTAGGTGCAAAAGGGAGTTATGTACTGATTATTGACGGCAATGCTTCGAGAAGTGGAGAATTTAGGACAACATGTTCCAACTACGCATCCATCACCGTCATATGGGAACGTGAAGATAGCTCTAGATCTGCCAGATTACTCGACATTGGTTTGAGGCACCACACTACCGTGCGTACTCTTCTTACGCTATGTTTTGTCTTGATGGAAGTAGCCAACGTTCTGGAGGAAATTGAGCTAATTTACAATACTGTTGTTCCACGAAGAGTCACGGGTACAGGCCGCACAAGCGTTTGTTCTGATCCCATAGTTCAGAAAATTGGTTATAGGGGGGAAGGGCTTCTTTCCAAACGGAGACTGTATGTTAGCACTGATCAAATCGGGAACTGTCATCTTCCTTGGAGTTGTGCGACTAAGAGAAACCTGCAAACCAACGAACTTGTGTTTCCTAGTCCGGGTTGATTTCGGCCAGTTTGCCCAAAAGCCAGTTGTGGATAATGAAGCAGAACATGAGTGGTCTCTAGTTCGAGAAAAGATTTCATTCGAGGTGAGGATACTTGGTGCTATTTAGTGTTTTAGGAATAATCCGGATTAACGGTTACCTATTTCACGTAGAATTATTGTGCAGCCAGTCATGAGATGTTTTGATAAATTAGTGGTCTTATACAGTGCGTCAGAGGGCAAATCAGAACAAATCCTCTGAACCCGAGGTGTGACATAGAGTGAATTCCAGAGGGATCAATAATCAACCAATTCCGATTATTTTGAGTATGGGTGTTGTTTGTAGCTCGCGTCGAATAATTTCAACCGTAGGTGGTCACTGAGCTTTCCGTTTAGGTCGCAAACATTTCATTGCCTGCGCACTAACTACGTCACCTTGACTAGTGATGAAACGTTTGTGACCTAAAAGCCAAGTATGGCGATCACCAACCGATATTTTTCAGTTCTCGTCAGCTTCTAAGAAGAAACGCATGGAACCGATTGAATCCTGTATTTTTACGTGAGTGTGATGGCACCCGTTCTATTTATCGGCTATGTTGCTTCCACTATAATAATGGGAACAGGCTGAATGATACTAAAGGATTGTGAAATGTTTATCGGATTTGAATCTTCCTCTATCTCTGATCACTCATTTCCCCACTGGTAAAATACTCAACGACCACGGTTAATGCTGCACGATGCAGATAAAATAATTATCCTTAAGTCTCGGAAAACAAGAATACTCGCTTGGCCTGAAGAAGGACATTCATACGGAGGAGTGGGGCTACCCGTTTAGTTAAAAGTAAACAGTTTTGAAGGCAGTATTGTTTATCAACTTACTGGGTAAGATGGACAAATTTGTATGCACTTAACTGTTTGTGAGTCGCACTTCATGGACTTACGTGTGTCTGAAATATATTCGAAAACTCTATTTTTGCCACGAGTATCTTGTATCTTGTAGATAAAAGGGAAATTGACTTGCATTATTTGTTCCAACTGTGTACTGCCGCGAGCCAGAATCGAACAGGCAACCCTCCGTAATCCGGGCAGATTTTCTATTAGCAAGGCCAAGGCGGTGATGCCAAAATCCAATGATGCGCAAGTCAATATCCTAACGATAACCAGTAACCATTCTGGTTTCATTCACTGGACTAACCTCGTCGGTCACTTCCCAGTGGGGCAAAGAGTACACAGAGGGAAGCGATCCCATATAAATTGAGTTATATTTACGGAAATTATTCATTACGCATCACCGGTTATTCACATGTGTTATTCACGAATGATTATATATATATATATATATATATATATATATATATATATATATATATATATATGGAATATCAAATTAGAGCTGTTTTGATGGCACTCTATTTACCATTTTACTCTGGCTAGCTAATTGTGTATTTTACTGACTATTATCTAGTGCATTCGTGAATGTGACTCCGAGCTGGCTCATTAGGAATTCCCGGTTTGAAGACCGTTAGTCAAGTCAGAGATATATAGACGTATTTTACTGCTATTGTGCGTAGAGCACTTTCCTGTGTCCTATAGCTAATTTTTTGTTGTCTAGTGACAACTAGTCATCTTGAAAAAACGCTTTGTCCTAATTTAGTAAACATTCGGGTTTATTCAGAAGATGGAAGAATATTCAGATGACAGTCCTTCACGCGGTTCCCACTGACCTGCAAATCGAACTAGGTATAATCACGTATGAGAGTTGCCAGTGCTGTAGCCGGCCTTCTCTAGGCAGTCACTTATCTGGAGTTGGGTGAGTGTCCGATAACATAACATCGCTGACGTCCTCAACTGCAAAACACTGAATTATCTTGCCGAACAACCCCTATCCCATTCCCCGTATCTTCCTTTCGAAAGGTGTCAGTCAAAGCTTCTAAACTGATCGAAAATCACTCAAAATGAAAGTTAACTTATGCGCTTGCTCTCCTGTCATCTCTCCCACCTTTGAAACTATTTCAACCGGATTCACCCTCTTTTATTTTCACTTCGTTTGAGTTATACAAATAATCGGTATTTGATTATTGACTAGAGCACCAAAAATCGGCTTGTTGGTCATTACCTCGTTTTCTTAAGGATAAAAATTGTTGAAACCGATATAACATCACAACAGTTGGTTTGTGTGCGTTGCATTCTTTGGAGACTACCAGAGTGCATTCCGTCACCAACCTTCGCACCGCGTGTGGCATTTTAGGGAAACTATCCTGAAAGATCGGCATTCCACCTCCATTCACAGACTGACTGTTGATTTCACAGTGAAGATCACAATCTACTGTGCGCATTTTGCACACCTGAAAAAAATGTTCTACGATCGGGTACGGAATGTATTCGGTCAAATGTAGCCACACACACACACACACACACACACACACACACACACACACACACACACACACAGACATCCACCTGTTACGACAGGGACACCCTCGAGGACACGAGAAAAAACAGTTAACTATAGAATCTCACTTGAGTTCACCAGATCACAACGACACGGACTTTACACGATTGAGCGTAGTCGTCTGCTGGCTGATAGCTGAAGATGTTTATATTTACGTACTTTCTGTTCAAATGGAATTCGTCAATATTGCTGATCCTCGCTTTTCTTGGCATCCGTAAGTCTTTTCACTTGTATTTGTAATAGTGGATAACAAGAATCAGCCAAACTTCCATGATTCTCATCTGACTATCATACTGAGATGTATCACTCCGTAGAACATCTGCTAGTTAAACGGAAGATTTAAGGTTCGATTCCGGCTTGCGCAATTTTCTTTTGGATGCGACAAATGGAAAAGAATTTCCCGTTTTCTTTATTCTTCGATCCGTCGTGCCAAAACCAAATTTTCCATTGTATTTGTAGTGTTTATTTGTGTATGTCGTTTCATTTTACGTTAGTAGTAGTAGTATTTGGGTAAAATATGATATCCAGATATTAGTTAGAACGCTTTTCAACGGGAGCAGCTGAATAGGCTTCATTTTTGTAATGCATTCAGAAGGCGAAATTGACATTAACCTGGAAATGGACGATTCTTCAGAACTGTATTCTCCTTCAGAGATTTGGAAAATGGAGAGCATAGTGGACGTCCTGTTCCCAGACGATCCCAGTGCATCTCTGCTGTTTAACCATGAGATGGCAGAGTTTGTTCCTTCCTTTTGTAGACAAGATACCATTGTGTTCATTGATCAAAAAGATCATCGAACAGAAAGCGATGTGTAAGCTACTGGTAGCCCTGAGTTGCATGGTGTAAAATGGAGGCTCTGAAACGGTTGGAACAGTAAGTCGAACTGGAGAGAGTTTAAATTTATGGACCACAGGAACCGGAGTAAGGATGGACACGGAAAGTTTTGGTAACAAAATAGAGATAGGTGGGAAGCCCACTGAACTGATCAACCGTGGATAGCCAAGCCTCTACTTCTCATTCCTAGTGGTAGAGTTGAACATTATAACTCGCACTGCCTCTTCCATAAGGACTTTCAAGCCCCTGTTTGATGTCACGAGGTGTGCTAAATACACCAATTGACTGAAACAGGGTTATCTTTCCTACGGCTTGAAATGCGACAAATTATCGAAAGATGAACAAGTACTGACGTAGTGGAAATATGTGCTCGCATGCTACTGTGTTTAACGTGTTTTTCGCATGGTAGCTTCATTTCAGCAATTTTTTTAACGGAGGCAGTGGTAACCAAATGGCCGCAGGTCGCTGTCGTCTATGCGACTGATCCTGTTCATTGAATATGCTCCCTTGCTTCAGCTAGCAGAATGTTCAATGAAAATGTTCAAGCCAATGGCTAATAAACTGTGCATTCATGGTCCGCAAAACGTCTACCCGCAGACAAAAATATTGATGCAGATAAACGTAGAAGAGCGTATCAGGGATCGCCGTTTACTGAGGCTCCCTTCTTAGAAACTATGAAACCTACCTGCGACTTTGAGAGGGACAAAATACCTACCTTCAGATTTCAAAACCTGAACTAACAAGAATTATTTCGTTGTACACACAAAATATCTATCTCAGCTTTCGACTGGCAGCCTCCACTGGGTTCACAACAAACTCCTCCAAAACCCAAATTTGTAGGCCTTAGGTGGACGACCATTTCATCACGACATACTCCAAGTCGGAAGCTTTGGATCTATTCCACGGCCTCGCTGTCACCTAACCAAGCATGAACCGGACCACTGAACCTGGAAACAGATGTAGCTTATCCTTTGATGATTTTATTTGCTTCGTCCAAGGGAAGCACAAATGGATTAGTCAGTAGCTGCACTTCACTAGCTACTTCCAAATTCGACAACAATCAGAGTTGGTTAGAATGCTTGAACTCTGCGTGCGCACCTAATACACTCGAAGAAGAAATTCAAGGAATAAGTTAGCCAATTATTGCAAATAATTCCTTTGGTTCGTCAGTAAAGTGTACAGCATCTAGTGTCAAATAGTAGAACGCCTTGCAGTCAAACCATCGAGTGGGATTTTCCTGGAACTCAAGTCCAAGTGTGATGACGTAAGAGGGAAGCAGAAAGCACAGCCGGACCAGTCACCCTTCATGCCTGGGAAAGAATACTGGCTCTCACTTTCAAGTAACCACATTCACAGTCAGTTTTGCTAATTCTTCTGCGAGTTTCATGTCACCTACCTAAGTAGAACCCAGCGGCTGAGTAGTTACAGAGAAGCCACGCGCATCCCCATGGTGTGTCAACATACTCACAGAAAAATAACAATCTTTGAAGATCAGCCGAAATTCACATACCAGTATCAATGATATCTTTTTCAATGCTGGTAGGCAAACAGCTGGAGCCGAGTTCGTGCTCACGGCGATCTTTCACCGGAGTTCACCAAGGAAACCTGGAGGGGTTAGGGGGAGGGTGGGGACGGTTGTCAGGGTTGTATTCTTTCGCCCCTTTTTCTTCAGTTTTGTAATTGAGTTGATTCGTAAGATAGCTCTACCTTCATGTAAGAATGGTGGCCTCGATCTTGGCTCAGACAGTAAACTGTTTGTTTTGGAATATGCCGACGATATTGTTCTCCTGAGTGAAGATACAGGTAAGTTGCCGACTTTCCTAGGTAGCCCAAACAAAATGTAGCGATGTTTGGGGTGCATTTTACACCTTCAAATCAAAAGATGCTGTTGCAAGACCGGGATGGTTCCACGTTAGTCCTTGCGTTAGCGGGGGAAGCTCTAGCTGAAGTGGATATGTTTTCACCTGGGCAGCTACATCTCACCTTCTCACAGATATCGGATAAAGTGTGGTCGCGTATACAGAAGGCGCGTTTGGCTTTTGCTAAACTCAGAGTTGGTGTGTCTTTAAAGGCTCGGGTTTATACTTCGGTGATTAGGTCCTTTCTTTTATATAGCTCAGAAACATGACAGGCAGGATAAGATAGACGAAAACCGTCGGCGTTCTAACATCGATGTCTCCGTAGCATTGCCCGAGTATGGTGGGAACACTGTACCAGCAATGCTGAGAAAAGGCTTAAGGTGTTGTAAGCCAGAGGTCAGTCCCTGGATCAAGTACTGAATCTAAACGGGATTAGGTGGTTGAGACGTGGTTTGCATACCCGCCGATAGTCTTCCTCGGCGAACGCTGTTTTCCAAGGCAGGTAATGGTTGGAAGATAGGTCAATGTGGTCAACCCATGACATGGCATGTAGGCATGAAATCTTTCACCAATGGATTTGACCAAGTAGGATGTGTTAGACTTCCGGATTGGAGTTCAGCCGATTCGCCTACCAGATGGTTCGAGACATTACCTGACCTGTCTAGGTGTCGCAGCCACAGGCGTGAGCTGTGGAAGGATAATAATTCATTGGTCACTTCGGTTTGCCAAGACAGTAATACCAATATATTTCAACACCAAAAGCCTAACAACTCTAGCTATTGCTCGCATTTTTCTTTAAGTTTCGACACAATGAGGTGAGGTGTGTGTACAAAACCTAGACAGTGTATCCTCCTTCCCAGGCCACTTCGGGAAAAGAAGACAAGAATATTTTCATGAGGAGTATTTTTTCATATGTATCCACGTGCTGGCAGACTCAAGTGACTGATTTCTTTTGTCATTATTCACGTCACCCTATGGTCAGTTATAAAATCCTCGGAAGGTACCGGACACAATTTTCACACAGTGTTTGGTCTCAAAGGTTGATAGAACAACTATTTGCACAATACATGATCACAAACAGCTATTGGGCTTATTAGTGTATCTGTTTGTTTTTTGCTACAGATTTGGTCGAAGCGGAAACTATCAGAGCAACAGGTTGATTTCCTACAATAACGCTATAATGACTGAAGTGTATCACTTTCGCTGGTTTTCATCGCCCAGCAATATCCTCCAATTTCCACACAGAACCTTTGAATGAAACACAATTCATGTGTTCTACTTTACTTTTGGACCCTGTCCAAAAATGCACATCTAATTGTCGCTGATATTATTCGAGAAATGACTTTGTGATTTTCCATTTGAAGGAAAATATATTAACTAAACGAGGATCACCCAACCTACGGTTCTAGACTGTTATTTGACTTGTTAGCACTTCCTGATAAAGAGTTTCTGTTTGTTTGCACTGCAGGTTTTGTCGAAGCGGAACGAATCAGAGCATCAGGTGGGTTAGATACAATCTCCGAATGAAGCAATACTAACGTAACTTTTGATTTATTTCAGTTATCACAATGCAGATGCAGATAGCGAAAAAACATTGGCCTGGTCAGAAGAGACTACACCTAGAACCATACTTCTCGTTGGATGCGCCGTGTTATCAGGTGAGTTATGGATCCGACGGATCCAGCTAAAGAAATGGATCGGATGACCGTGTGGTCCTTGGGAATCGAATCTGTGGTGTGTAAATATGAGTTACTCACTTTGACATAACGTAATCAATACTGATTTCAAGAGGTGCTTTCTGTCTTGGACATTGCGAATGGTAACAATCCTTCATTCCCACAGCGTACAGCTCTCATGAAGAACCTCTGCTCCGGAGAGGATCGAAGTGAAATACCTATACGGTGCTTTCAGTTTCCTATTTTGAAATAAGAATTGACTCTCCATGATGGATCGTTTCATAAACCCGATGTACATATACATATATATATATATATATATATATATGTAGATTTTTATGTATGTATATATGTATACTATATCACCACGACTAGTTCATGGTACGAAATTGAGTAAAACAACCAATGAGGAATATTACTTTGATTGCGATGATTTGAGCAACCTAGCCTCTTTAATCGTGACCTCACATACACTGATTTCTGCTTCAGTTACTATTTGCTATCGGTTCCCTAAACAACGACCTGCGCGGCACTGTGTTTGGTTGCCGAAGTCGACCTGCTGCGCAAAACAATACTTTATTGTCAATTTACACGGCTTTACCACCATTGGAACTGAAAGTAGATTCGCAGAATTCGCCTATTCGGGGAGGGATAGAGAAGTTACTGAAAGAATGGAAGGAAACTGTGAGCAAACATTTCGAAATCGGTTCAGACGTCATTCACATTCGAAGTAAGTGTGCTGCTTTAAAAAAACCAGAAAGGTACTCTGATTATGTAATGTAAATGTGCCTGTATTCCCGTTATAACCTCATTTGAATCGTACGAAACTTCCGTGGGACAAAGGTCCAATTCTAGAACCACAGGGTGATTCCCCTTATGTTATTTCGTCGGGTAATATAGCCAGTCTTCAGAACGGAGACACATGGTCCCAAGTATACGTTTTTGTTATGAATAGTGTGATTCTAAAAATGGACTCTCCGTCCATGCACGCTCCACACGACTCAAATGAGACTCCGGCTGTAAACGAACTGTGGAGTGCTCAGGTATAAGGATGACTGGGCTGAAGAGTACCGTGTACGCATACATGATGAGCGACAGCAACCACAAAAACGGTCGTGTACCGCCTGGGAAATTTCGTCATGCCATCCAAGATATAACATCATACTACTCATTTCTAAAATAACTGTATTCCATCTAAAAATTCACGTCGTTTGCACGACTGAAATACAGTTATTTATCCTCTCAAGTGATGGAAACGACGGAACTGTTAGCGCCACTTTTGCGGTCAGAAAGTTAGATCCCTTAGGATTTCCCTGATAGGGCTGCAGGATGATAAGGGTTTTGGAGAGGAAATATTGGAAAATAAAAATGATAAAGTTGCATTGATGGAATTTTGCGAAGAAAGTTTGGTCCTCTTTTCCATTTCGAATAAACTTCCCCTGTAGTGTTATTTCGCTTGGAAAGAACCATTACCGAAAAGCAACAAAAGAGAAGGATTGAGTTGCCATTGGTTAGGATTAGTTATGGAGTCTATATTTTTTGTCAGTCAGTGTGAATTAGCGAATTTCACGAGGCTGCATGCTGACGCCAGATTGTTCTGAAAAGGGGGGCTGACCTATGTTCACACTGTTTAGCATGTAAAGGATACCGCGGCTACGTCTTCCGTAATGACCTCACTGTCTGGTACACTCCAACAGTTTGTGCACTGTCTTCAGATGCGTAATAATTGTGATTTTCCAATATTTCTCGATAAATCTTTTCTTATGCCATCCTAATCAATACAACGTTGTTTGTCCCAGCTGAGGATAAAGCATTTTACGTACAAGGTAAGTCGGACCGAGAAGTATCATTTGCAACAACTAATTGCCCCACGAAACGTGTTTCAGAGATCCACAGTTTGTGCGTGCCTCGTTTGACGAATTCTTATCGTATCGCGTGGTGTTTGTTTCATGACTCAAATAACTCGTACGTATTCCGTTAGCTAAGAGGGGTTTTGATAACTTTATTTGTCTGATGATAAATTTGCAACTTATTGCAAGGCTGAACGCACCTTGTCTAGTGGAACCATACAGGTTGGGTCTGTGATCGCTTGAACGGGGATTTAATCGGAAAGTGTGCTTTACTTTCCAACCAGCACAACGATTGCGTACGTACCTTGAAAAAGATGGTGCGAATTTTTCATCTCGGACGAACGACTGGACAAAGTCGTACAAACGCGAAGCAGCCACATTCGTAAGTTCAAACCGGCTTATGACACATTCTACACGCTTTCGCACTCGTTTGCTTTGTGATCTGCTTATGGTATAGTCTGAGCAATATTCGTAGTATTAGTGGTAGTACTACTTCTGGTAGTAATATTATTGGTGCTAGTAGAAGTAGCAGCTACATTTTTGTATTAGTATTAGTGGTAGTATTGTAGAGATTTTGAGGCTTACTGTTCAGTAACAAAGCAGCCACGTCAACTTCAGCATAACATGCGGTACAGCTAAACATGCAAGTTGTTCACATTCGAGTCCCATCTGATCTGATATGCAATGGTGAGGAGTTCTAACAGCAGTCAACTGACACATCCATGCAATGCTGTTCAGTGGACTCTCATTGTAAGTCTGCATGATCGGTATACTTCTATATGTTCGTTTTACAGGTTCTGATTTGCTCAGAACACCAGGATCCTGGTGATATTATTATTTACACTGTTTTTTTAAAAGTAACTATTTTTGATCGAGAGAATGACAATAAAGAATTTTCAACATAAACTACGAATGTTCTATGGCTTACAGAGACCTTCAGATTTGAGCCCAATTGTATGTATCAGCATAAAGAGATTTTCAGTTCTGAGGTGGAATGGATTCCCCTCACTTATTCTAAGAACCGTTTGATTTTGATGAACAAGTGTATTTGGGGTTTTGTTACTCATCGACCTTCCGTTTATCGGGGAAGGTGTGGTACAGATAAACCGTCTTGTAGCCCAAGTCGATCCATCGATCAATATGACATACAAGATCACGTAGCAAGTACCATAGATATCCGAATCACTATCTTCAGCAATCGGACACCTCCTCAAGTTCGAGCCACGGAACACAATCAAGAAATCTAGCAAGTAAATGTAGCAAGAAGCAAAGACTGTTTTAGATGGTATAATCCGACCACTTAAGTAGGCGGTTATTAAGACACGAATTTTTAGTCTTCTGTCCTAAAATGAATCCAGAGGCCCCACATGAGTCTTATCACCACCAGCGGACTTGCGGTAACTAGTTTTGAATCATACTCCACAGCTACGTCAATATCAAATTCAGTTTCCTCTGGGGAGTTTCACGTTTCACCTCTTCCACCACATTGGGACTCAGGGAATTCTAAAGGTTCGTAGGCTTACGGGGCAAGTGATGTGCCAGCGACAAACTAGAGTGGTGTCTGCAGCTGAGTCTTGGAGTGTCCCCGATTGAAATCGATGTCTCCGAAGTTCTCTGAAGTTCCTTCCCCCGAACTTTCCGAATAAAGTGACGAAGAATGATGATATCTCCTCGTATCTTCCGATAGGTTTCAGTCACCTACGGACTGCTTTCGTATAAGGTTCCACGTATTCTCATAATGAGACTTGTAAACGTACTCTACACCCTTCCTAGCACGGCTGACCTCGTAATTATACGAGAATTTGCAGCCACACTACTGTGCACTAATCGAGGAAATGTTTCCGGAAGAAAGTCAAATCTCATCGAGGAGCACTTTCAGTTTTGTGACATCTGGTTTCTAGGGAAGAAAACATAACAACTCATGCATCCCTTTCCCAGTCTATTTGATTTCTCACGAAACCGGTGAGCAAAACGAAAGAATGTATGTATGAATCGACGCATATTCAAAAAGAGCCTACAGCAAACGCGAGTGAGAGCTTGCGTCATGCACCGATCTCACGAGGAGCAGGCTTCATGGGATAGGTGAAGTGGGGTAGTGCAGAGTGTGGTACAGACAGGTATGGGGCGTACATTTTGCACGGCGAGCGGAAAAGAATGCATAGTTTGGTGAACACACATGATATCCGGTGAATTCACCATTGAAAACCATGTAAGCCATACAAGGCTGCTTTATCCTGGAGAGGAATCAACAAGAAAGCTCAGTGGTTCACGGAAAACCCGTACAGCTCTACTGCTCACAGTGATGGCCAAGGTATACTGTAATCCATAAATTACGGAGAATGGCCTAAAAGCCAAAGTCCGAGAGATGCATGACACTATCGGGATCGGCTTGCAGGATTCACCTGTTCACATTAGCCCAAAGTATGCGCCACAGTCTCATATCATCTGGGTACAGAAGACATGTAGATCTGAGGACCACTGATGTTTACCGTCTATGACAAAGGTTCATGTACTTGTCCGTTGGAGCAATAGAGCAACTGATCCCAAATGTCGAAAGTCACTCAAGTATCGGTTGAATGTCGAACGCCTTGCTAAAATTCACTAAAAAAATCCATGAAATATCAGTGAGTCCAAGTTAAACTAAGCAAGAGAAGACCAGAAAGCCAAGAATGGACTTTGAAAGAACCAATATTTTGGGGCGAAACATTTTGTGATGTCCAAAATCTGCATGGACCAATTTGGATGAAAAGCTTCTTGACCAGGCAGACGGTGCAGATCACAATCACGGAGCCACAGTTGACAGCAAAAATTTCATGTCCATCTTCGAACAGCGGAAATACTGCCTGTTCGTTCAATTCCAATGACAGTTTCACAAAGGGACTCTTTAGTATTATCCACCAAACGCACACGAAGGTGCAGGCACACACACACACCGCCTACGGATTCACATATTCCATCAATTTTCTACTATTTTATTGTCAGTTTATTTTTCCTTACTGAATACTTCTAATGACGTGTTGCACATTTCAGATTACGCAACTGCTGAAACAGATGGATTCGGGATACCCACTGATTCACGTCTCGATGAGTACAGAAAAGGGTACATCCTATTTGTACTCTGATATAGACCTGATGATTGATGTAACGGAAATTGAGGAAATAAGACCAGAGGCCATTGGTAACTTATCAAACGAAATTTCTGCGGCTTCCAGGCAGCAAGTGAAACTTGGAAGTTTTGAGGAAAAAAGTAAGATTTCGCATTTTGATGGATACACGCAAAGCACTTTTTATTCAAAGAAACCTGCTAGATGAAAAACTTGTGCACGGAAACCTAATTTTCACTGGTTTATAGAGCATTTCTTTCTGGGTGGGTCAATATCTTGCATTCTAGGTTGAACACTTGTGAAAGTCTACAACAAGAGAACCGACAAGAAGCACTCAGAAAACCTTATTTCTGCTCTGTGATGAAGCTCTTTTAATACTTTTCATTTTTTGTCTACATCCTTTTATCACAAAATTATTAAAAGGAAGGCGTTCGTGGTTAGTTAGAGGTAGCCGACTGAGGAAGGTCGCCGGCGACATCAAGATCGAATGCATTAACAGGAAGGTATGAAGTCCACCGTGAAAACCGTTTAAAAACCGCGCTGAAATATTTTGTTTCCGAGGGGATTTGATTTCATCATTGCGGAAATCTCACTAATGTATAAGCGGATCACTCTTATGAGACATTGAGGTTTGGTTCATTTCTGGTCAGTCCAGGTTTCCAGGATGAGCGCAGATGCGGGTCTAAAGTTCTGACGAACTCCAGCACCTGTAGGGTTTTGTGATCGCAGTTGTGCCCGCTAGATCAGCCTTATTTCAGCATACAAAACCAAAATGTGTTTGGAATGTAAATCCAAAGCTGCGTTCATATCGTGATTGTAGAATTTGAACGACACTGGTAGACTAAAGTCAACTCGCTGAGTTTTGTTGTGAGTTCAGTTTATTTCGGTGCGCAGAACCAACAAGACGGTTCGTCAAATTTGTCCAGTTAGTTTCAGTGATGGGAAAATGGAAAGGCTACGCCTTTATTTGATCAACTGATCAACAGTACCTCCGTCCACTATGCCAAAATTCGAAACGTGTGCGGGGTACTTGTTGCTAGTTGTCAACAGCTGTTGATCATTCAGCCACAAACTCGTGGGTTACAAAAGATTAGGGGGATTCCAGATTTGCAGATGGAAGGATGGTGTTCCCAAAGTTGAAGGCCTCATAAAAGCGTACATAACACTTTCACTCCTTCCCTTGGTCTAACCTCCGGTAACTTAAAGTGTCCGTCGAACAAAAAAGTCATTTTACGAAACTATGTTAATTCGTCACTCCCAGGTGGTTATTCGCTAGGTGAACCTCTGTCCTTTCTCTCAACTCTCTCAATGAATTTCAAGAACACCGATTTCAGACTGATCGGACAAACTTCCAATCAGTCTTCAGTGTCTCCTTCCTCATGGATTGGGCAAACTGTGGACCTCAGTGAATTTTCCTAAATGCACGCTTTTCAGAGCAAAGTAGAGGGTCCGGCATGCGTGTCAACCAACGACCGAAGGACAACTGTGTGGATACCATTTCACTTTGTCCTTTTTATCGTTGCGAGCTTGCTCACATTTGTTACAAACTCTGAAATTGTCATCTTTTCATCAGCCACGGCTGAAATGTTATTCAAGTTGTTTAAGGGCCAACCCAGCGTACCACAATCCACTCTGTGGATGGGCTGGAACGAAAATGTCAGCGAGTCTGCTTTTCCAAGTTGATTGTGGTGGGCTTTCTCTGGTCATCTGATTCCCCAAAACCACCTTTGGCTGCACCTAACAGAAATATGCCTTTGGGTTGGTATTGCTATTTGGTGTCACCTTCTCATCTAGAGACTCTCTAATTACCAATATACTGAACTCGCTACTCGTGACTATTATACCTTGGTGCGTGGGATCTACTCACAAAGTGTGCCCAACTGCCAAGTCCACTTTTGCAGTATTGATTAACTTTTGATCTTCCATTTGATCAGCAATGATGCACAAACATTTTACATTACCAGATTTTCACACGGTTCTGTATTTGATGTGTCGGACTCTTGTTGTAGTTCCAAACAATCTAGGTAAGAAAGTGGCTTTTGTCCGAGCTCAGTTCTGCACCACTTATTTTTATTCTGAGGGTTCTTGAAAATCAGTTACGGATTAACTTGCGATGAATAATTGGCGTTTGGATGGAGTTGAGTTCACTTAACCAAAAACGCTGTTCAGTGGTGTGATTTTCATTGCTAGTTGACTGTGCTGTCTAGTCTAGAGGAAAATATAAGCAAAAATATAAAGCTAGATTATAAACAAATAGGTCAAGGTCAAGTACGGTAATGACAACGACACCTAGGCCATAAATGAAAGATATCCAACCATCTGTTCGGTGGATCTCGTGAACCACAACCCAAAGGCCCTACAACCACCCACTCAACAAAGCCCACTGGTTGTTGGTTTCGTACCGTTTTGCCATGTCATGAACTAACGAGAGCAGCACAATCTCCAAACCAATGCTTACACCGGGAAAAAAATACACATCGAGGAAGTCTATCTGTGGGCACGCGTGACATTCACGTCCAACCATGGTTCTCTGTTTAGACTCAGCGTTTGCTCTAGAAGCTGAACTCTGGATCATGACAATCCAATGAAGCACTGCTTGCACTATGTTCCCGAGTTAATGAAAATACTGCATGTTCTGCGACTTTCCCGTACCCGGAAAGGGAGTATATCAACTACAGACTCGCTACTGAACGAAACCAATAGCAACACTGCACGACCACTATGGACTCGTGGTGGTAGACTGACGGCCGCAACAGAAAGATCCCAAAAGTATGACCAAATAATCACTTCTTGCATGTCGAACTTATAGGCATTCTAATATTTGAGTTTATTGTAGAATTAGTGATTGCTGTATATACAGAGACGTTCAGGCTCAGAACCGAGAGATAACCGGTTATCCTCAAACCAGGGAATATAAATTTGGGCAATTCTTCGTGAACGTATCCGGAAATGAATTGAAGAATTGATTAATACCCATTGTTCCAAAACTTGGGCTAAGGTAAAACCAAAGAGAAAGTGATTTCCCAGCTCCGTCGCTAGGGTTTGTGCGTTGTTCCTAGTTGCATTTCGAATCAGGAAAACCAGCCTTTCAATGGGCAACATTTCACACGATATACGGAGAGCACATGGAAGAAGTACATGCGCAAAAGTGTGACTGTCAATATCGAGCGGTACATCAATAACTGGGTCACGCGCGTGAAGGCCTATTTTACCAGTCGATCAGGGTGGACGGGAACAGGTCACAAACAGGCAAAACATCTAAGAATGAGGGGCTATCAGTTTTCCTTAGGGAAGCCTTACAACAGCACTCAAGTGCGTAATAAGGACGAATGTTTTCACTGAATACTTACTGGCATTCGGTATTTTAAATCAGAACCACAGTGCTATAGTACTCGAAGTTAGGTGTAACTGACCTACATAAAAATTATTAGCGAATCACAATTTTACTTCTTCAAAGGACTCTTCCAGTAATAGCATCCCCTCACATTTTTGGTGAAGAAATTCATTGTTTTGAATAAAGCCCATGTGGAGTATACTACGGTAAAATGAATGAGCATAGAATTACCGGAATCCCGTAGCTTATGAGAAGCTATAGACTCGAAGCCGCAGTATTATTCCGAGAAACTGGACGTACTACTTACATTAAGCTGTCAGAGGATACTATATTACCTCTCTACTCAACCGTGAAATCACGGTTGGTGGTTGTCTTAAGGGAGAAACATTTTCAGGCTTTTCGAATCTACCATCTGTACATCAAAGTCAGGTAAGCATGATTCAACAGTTGTCCAATAGGTTTTCACAATGTCGGGGATGTGAGCACTGGAAACCGGGAAATTTCACTACTTTGGCCAGGAGAAGATGAAATTCTGCTTGCCCATCCGATCAACCTTTCTGGAATAGACTTTGCTTGGAATCTGTCCGCATTATTGACGTAAAGCTTGATATCAGAACACGAAGTGGTTTGAAACAGACCAGCAAGTCCGACTTGAAGACCGATATTTTATGCATTAGAATAGGCAAACAGTACCAAAATATCAATATCACTATCCGGCGAGAAAATTCTCCAGTAAACGTCTATAATCTATTTTGAAAAATAATCGGGCAAGGTGAGCTGCATCAACTGTTGGCCAATCAAAAGCCGACAATAAAGCACATCGGTGGAAGACACAATTTTTATTCGCAAGCCCATTCGAATTGCATTATCTATCATTTCAGTTATCGAATTTTCCTATACCTCACAGTAAGCATGAAAAAGTAGACAAAAAGAGGCTTGCGATAAGAAGTTTCTCAAAAATCATTCCAGAAAATATGAGGCTAAAACTTGTGGTAGTAAGCAGACAGTTCGAAATTCCCTGTCCAAAAGTAATAGCAAAGCTGGAGCCAACTAATCGAAATAGTTTGTGGCAAAACGGGACGAAAACAACCTATCAGCTGGCAACGGGTGTCATTTCCGAGCAGAAAAAAGCCACCAATAAACAGCTAACACTTGTTCAAACCTAACGGGGTGAAATCGGCCAATCGGGTTTGGAAGTATATTACCACTCAGAAAACCCGGTAACGGAAAACACTTTGAATCAATACGTCTCTTAAGAAGACGTGGCCGCGATCTCCAGGTATACTATATAAAATGTATGTTTTGCGTTTGTACAACAAAATTATTCGAAGACGGAATAGGCTTCTTACTAGAGCTAGTTGGACGGACTATAATGTAACACACCTTAGGCTGGTTGATACACGCTACAATTGATCATGGTCAACCTCGTCGAAAGAATTCATCCGGATTACGCAGTAAGTGCTCTCAGTCCAAAGGACTGGAATTTCTTCCGGGAAGAATAACTTACTATACAGTTAAGCTCCAGTTCATGGATTACACCAGGTCTGTTTTCACCTAGCCGTGGACACATTTGTTCATCCTTTGCAAGGTGATGGATTGTCGAAATCACGGTCACTTAAAAGGCCTCCATTTCACCATTGATGATTAACAGCGCAGAACTAAAGAGATTGTGAATTTATTCTCATTGTTGAAACCTAGGTCAGCGCACATCTTCCAAGCTGAGATTTGCGACAAAAATGATGCGTGGTTAGGGAAAAAGATGATCGGAGGCCTTATGACTAGCAGGCCAAAAATGGTCTTTGAGAATAGAGGCAAAACCACAACTCTGACACTCAAAGCAATGATATGGTTTATTCTGTCATGTAAACTTTCATATCTCATATTTCTATCTACGGCTCACACTTTTTTGTTTATGTATCGACGGTTTCAGGAATCTCCATACGGGGAATTTCTTCTCCAAAGTCCAGTAATGGTGTAACTCCAAACCCAGAGGAAATCACAACGTCCTCAGGCCGAACGAATGACATTCTCTTGTCAACAACAAACAACTTTCTAATATTGATCTGTCTTACCACATGTTCTTTTTCTCTTCCAGTTACTGTTCGTAGTATCTCTTTGATGCTGTGGTAATGTGCAGTCATTCTGTTCAATTGATTTTATACGAAAGCGCAGCAAACTTTCAAGGTATGCAATTGTTTTATTCATTGTGACTCTGCATCATCCGCTATTGAGGTGCAGATTTATGCCGTAATTTCACTGCCGAAGTGTTATCATATATATATATATATATATATATATATATATATATATAATGATCTGTCTAAAATAGTTTTTGTTCACTTAGTTACCCAATCGAACTCAGTCATCTCCAGGTCACTACAACATTTCTCCCCTTAGAAAGGAACTTTCGAGGTGACCCTTCGCTCGAATTAAGGGCGTACCGCCAGCTGGTCTTTATCAACCTCACCGGTTACGTGGCCCATTAGTCGTCTGAAGGACCATGTTACGATGTCAAAACCCGCTCCTGTAGCCGATGGAGATTCACTAAAATGCTCAAGGGCCTAGTGGTCCTCTATTCAGCCTTTACCTAGGTGTCGCAAAAAAGCACTTACTGTGCAAAAATCTCCGACTTCCTCCAGAGTTCTTCCATTCACCGTGCCCGTAGGTGCAATGGGAAAGCAAGGCAAAATAGAAGAGCAAAACGGCGAATGAGTAACATCAAAATGAAAGGACTTTATTCCTGTCATTCGGTGCAGGACGAAAACTTAACAATGCACGAAATGTTTCTTTTTGGTTTTCAGAATAAATTATTCAAACGTCAGAGGGTGGAAACAACGTCAAGTCGCATTTAAAAATGAATACTGTCCACGGGACGCTCTGACCAATGTAGATGATGGCCAGATTGCATTGTCTGCTGCAGATCAACCGTTTCCGGTTGCGCCGTTTGAAGCGCATGGGTGGCGTCTATGATGGGTGACTGAACTATTGGAGCTCTATGGTTGAGCAGAGTCTTCTTTTCTAGACTATCGTGAAGATGCGCAACCTTAAGAGGGTTCATAGATATAGCTTTATGTTTACCTTTCCCATCCCTGAAGCAAACTCGATAAAGTGGCTTGAGCACTTTAAATGAACTTTCGTAGGACCGCTGTAGAGATATTCTAATACTATCCGTGTGTATGAAGACATAGACGCAACTGAACAGTTCTGGTGGAATGTAGATCGATCGAGACTGCAGTCTCGGTGAATGTTTTTGCAAAAGGCTCGTGTATGCAGTCAACTGGTGAGCATATGAAGAACAACCGTCCTCACCTACGCCACCTAAAACAAAGTAACCCCCGGATGACCGAAAAGTTTGGTGAGCGAAGCTTTAAACTGAAGATGAAAACCCCTTACCCTAAGGATGACGGCTGGGTGATATGTCGTCGTACGAGGAATGTGACAACCTAACATAAGCAATGAGTCTGAAATCAAGAAAGACTCAAAATGTACGCCGCGATCAGCAGTTACCATTGTAGAGCAACCAAAAAATGCAACCTAAAGTTCCGTGAAATCAGCTATCAGGGTTTCTGTTTCTAGTTTGGCAATGGAGACAGCCTCTGACCAACTTGTGAAAAGGTCAACCATGGTAGGAAGATAGAGCTAACCTTGACAGGAACTGAGAGGACCAACGATATCCATATGAGTATGAAAAAACCATGAGGATACAATGGGAAAGTGGCCTATTGGAGCTATTGTATGTCTACTTTGCTTCGATCGATGGCATTGAAGGCATGAACGAGCTCGTGTGCGAATATCCTATTGCATGCCGTGCCAGACGGACCTGTCTACAACTAGCTTGGTGGTGGCTCGGATGCCAGGATGGGCTAAGTTATGTAAAACGTCGAAGATTGTGCTCCGCCATGACATTGGTACGACGGGGCGTAGGTGTGGCAAAGTTGTGTCACATATTATCCAGCCCGACGAAGTGGCTGAAGGAAACTCCGAAGCTTCAAGTGATGTGACCTGGCTTGGATCTGTCAAATCCTTACCAGAATGCTGGGCCGAAGCCTGAGCTTCGAGATCTATGACCCGTGACCGATTAGAAATAACAGCTACTCAAGAAATCTCATCAGCCATAGCGTTGCTGGAGTCAGAAGCGTGACAATCGTCACTGGAAAACTGTGCGACGAAGTCTGAGTAAAGCAATCGACGTGGTGGGTGTTTATCGGTTTGACTGGTAAATACTTACGTCAATCATTTATGATCTGTAAAAACGATGAACTGTACATCTTCGAAGCTGTTTCGGAAGATCCCAACGGTACTGTAAACAGCAAGTAGTTCCCAAGTAAAAATAGAATACTCAGTTTCAGCTGGAAGAAGACAACGAGAGAGAAGTTGGAGGTTTCTTCTGTGATGTGGACTACTGGTGAGGCACGCCAGAGACATCGGCCGCTATGCTCAATTGTGCCTTAGCGTCTAAATAAACCAGCAAAATAGCAGAAGTCAGTACATCTTCAACTTTAATGAGGACAGTCTGAGCTTCCTCAGGTAGTTCTATGGGACCATCTTTAGCACCTTGAAGTGAATCTGTGAAAGGTTACATTAAGGGAGCACATTCTTGAATGAAACGCCGGTAACAGCTCACCACCCAGTTGAAACAACGAACGGCGGCTATTGAAGTAGGCCATGAAAATTCGGAAAAAGGCGTGTATCCTTGCTTCCAAGGGTCGAAAACCACCTCCGTCAACCATGTGGTCTAGAGTTTAAACCGAATTCGGGCCAAAAATTCTTCAGTCTGCATTGACGGTTTTACCATGTGCGGCCAAACTCTCAAAACTTGAAGAAGGGATTATTTATGTGCGTCTTCAGCTTCACTGATTTCTAACAGGTCGTCTACGCAGGTGAAAACAAAATTTAAACCTCTGGTAACCTGGTCGATAAAACTCTGAAAGGTTTATGCAGTGTTTCGTAGAACAAAAGGCATGTGTAGAAATTCGAAGAGAGCAAAGGAAGTTGTTACCACTGTCTCAGGTTAGGTACATCCGGTGATAGGCACGTACAAGATCTATTTTTGAAAACACACGAGTACCATATCATCCTGACTACGTGGGGTGGAATACCTATATGGAAAAGCAGCATTATTGAAGGCTCTATAGTCGCCAATCTCCTGACATTTTAGGGACCACGTGAAGTGGTGAAGCCCAAGGATTATTTGACGCTCGAATAACACCTAATTTAAGCTCGTGCTCAAACTCAGCTCGCACAGTTTTAAGTACGTCGGATGCGAGCCAGCAAGCCCTAGCAAAACTGGAGGGCCTGAAGAGCTTACGTGATAATTAACCGAGCTGGTTACTATAGATAGTACGGACGGTGGATGCAGCACTTTTAGGTATGCATCTAGTACGTCACCGAACAAACGCGAATCGGTAGTTTTAAGTAGGACAGGACCGATCGGGTTAGAATCAACCGAAATATCATTCACAGATAGATTAGTGACATGATCCACAAGACTTTGCGTGAAGAATCATACAGGAAGTCAAACAAACGCAGGAAATCAATACCTCTACGATCAAGAAAACCCAATGACAAGTGCGACGAAGACCAAAATCTGACTTCTTCGAAGTGTTTCCGTTCCTCTGCATCGAAGTATCACTAGCTGCACGTAATTTAGAAAAGGGGCACTTATCTTAAATGTGACCTGAAGGTGGGAGCACACTGACATCCGCATCTGTGTCCACCAAGTAGCATGTCCCTGAACTGTGATCGATAATACACAATAGGCAACATCCCTGGCCAGTGGCGTCCTTTGCAGCCTTGCACGGGAGTCCCCGTTTCCGTGATTGGCTGGGGCCATGGAACTAGGAGGGGTGCAATCTCGCGCCTTAGAATGATACCTTTGGTGATACCAACAAAACGCCTCAGTTGGCGACGGCTAAACCCTAATTCGTATATGGTTACTACTGGGAAATTTGTTTGGGCGAAACTGTTAGTTAGGTGATGACTGAGTTGGGTGTCCAACTGACGACACATTGAAAGACTCGACCTTTTTAGCAGGACCAGGGAAAGTAAAAGTTTAGGAGATGATGACAGACTCAGTTTGTGAGAAAGTCAAATGATCGACCTTTGGATCGTAGGTTTCCCTAACTTTGTCTGCCTTATGGGCATGTGTTTCTAAACTTTCCTTATTGGACACGCAAAGAACCTTCGGCATATGGCTGGGAAGACTTGGAAGCCATATCTCCTTGAGAAGACCATTATCGATCTTAGTAGCCCCTAAAAGAGTGCGCTTGTGTCGAAACAGTTGGGAAGATTTCGATCTCCAAGCTCAGTGTCTGCAAACAAACGAACAATTCGCTGTTTGTCAGACATCTGAATCCAGCTAATGACATTAGATTTTATGCCGTCCTAAGGATTGGGTTCTTCTGACTCCAACACATCTTGCACTTTGTCCACGATGTGTAAAGGAAGAACTGCAACCACGTAGTGAAGTCTGTTTCTTTTTGTAGTTCCATAGCACGGAGTAAAAGTTGATTCTAACTGCGAAAGCCAAGCTCTCGGTTTATTTTCCCTGGACGGTGCAAACGGGACAGCACGTGCATTTATCTGAGCGTCAAAATATTTAAGGTCGCTCCTACTGCTAATGGTAAAGCAAAAAGAAACAATTGGGAAAAGCGGAAAAACCGCTGCAGTGAAAAAACCGAAAAACTTGTCTAAAAAACCCAGTTACCACCGACTGGAATTGATAAATTCGTTTACCGGTACACTCTGTTTACTGGACCTTTTGATAAGCACATTGAGTGTTGTGCCGACCCATAGCCCAAACGATACTCCTCATTTGTTACGCACACACACACACACACACACACACACACACACACACACACACACACACACACACACACACACACACACACACACACAGAGAGAGAGAGAGAGAGAGAGAGAGACAGAGAGAGAGAGAAGTTCGTTTTATTGTCGCTCTCATTCATCCGCTAGTTCCACGTCTCGGCAAATTTCCTCTAGAATAAATCTTTACAAAACTCCTCCTTTCCTTATCTTGCTCAAATTCTGACCAATGCTTTACTTGCAAAATTTCCATGACTAGCTTACTTCTCCTTCACTCTCCCGCTTCTTGAACCATACTCCAAATAGGACATTTCCGTCAGTATTTGCCTTAACAGTATTTGCCATTTGTGACTTCGTGCCTATTTGTCTCACTTTACAGTTGTGTTTAATGGCTGAAATTTCAGTTTGCTGCTTGTAAAATTCCATCATACACATATAGACAGATAATTTTGTGTCGGAACAAAACGTGTTGAACAGGCAACAGACTCTGACATGAATGCTATCTCCATGGTGAACTTAGCTGAATTTGTTTCATTACGACCCCTGGCTGTCCTTATTCACAAGTCCAAGGTGGTCACCTATTGCAATCTCGATGAATACGTATTTGCATTACTAATCGTTTTCACTGTTGATTTGTTTCGCATCAACTATAGTGAAACCTTAAAGGCCCCCGGAAATGTGATTTGTGATGGGAAAATCCCAAAGAAATTCACTTCAATTGGCTACGGTCATTAGGCCCGTGAAAATCAAACGAAATGAAGTTTGATCAACCATCTCAGGAGGTCTTATGGTCATCATTCTTAACAATACAAAACAGAAGTTCTTCTGACATGCTAGATTTGCATCGGACTAGTGAAACATGCCGTGTGCGACAGAAGTTTGGTGTGCAATCTTCGTGCGCATAACTAATAATTCTTTTGCTTTCAGTTGGCCGTGATCCCTTTCTTGAAATATTATATCGTTATTACACAATAGAAGGAAATTAAGTGAAAGAGAATAATTGATTTTTCTCTCTCAATCTCCTATACCTTATGACTTGACCAGTCCGTCTGAAATCGTCACACTTTCCCATGTTAAACACTGACCGTGAGTGATCATCTTACACCACCCTTCTCATATCACTGTCTAGTCCCTTGTTTACCACGTAGCTTTTCCCTCGACTTCTGTCCACATGCGGCCGTTACTCCATTTGATAACCCATTCGAAGATGTTGAATTATCTGTACATTTTAAGCCCATTTGTGGTATGTATACGAGGTGATTTTGTGTCCTACTTGCGTGCAATGCGAAAAATTCCATCTGGACCAATCATTGCTCATTTTTCCAGGGTACATTCCAATCATCATCCACGCATTTCCATACAGTAGAAATACTTTGAGCGAGTATGACACATCCTAGGGCAACCGTGGACGTTGATTATCGCGGTGCACACGTCTGGCGTGTATGATCCGCCTCCATATCACGTGACAGTGTTGGGCAAGTTTGTGTCTACCAACTGAATCATTCATGGATCAATAACTGTATGTATATGTTACCTTACATATTTCATTCCTATGAGAATGCTCTATTTTGTATACTAAAGAACGGATGAATTCTAATGCTATTTTGAGTGTTTTGTGATTTTATTTCCAGCAATTCGAACACTACATTGTACACATATGCCTGAGTGATTCTCCTTTACTACGCATAAGTTAACGATTTGGTGTACTTTTACTAAAGGGTTCGTCTGCTACAAGTCTCTCGGCCACAATCCATTGCAGTACCTATTTCACGTTTGGTCCTGATAACGTTCCTAAAGGTATTCTATTTATTTGATTTATTACGTCCAAGGACATACATTAGCTCGTTGAATACATATTATGTGAACACACTAGCGACGGAATTTCCGAATGCGTGTGCATAGTTAAATTAGGAATCTGTGGTTTCAATGAGTCACCAAAACCTTGATGTATTTTTGGAAGCCGTGAAACGATGCTTGTGAAGCCGTTCTCATTTTGTAAGAATTGGGTCATTCAGCCGTAGAATCATGCTGTCAACTAATTACCAATCAGACTGGAGTGCGAAAAAACATTATTACGAACCTTGGATTTGCTATGAAATATTTCAACCGGAAAATATCCAATATTCCAAGAGTTTTATATCACAGCTACAGAATTTGGTAGGCATTAGAAGGACTATGTTGGTGACAATCCCTACAAGTTATGATCAAACGAGCACCATGACAAAACTCAAACGTGGAGGTCTCGTGTTGGCATCCTGATATGGTCGGTTACTCCCATTTTGAAAGCTTTTCCAATGGCCCAAGCCTTCTCATACAAACAGTGCATACTTGTTTTACGATGAATGTAAGAAGTAAGATTATTCAATAGAAGCATAATCGTCAATTGTATCTAAGTCGCTTGATAAACTTATCGTGTAAGCTATACCATTCACGGCATTGAAACATACAAAATCCCAGTTTATTTCAGTGAATAGTATACGAGGATCTGTCATTAGACTGTACTTGATCGGACATGTTTACCGAAAGTAGAGCGGCTTTTACCAGCGAGAACTGTGGTCACGTATGCTGAGTCCATCCTGTGAAACTCGACTCCTACTTTATACCATCTTACGCACCAAACTGCCTACAATGAAGCGTTTAAGTAGTGGGTCTTGAGCTTCCACATTCTCAGACGGTCTACAAATTTATTAGGCGCACATAGGCACAAAATGAATGCAAGCAGTTGCCGGTTCCTATACATTGTGAAGCCATTCAGGTCGACTCAGTCACCATACTGCAGCAGACGACAGAAAATTACCATAAGAACGGAATACCTGGTCACTGTAACTTTGCTGTGGTAGAACAATGAACGGCTCAAAGCATGAACCTACAATAAACTCTCGATACAAAACTCATCATTCTGATTTTGATCAGCGTTTATTACCTTCACTTTTGCTGGCTTATTTGGAGCCAACCATTAACTCCCTAAAATCAGGCTGAATCTTTATTTTTAACATGGTTTTTGTACGCTTTTTCATCCTATGCTTGAAACGATGCTAGATATGGCTTATCGTACACGAAATTTCGGGTGCTCCGTCGAAGAAAAAGTGAGCACGGTTCAGTGCTCCCTTGAGCTATCACTTCTGTAATCACCAGCACCATAGTGAATCACAAGAACAGGGTACAATCACTAACGGCAGATCAAGAAGAAAACAACAGCTATTCAGTTCGCAATGGTACAAAAGCTCGAGCTTTTGCTCACCGTAGCCGGTGATCAGAGTGAAGCTCGGTTAACCACGAAAAACTTCGCGTATAAACCACTTATGCGTAACATACTGCACGACTTGCAACTAGCAGAGCAACTTCAGTGTGGCCCATCAACAAGCAGAACTGATTGTTTAAACAGTGCGCACAAATATGACCTCAAACTGAACAGTGTTCTACCAGGACATCGTAAGTGAGCCTACAGCGAAAGCACTTTCCACTCTGCGATGATCTCCTTTCTGTTGGAGAGCGAGACAATTTGCTCCATGTGATGTCCGGCTAGCATTTTACTGGCATCAGATACGTAACATTTACGTCGGCCAGCTATTCTGCTTTACAGCTGAACACAGTAGTAATAGCGCTAGAAGTGGCAGTATTACCATCAGGAACAGTTGTAGCAATAATAACAGTTGTACTGGCACTTGCTATGCCTATTCGAGCGCGATCAAAACCACTCAAGGCGAACTACAATGCTAGTTTGCATTTCACCGGTCCAGCTCACTCGAAGAGTGTCCTTATTCAGTCAAAGGAGATAAGCGTGAAGTGGGCAGACATCCGTGAATTCTATTGCATTTGGTTCTACTGACGTAGTCAAGTTCATTTTCAATACACAACTGTCCACAACTGTGTTTTAAGCAATCAACTACTTACTTATTCAGTAAGTAGTATCCAAACTCCTCCGCAATATTACCAGTGGTAGTAGTAGTAGTAGTAGTAGTAGTAGAAGTAGTAGTAGTAGTAGTAGTAGTAGTAGTAGTAGTATTTGTGTAGATTGTGATCGCGGAGCTTTTATCAGGTGCAGGCTCCTCTGCTCATTTATTTATTTGTGGAGGTTGCCTCTGATGTGGCTGGCCTCTGCGGCAAACTTGACCGCTCGGAGGTTGCTGATTATATATCTTGACCTTTTGGATTGTGACAAATACTAATTCCGTTTAACTAGGAGGAAAGTTGCAACACGAAAGTATGAACACAAACCAGTTACAATAAAACGCGATCTATTCTCCCTAGTATCCATTCACGAGGATCAAGAAAGACGATTGTTCAATCTGGATGAATTTCACATTCTTGACCAAGTAAAGACGAGACGTGGAAGGGAGTTCTTGAAAGCCTGGCATTCTTTAAAAGATTTCATCGTTAAACATACCGAAATGACGGATATTTACAGCCTCCTGATAAGCAAGAAGCCAAAACAACCCCAGAAATGTCAAGCGAATATTTTGGACCTTGGTATTACTGACTCAAAGCCACGAACCACTTTTTGTTTTGCGCGGACTCATCAAATAAACTGCTGCCACGACAACTCGGTGGCCTGAGCCTATAACAATACAATGAATGGAAAAAAAACGAAAAACCACAAAACGACAAAAACAAGCGAAAAAAGTACTAACGTACTGCGATCAGTCTTTCCAATGTAGACGGTATAGCAAATGTCTGGATTTTAAAGTTTTCTTCCAGTTGTTAAAAGGTCAAACCTCTTTTGTTAGTAACCTCTAAGGATCAATATTTTCCACGAATCCAAGGCCACCCGAGACGTCAAAGTCACTCAAGGGTAAGCTCCATGTATTAAAAAATGAGTACGGGGACCTTCACTAGCGTACTGCCAATGTCACCTCGAGTGGTGATGAAGGGTTTGTAACCTCAGCGACAAGCTCAGCGATCACCGATCGATACAAACCATCAGACTGAGCTATGAACAACACCAATATTCAAAATCATTGGGAGTAGTAGCACTACTGATAGTGGTCTTAGAAGTAGTAGTGGTAGTAGTAGTAGTACCGTTAGAAGTAACTATAATATTAGTAATGATGGTAGAAATAGTAGTAATAGCAGTCAACCCAATGTGGACCCTGCGGCTGAGTACATTAAACGTCTGTCGTCAGGGTCCATTCAAAGTCGTGCGTCTTTTTAACCTGCTTGTATTTCCCGAAGGGACAAACGGTGGTTGTCGTTTCTCGGTCGAGTTCAAAAAATCGCAATGTTCCAAATTCAGTTATTTTTCGAGTTGTGCAAACACCTATTTTATTATTTTGATGTAATTGTTCAGGTAAAACAGGGAAGTTTGGAGGTACAACTTGAAGAGTTCCTACTTCTTTTGGAATGAGTGCGTCGATTGCACGCACATCTGGCTCGCCCATCCAACAAATCCTATCACAGATGTAGAAACGATTTGTTTTCGTCCCTAAGAAAGCAAAGTAAAATGTCGTCAGCGACAAAACAATTGAATTCCCTCGGGAAGTTTATGGACTGCTTTCCGTAGTTTCCACGGTATGCGCCATTGTGGTCTGTTTGAAAAGAGAATGTGATCTAACTGAAACTTTGGCATTTCGTCACAAATTATCTAAAGAATGTGACTGCTCATGCAGTTTCAGCAGAATAGATATGCAATACTAGTGATTCCTCACAAGCGAAACAGTCCTCATTGAAGGTATGATAAGACCGGAGTAGTTTAGCACACCTGGTAGCCATAGTGCGGACATGGCAATTCCCTTAGACAAACGATGCCACACCGTCGTCTGACGGCTCTGATTTGACTAAACAGTTGGTTTTTACGAAAACTTCCATTTTGATAGATTCATGGTCGTTTGGAACCTCTTTGACGGTAAAATATTTTAAATAAAAGATTTGACTTCTAGCAAGGATATATATATATATATATATATATATATATATATATATATATATATATATATATATATATATATATATATATATATATATATATATATATATATATATATATATATATATATATATATATATTGACTTTCGTTCGTGATTCATTCCAAACCTAGTCACCCTGCAGTCGCACATGCGATACCTGTTAGCATTACACTCTGCCTCGCTCTTCTCTACCGGTCACACGCAGCTAGCTCCATGTGTGACTAATATCGATTAATTGCTTTTGTCCGATTGACATGCATACGCTTGCACTTGCAGAAATTTGAGCTTGAATACAAGTTGTGCAGTGCACATGTACATTCTTTCTGTTTACTGAATTTTGGACACAACGCACCGGTCCATTGCTTTCAGCATATTTACCATAAAAACAGCTCAGTAAAAATCCTCAAATAAACTAAAAAGGAAGATCTAAAAGATATGAAAGAGTACCGAAAGGAAGTTTCTGTGTGCGGTATGGTAGTAGAAAAGAACTTCGATTTTTTGGAGGTAATTGGATTTCTTGAAACGGAACTAGAAAAGAGGCAGAATGAACATTGAGTGTATTGATAACTCAATGAACAACGGAAGATAACAAGCAGTAGTCAGTTAAGTAGCAGCCGATGTAACTGAATATCGCGATCACGCCTAATTCTGCCGTGAGATTGTGCGCGCTTACTTGTTTGGAAGTGTATCCCAAGCGCCATAGGCAAGGTCTACGTAAATATGAGTCAGGCACACACCAGCTTCCCCTCTTGAATTCACATCAGCTCAATTCATCATGGACTTAATTGCTGGGAACGAGAGGTATTGTTGTAGATACTTTTTTTCCTTTTTTAAATAAGCCAACACACTGAACTTACCCTAAACTCGTTGACCATACTTTCGAATTCCGATTTTGACTATTGGGCACTGAAAAGTAGCGGCATATTTTATGCGAATGATGGACGGGGAAGCAGCACGGCGCAGAATTTTCCCGATAGGACGGTCCGAGATATCGGTACACATGAGCAGTGGTTATCTCGAACGAAGTTTTCCTTAATGAAACGAACTCATTTAAGTACCCATAAGTCTCCACTTCTTCTTAAAACTTTCTTGTCAGCTGATACACCCTGGGGTGTTATTATCTTCATCAAGTTCGCAGCCGATTGGTGTTTTTGTATCAGTCGTGTCCCACGGACCTTTCGCGTTACCGATTGTCTGGTGCGTTAAATAGATCAGGCTCCTTGTTTGTGACGTGAGATATATGAGGCAGTGTCAAGATATCAACTAACCTTGATTATCTTCATTAAGGTGAACATTTCCAAAATCCCTCAGAACGGATGAATTCCACGGTTCGTTATCAAGGAAGGGAGCATAGCTCTAGATTACCAAAACATCTCAAAGCAAAGTGGTTAAATGACGGGATCCGTAAGAATAATTGTATTTTTATAGCTCAGAATGATGTTTTCCCATGGTTCTTGAATAATGAGATGGCTATTTAGATAAGAAATGTTTCATCGTTCGTTGAGATAACATCGCTTGCTCACAGCGGTTACCATGTCGGACTGCGACGGCAAGTTTACGACTCAAACCCTAAAAGCGGCTGTGAGTAGATCAGTTAACAAAAAGGTTACACATCAAACTGTGTTAACCAGGTAAGCTACATTATCAAATGATTAACTAACACGCAGGAGTGGTTTCTACTTACAATCGAGGTTGTACGAACAATATATCCACCCTTTAAAAAACAGCACCTAGAAAGATGGCGCGCCTTCCATAGACCAGCTGTGGCGATTTTATTTGGTTCAAAAAAGAATTTCGACTCAATGGACAAAATCTAATTCCACGGACACTCCTCTTCTAAATGTCACAAATCCTACGAATCGTCCCCGTAAACAAACAAAGCGTGTTCCCTTTTATCAGTTTTAACTGTCAGTGGCGACGTCACAGTATCCTCTTATCCGTCAGTGTTTGACTCTACGCTGCAGAGTCTAAAGCTTCTCCACTGCATGGCTCAGAAATTGATCCTTTATGACCGCAAGAGGAACGGAAGCGATGGCTGATGACAGGTCAATGCATTTGACGTAACAATCAACAGCGGCTATTCTATCAGTACAGTGAATTATGAAACATTGTGACCCCGTTTGAGAACCACACTTCTTCTGATTGTGTCCTCTTACGTCAAAGTGCTGTTCTGGGGAAGATCAACGAAATGTTAGTGTAAATATCATGCCAAAGGTTACAAATGTTGACTGGAGGCATTGTGTGATGGAAAATATTTGCTCTATACGAAGTACTTTATCGTGAGTCATTCCATAAAAAGGTTACGCTTTTAAGTGTCTCACGTCACAACAGGGGCGGATCTTTCATAGATGCTTAACAATCTGGAAAGACTTATCAATCTGGAAATATTGTAGTTGTGCTATTCCCGTTTGCTGATTTCAACTGGTTTCTAAAGATAAGTTGAGAGGTGCGGAAAATGTGTGAGTTGTGCAACGCCATAGAGGATTGCTGTTTAGGAGATTCAGAATTAGCTTAACAGATCAACTAACTGAATGACTTGAACATGAATCAAGATGATGCATTTGCTTAGCTAGTGATCCAAAAGAAGATCGATATGCGAACGAAAAAACTTACGTGGATGAATCAAAAGGTATGGGAAAAAAGTCAGCTTGATCGAATCACTTAGAAATCAATACACGCTCTTAAAATCCTTTTGTTGGCAAACATTACCAGGAACAACGAATGTTGTGTTTGACACCAGCACAAAAGAGGAACAAAATAAAAAAGGAAAAAGAACAGACCATCAATTCTGAGCGGTCACCCAATCAGCTTTTAACGTATTAGTGAATATGCGATTCATCAGAAACAATATGTAAATCAGATGTGTACTGATCATATTCATCTTTGAAACCTTAATCATGATACGGCCGATTCGAGTCATCTTCACATCCATTATTCGGAAGTAATAATTAGTGAATGAGATTCCGAGCAATCGGTTGAACTCCGAAAAAGACATAAACTTAGGAGCTGAAAAGACAGTGACAAAACTAATTAGATAAGGGACCTGATTTTCACACTGTAGCGAAACACATCGAGCTCTTTGAATTCCACTGAATAAATTTCACTGCGCATCTGTTACGTTGTAACTATTAAATGGGTTTCCATCTGAAAATTCTAGCCGTGACATCAAACGCGAGTCCAGCAAAATAAACGTCTAACGAGACCCTGACCAAATCTGGCTAAAATTCCCACATCACGAGGGGCATTTCGATCCCAGAATCGAGCCTAACAACAGCAAACTTACCAAAATCCCCATGAAACGTTTTCACACTTTGTAGTTGTTTTTCATGGTTGATCCTTTATCACGTTCGTGTTTGACAAATGCGTTGAACTGATGTGCCTACGCATTATTCTTTAACCAAGCCACGGGTATTATCCGCGGGTAGGTAACTTGAATATTGAGGCATGATCAGCAGTTGCAACCGTCTGAACAAAACAATCTCTTAGTTTATCTAACTTGAACCAATACATACACACATACACACACACACACACACACACACACACACACCAAGTAGACGTTCGTTATGCCTAAATCCCCAAAATCTTTCGTTTTGCGGTAATTTAAATAAGTGAAGTGAACACACAGTTGCGTCAAGTTGTTTTTCCGTTCACTGTTGTGGTTGGTTTGTTTAAACAACAGTCCGATATCGGATTCCTTGGCGCTCCATTCAAAAGCAGTGCAGCTGTTTCTATTTGTTGTACTTATAAACTGATCCTGGAGGACTGGTGTGACGGCTCGTTTATTTGAAGCAGATGATCAATAGGGTACTACACAGACAAGAAGAATGAGGACAGAATAAGAACTAGAAAGTTGAGAAAACGGTTGTCATGACAACAAAAACTAACATTCGTTATTAAATGATTTCTGTTCCGCTACGCGACAATTTTCTTTTGTTCCCGTGGGTGTTTCCATGTGAAGTTTCTTCGTAAAGACTATTAGTTTTGCAAACCCAGCGGAAAGGAACATTGTTCTCTGTGGGCAAAGAATCGACTTCAGGTAGTTCATGCATTTCGAACCGGAATTACGGAGAATTTGCGGCAATTATTTACCATGAGAACAATCCTGCCAATGGAACTTAGTTGGTCACAGCTTGATCGATAATTTGCCGTTACATCGATGCGAGCTGTATAGAAATAATTCAGATACAGCATATCAGTCACCGTTCCGAATGCCTTCGTTTACCGGTGTTGTTCACAAATCAAGTTGCGAGGGTTTTCATAAGTTACAAACCGCTGAGCTGGACCTTTGGGTTCCCAACCTGTTATCATCATCCGAACTGGCATCATTTATAAGGGAATGGTTTAGAGCATTCACCTACCTCGGCGAGGATAAAGGGGTTTCATTCCCGCCTCTAAAGATCTCTTCCGATGTAGAAGGTATTCCACGGTTGTCTGGCTCGTTACCACACTTGACCTTTTGAGAACTCGAGTAGCCCTACACGCCAACTTTCCGAGTCAGTTTGCCGGTTATGCTTCATAGTGCCGTGGTCTTTCGAGATCAAGGAGCGTAACTCTTCCACTGTATTCATGCAGGTGCACCTACAAATTAGGAATAGGACAAAATGATGGTGTCACATCGGCTGCTGGTTAAATACTTTTGATCTCAATCAATCTAGTTCATAAATAAGAATATCCATAAAATGCTGTTAGCCATCATCTGCGGAGCGGCACAGGCAAACCGCTTGTATTTTTTTACTGTGAGTGAATATACTAGGAACACGTCACAATCAAATTAACCAGCTACCCGATAGGCTACTTAGTGAGGATTTGAAGACAGCTCAACTGCATAAATGATACACTTTCAATTTTACAGTTTATATTCCATAATTGGTTCGAACAGCTGATTTCCAACTTGACTGTAACACTAATCGATCTGCTGTATTATATATAATATAATATAATTAATCATGCTGCATAAACATTCAAATCATCATTGAAAACCATGGGAACACTGTGCGTCTGCTTTATCTAGCTCCCTAGGAGTCACCAGTAGCGCAAATCCACGAAGCCCCAGAAAGGGAGTCGAAATTTTTGCAAGAAAGCTCGCACGACACTTTGCCGACTCCATATTTCGAGAAGCAGAACGTATAAACTGAGGGCCCTCAACAAACTAGCAACGCGGTCACCAGTCCTCCCTTTCGGATTTATCCATGCCAATAGAAGGGGAGGGTAGATGCTTTTGTTGCTGCACGATGGAGCACCAAGGTGAATAAGCACTATCTGTATATATATCAGTAGTATATATCAGTATTATCTGACCAAACTTTTCTCGTGAATTCCTTTCAGACCCAGCGGTTAATCACTTCTCTGAGTTATTTGATGGATAGTTAATCCTACTGAACACTCGTTAATAGTGAGCAAAGCAGTTAGGGGACGAATTTTTTTGTGAATCCAAAATGGGCAAGGTGAGCACAGTGACAGACGACCAGCGGAAGTATTCCACTCCCGTTTTTAGTTATCAACCAACTCTCTGACGTCCAAGCAATCGCAAAACTTGTTTTGGACAACCAGACTCGATGATCAGTAGCTAGGATCCCAAGAACTACCTCTTGACCTCACGGGAAATGGCATTTTTAAAGATATTGTCACAAAAGAATGAAAGAACAATATCGAAGAGATTGATATTCGGATTCCGAGGTTCTCCGAGATAAACCGTGACGGTTTTGGGCCTACGTGAGCCGCATATGACTCCATAGTTCAAAGCAGGTAGCATATAGGTAAACACGTTGTAAGAGCACCGCTTCCAATACTTTCAGCTATCTGAAACCTTCTGGAAGGCTTCAGGGTGGTCTGCTTGCTCCTGAAGCTTATAATCAAAACTTATTTCCATGTTCTGTACATTAAAAGCGCCTAAACTGGTAAACGATTTCATGTCGTAAAGAATTATTCAATTGATTCAGACCAATTCTAACACCATACCTCGCGGTTAAAATTTGTATGCGCCAGCCTTATCCACTTCATTTTGATAAGCTTTTCTTGCAAACATGCCTGGATTCAATTCCATCTGAAGTAGACGAAGTCTGAGGTTTGCATCATTCTACAGTGGTACAATTGTCCACCTTGGATTTTCACGGTGTTTTTCCTAACGAGGAATTCAGATTTTCTGACAGGTCAAAACTACTTCAGATTATGAATGATTTCAGAGTCATCTAGTCTGAAATATTCTTTTGGTCTCTTTTTCTCATCGCAAGCAGGTCATTCATGTTCTTGGGCAGCACTCCTCAAAGTTCTGTTCTAAATAAGTGTTTCAAAGAACACACGTTTATCACGGTTTGCATCTTCTATGAATCTCCTTCGTGACTGTCTGCTTGTGAATTCTGCTAATGACGCAATCCTTGGTAGCTTTGCCCGAAGAATTTCCGGTTAGCCACTTCTGTGGTATGGATTGACAGAACACTGCAACGGGTTATTCAGTCCCAATCTAAGAACCAATCTACCCAAGTCATTTGATATTTCATTTTGTCCTCGCAATCCCTCTGCACAGCCTGCTTTTCCTAATTCCAAAGTAAATCTACTTGTAAGTACAGAACATACTAAAATTGCATCCATCATCACCCAGGATTACTATCAGCCGCGATCATTCCACTGCAACAGGCTTCCTGGAAATCAGACTTTTCACCATGGGGGTGGTATGACTGAAGCCTGCTTGTTCCTCTTCTGTTTTTCTCTCCAGCTGGACACATTTTGTAACCGGCTGCATCTTACGTAACTGTTGCACTTTATTTGTTTGCATAAATGTTAAGGCCACCCAACAGAAGCCAGAGAGTAAGATTAGAGTCCACCAGAAAGTAAATCAGCAAGAATTTAGGAGAGCCGAGCTACATATGATTTCACTCGCAAACAAGTAAGGCCAACTTACGCACAGCAAAATCGATCGGTCAACAGTGTCCGCTGTAAGAGATTGCTAAAGATTAATACCACACAGGCTTATGTTCATGCATATTGACTGTCCGCGTAGTACGCATGACTTTACCTAGACAGAACATCACCTCCCCTTTCCCGAAGACAGAAATATATATGGCACACTCTGGGTAACGTATTTGTGATAGTAATAGCAGTATTACCAACGGCTGAGGCAGCAGTAGTAGTAACACGGGTAGCAGTAGTTGTGGTAGTGTCAGTAGTATCAGTGTCAGCAGAAACTGCAGTCGAACTAGCAGTACCATAATTTGTGGTAGCAGTGGTAGACTTTTCGAAGTATTAGCAGTAACAGTGGTGATGGTAATGCCACAGTTCACACGACGTGCCTGGTACGTAGGATGCATGTTAGGACTGACTCACTCAAGAGTCATCAGAAGTGATCAACTTAAACAACACTACTTGTTTGCGTTCCAGCAGCCCGATCCGCTTGCAGACGGTCACTATCTAGCAGAAGGTTGCAAACGTGTGGTAAACGTGCCCTCATTAACCTTGTTGCGTCTGGTCTCTTTGACTTAAGCGCACTTGCTAATAGTCCACAAGTGTCTATGGTTGCGTTTTGAACAATCAGCTACTTACTTATTCAGTAGGCAGTACGTACTTTCCACCACACTCCTCTCTCCTGACAAAAAAACGATCCATATTCAGCCGATTGTCTTCAGGTCCTCCTCCACTCGAGATGCCTTCAATCTGGTCCGTGGGGTTGTCCTCATTAAGCCGAACGCTCTCTCCGTGAGGAGCTCCTTTGGGCTTCCTCATGCCTACGCAGTAGTTCACAAGGGCTCGCCCTATCTGGTAGACTGGGCGGCGAGCTTCTAATATTAAATACGACCCTTCCCACTTACTTAGAAGCTTCCGTAATCCAGGGCCACTATGCAGCCCCACACCCCCCCCCCCCCCCCCAATTCGCTGCTTGTATTTTACCCGAGTGCCCGCCACGAACGACACTGGTTCACTTGTAATTTGCGTACGAGAGGCGTTCTTGAGTTTCCTTCAAATTCTGCCGTGCGTTTTTTCTTGCTTGATGGGGTTCGATCGGTCCCATCTGAAAAGATGGCCATAGACCCACTTAAAGTTAACCGGCAATCTCGTTATCCTGCAGTGTAGCAGTTGAAACGGGGAATGTTTCCTTAAGACCACTGGTTTTGGGATGATGTGGGGTTGTGCGTATCCTTCGGATTCCAAGTTTCTCCAGACATGCCCGAAATTCATCTCTCTCAAAACGCGGACCTTGGTCGAATATGATCGATTTTGGAACCCTATGACTGGCTACGACGTATTCCATCACGACGGTATGGGCGAGTTGATCAGGAACGCCGACAGCCTCGATCCAGCGCGTGAAATGTTGTCATAAATATTACGTATTGATTACCTCGAGGTGACTTCGAAAACGGCCCCACCAGATCAATGGACTACAATTCTCCTATCTCTGAAAATGGAATCGGTTGTACTGGACGCTGAGCTGCTCGCAAGTTGGGCTTGAAATGTTGGCACTGCTCGCAAGCTAGGACCTGGTTCATCACATCTTTTCACATGTTCGGCCCATACGCTTTATGCTGAAGTAATTCATATGCGCGACTGTATCCGGTGTGGGCCAACTCGTGACACTCTTTGATTAGGTGGTTGCGCATGTTTTCAGGCAAGACGACCACCGACCTTTTCGACCCAGACAGTCTCTCCATGAGTACATCTGCGGCTTTTAGATGGATCTGCTTCCAGGTTGGTCCCCATTGGCGTTGTTCATTGTTTGTCGGTAGGGTCTCACTACTTGTCAGTGCTTGCATAACTTTATTCAGTTGCCTATCTTATCGTTGCTGATCAGCCACTGTCTGAGGATCTAGCTCCAGTTACCGCATGTTGGCTCCAGTAAGAATCTTAATGTCAGGATTTGTCCACTCAGAACGGGACAGAACATCAGCCGTATAATTGTCTGCACCAACAATACGATCAAAGGGGAAATCAAAGCCCTGGAGACGAATTGTCCATCGGGCCAGTTTGCCCCGAGGATCCTTTGTTGTTTTGATCTACTTCAGCGGTTTGTGATCAGTCTCAATCAGTTTCAGTTTAATCAATCATTAACCTTGCACTTCTGTGCTCTGGTTTCGGTTGCTACCTTCCAGCATTATCGAATTGAGGGAGAAAAGAATAGAAGCACGGTGATAAAGATCCAAAAAGTCGAAGTATCAAGGAGAAGTCAAAACGACAAGGCAAGAACCTGAATGCGACTACTCCACTGACCGCGACACCTAGCCATATCATTTATTGTCTCCAACCATTTAATAGGCGGATCACATGGACCCAAATATGGAAGTCTAACACGTCCTATTCGGCTAAGTCCATTCGTCAAGGTTTCCATACCTTCTTGCCATGTCATGGACTGACCACCTCGACCTACCTTCCAATCACCCCCTGCCTCAGAGAACAGCGTGCGCTGGGGAAGTTCATTGGCTGACATGTGTAACACGTGTCCCAACCACCTTAACCTGTTTAGATTCAGTACTTGATCCAGAGACTGACGTCTGGTTCCCAACACCTTAAACCGAACCTCAGCATTGTTCATACGGTGTTCCCACCATACTTGGGCAAAGTTCAGGAGACATCGATGCTGTAACACCGGCAGTCGTCGCCTGTCTTCTACACTCAACTGCCATTTTTGCGAACCGTATGAAAGAACGGACCTACCAGCCTCATTGTACTTTCTGCTCTTACCAGACAGTCAAATGTCACGCTGACGCCACAGATGACGGAGGTTGGCAAAGGCCAAACGCGCCTTCTGTGTAGGGTATGCCAATTCATCCGATATCTGTCCACCTGGTGAGAATTAATTGCCTAGGTAACAAAATTTATCCACTTCAGCTAGAGTTTCCCCTGCCAACGCAAGGTTTGGTTTTGGGCCAACCCAGTCCTGCAGCAGCATTTTACACTTTGAAGGTGCATAACGCGATCGTCTTATTCATCTGTGTTCTGATCACGGATGGTTTCTGGCAAGTACAAACTTCTGCAATAAGAAGCGGCATAGACAGACATGGCGTACTCCTTCGTCTTCACAACGTTGGACTTAGATCGAGATTGTTCACCGTTGGAGTGGATCAACTGAAGATCGTCGTTCATTTTGATCTACGCCTGTGGATTCAGATAACACCTTGGTACGCGCTCGATTCCGTTTACGTCTCGTCAGTGGTCGCACCAAAGTAAATGCCACTTGTCCCGCGCTGCTGCTTTCAGACGATTACCAACGACATAGTCTCCAGAAGGAGCTGTCTACACAGTTAACGATGTAGCCAGAGGTTCAAGACCCCTAATGAACGCTGGCAACGGATCAAGGAAGTTTTGTAAGCCACTCCGAATGCCATTCAGAACCTTGGTTCAAGTCGGTCCCTCAGGATACCACATTCATTGAAGTGCACAAATTCCTGAGATTGCAACAGACAAGGAGCCTGAGAAATGACCGTGAGCAGTGATGGATTGCTAAATGTAATTAAATGGAAAAGGCTGTGTCCATTGGCAATGCCTGCAACCTTTTCCGTCTGACTAGAGATACTGGTCCACGGAAGCCTGGTGTAAGTGAGTTAATTGGGGAATCTGACGGCTCAGTGATTCACTGTCAGGGACGTCGCCTGGAGCTTTGGGTAGAGCACTTTAGGGAACACCTCAGTTGGTCCACTTCCACAGTGGACCTTCCAAATATACCTGCCAGTGAAGCGATGCAGGTGGATATCAGTCCTTCATAAGAGATGGGGACTATGCAGAAGAAAGGTTACTTGAAAAGATGCAAAGCAACTGGACCGGATGGGTTGTCTCCATCTTTTTCAAAGATGGAGGCGAAGCTTTGGTTCCGGAGTTAACAGAATTCTCCCTTATTATGTAGGATAGTGAGCAGATTTTTATAGAATGGTGTGAACCAGTGATTGTGCAGATTTACGTGAAAGGTGACAGATACTCTTGTGAAAACCTCAGAAGAATTAGCCTGGTAAGTATCGCGTCCAAACTGCTCACCTGTCTCATTCTCCATCGACCATCCAGTGCCCGTGAAATGTGTAAGTGTGAGAATCGAGCCAGTTTCAGACCTGGTTGTGGCTTTATCGACCACAACTTCACTCTTCGGCTAGTCTCAGAGCACAGACACATCTCTCGTAGGCCCATTATCTGTGTCTTTCTTAATCTGAAAGCGGCGTTCGACCCAGTCGACCGCACAGTTCTCTGGCGCTGCCTCTCGTTGAAGTATGTACCGGAGAAGATTATTTCTCTTTCCCAATGCTTGCGTTTGAACAGCCGACACCGAGTTCGTGCTTTCCTCCGAGTTCACCACTGAAAGTGGTATTCTTCAGGGTTGTCCTCCTTCACCCTTCCTCTTTAATTTCGTGATGGAATTGATACTCGAGATAGCCCTATCCTCGTATGAGAACAGCGGCGTCGGTCTTTGATCGGGCAGTGAACTGTCTGATTCGAAAAATGCGGACGATATTGTTTTCCTGATTGAGGTTCCAGGTAAGTTCTTAGCTCTTTTAGATAGCCTTAACAGCAGTGCAGCAATATTTGGGATGTCTTTTGGGTCAGTCTCAATATGAAACCGTTGGTCTTGTAGATACGGTTGCCACTGGTCCAAGTCCCACACGATAGCCAGACATTCCTTTTCAATTGTAGAATATTTTCTCTCCGACAGCATGATCTTTCTGCTTGTCGATTCCACCACACCACTCATCTGCTTTAGCACTGTTCCGATACCAGCATGGCTGGCATCTGTACCGACAGTGAACGGCTCACCATCGACCGGCAGCTGCAAAGTGAGATGTTCGCTCGACATAGTGCTTTCGATTTGACGGAACGCCTGATTCGCCCCCTGTATCCAATCAAATTTGTCCTCCTTCTTGAGAAGAGCGCACAAAGGCTCCACGGTAGAATTAAAATTTTCCATTAACTGACGGTTTTCAGCAGCACAACCCAGGAACCGTTTGAAAGATCTTCTAGAGGTCGGTATTGGAAATTCCTTGTTTTAGAATTTTCCCAGTAAGAGGTCGTAGTTCTCAGTCGCCAGTCTTGTTTTCTTATCAAGGACAATGGTCCGTTTATTCTCAGCCCGACTTCCTTTGCGCTCCTCGGCAAGTCCTTCAAATGTACAACATGTTCGTTCATTGCCCGAATGTAAATAACGATATCTCCGTAGACCGCAATGTTTGTTAGTCCTGCAAACAATCAAAGCGTTACCAGAGGAAAGGTAAATGGAGCTCCTGGTATACTGAACGTCATCCTCGTAAAACAGTATTTCTCATACCCGACCGTGAAAGCCGTTATATCTTGATCCTCCTTCTTTATTGGAACTTGCCATTATCCCGAAGGCAGGTGTATCACCGAAAATATGATGGCCGCTTGCAAATTTATTGAATGTCTCCGCTACCGAAGGAGACGGCACTGGATTGTGTATGGTTACATCGTTTATACGTCGAAAATCAACACAAAAGACAAATTTCCCATTGGGCTTCCTCGCTGTCAGCACAGGTGAGTTGTATGTGCTCCGAGCTCCTTCGACAACCACTCCTTTCAGCACACTGTTCATTTGTCGCTTCACCTCATTCTCCAGATGGACGGGAATACGACGAGGTCCATATGGCCGAAAAGCCCCAAGTTTCATTCGGGTTTTTTCGTGTTCCACCCAGTCACAAAATCCGTGTGGTTCCTTATGCGCTGTAAATAGCTCCGCGAACTCTTGTATGGTCAGTTGAAGCGCCGGATTCACATTTGTGTATCTGGCTTGCAATGGACCCACATGTCTGCTTCGACCGTTGAGGAACAACTCGAACTGGGCCAAACTTCGTGTTCAACCAATATTCTTTTGGATTAGTCACCACATTCAGTGTCAGCAAGAGATCGGCGCCCAATATTGTTTTGTTGGTATCGCGTGATATCATGGACTCATGTGCTGTGTCTGGTTGAAGTCTCGCACACTACACGGACAACCGATCTATATTCCTCTAATGAATGGACAGACGCCTGATGTGCCCTGATCTTTAATCATGCTTTAGAGTCAGCAGTATTGGCTTGTCGATTTTGCTATGTACCGATTGGACTTACTCTGTTGCATGTGACAGCGCACGTGGTTCAGCTCTTTATGCCAACTCACTTGTTTCCTTGCGGCCTACTCGCCGGCTACGGCCGGGTTTTGTGTTTACGCTCGTACAAATAAATGCAACTCCACCTCTACGTGTTCTGCTTCTAACGGCGGACACCGCATCATGCATCAAGGTTCTATCGTTTATTCGAACCATCCTCTGTGCTGTTCCATCAGTGTTCACTGTGTGTCCTCCCACCCTCCTGACTTTCATGACAAATGACTGCCTTTTCTCACCTGACAAAGGCATGGCCAACGAAACCACCGCACCGGTATCTATCAAGCAGACTTTATTGCGCCCGTTAATCTCGATATGTGCTCGTATAGCTCCAAGATCTACTGCCCCGATAACGACCTAGTTTTGAGAACACGGTAAGTGGGAGTTCATATCTTTATTTCTTGCCTGATGCTGTTGGCCTTTGCAACAGCGACGCCAAAAGTGCCCTACTTTTTTGCAGCAGAAAAACCGGACTTGATTCGGTTTACTTACAGTCACCGATCCTCCCTTGTTTTGCAAATTTATCCGTGATATTTCCTCAATGTGCTCATTCTCCAGCCCTGGGTCTTCTCTGTTAACCGCATTTGCCACCTTGTCGTTGAGATTGGGTAATTCACGGACGGCCTCCGCCAACTGTAAAATATCCATCTGTACCTTGCACAGCCTCTGGCGAGCTGTCCAAAAGGCGGTCCGCCAGCAGTTTAGAGAGTGCCTCTTTGTCCAGCGTGGGCAACGCCTGGTCGGGGAGCTAACGGAGTGGGACGGCATGCACCAAAGAGTCCGCTCCAACCCGCAGCTGGGCCGCCTTGAATTGCCGCATCGCCTCCTGACGGTAGGCCGGGGTGTTGAACCCAGTGATCAGGATATCCTTGGCGGCAGCCCACTCCACCTTCTCCGGGCCTCTTCTTGCCGCATCCAGCGCCACCAGCGCTACTCCCTTGGAAATCGCTCGAAGGGCCGTCAACTTTCCCTGGTCCAACCGAATCTCCGAGCTCCAGCAGGTCCTAGAGCTCCTCCATGAAGCTCTGTCTGTCCCCATCTTCGAAAGGCTGCGGCCACGGGACCTTTATCCTGCTCACGGCACCCGTTGATATAGTCCTGAAGATGTGCAGATAGAAAAGTTGTTCATTGGGAACTGCTCGCTCAGAGATCGACAAAATTAATCAACTGTTACAGTAGGGCTTGTTTGCAAAATAGCTGCCCGTTCCAACTTGAAAAGGGTTTCTGATCGGTCTGCGGATGCAGTCACGTAGTTTGCTTGCCTTTTTAGTCTCATTGCGTTTTGTTCCTCTATAGTCGCGTTCGTTGTTAATCCAAAACTGTCCATAGTTGCGTTTTGAGCAATCGACTTCTTACTTATTCAGTAAGTACAATCCGCCGGAGTAGTATCAGTAGTAATGCACATGTGCTATGAAAAAAGCCGTAAATTAACCAAAGCCAGTGTATTAGAGGATGCTCACAGGACATACACGAGCAAGAATAGTGAGAAGTTAGACAAATCACTGAACGAGAACCAAAAAAGTCAGCAGCAAAATGCTCGTTTGAAGATGAAAACTGACGGAGGGGTTCAAATTCGGATACATTGTATTTTGTCACGTGAACCAGCATACTCACTGACAATGCGCTTGTGTCTACGGAAAATCTTGCAAATAAAGCTTCAGAACACTTGTTCTAAGCTTGAAACATAATATCATTGAATCTTCCGAAAACGTTATCCCATTAATAGGACTGGTAAATAGGAGAAGTAATAGTTTCTCACTCTTCTGCTTTTGGGAGAATATCTGGCTGTGCCTGTTGTGTTCGGCCTGAAAAGGCACGTGCCTAGACAGACAATCAGTCGATTCATACATTCACATTATACGTTTTCTGAATTTTGCATCTCACCGTCTACGTTCTATAAAACAATGATGTCATTTTGATAATCTGCTTAGTTTTGAACACAACATTTGGCCTCTCGGGCAGGACGTAGTGCACGTCATGAGATTTAATTAACCACGCTGATTTTCAGACGTGGCTGCACTGATAGCAAACGACCAAACGAACTAGCGGTCCAAAAATGCACACAAACTTCCTGAATTAAAGAGATAGCTGATGTTGTTTGAAGTGACACGAGAACTAACTTGCAACTCGAGATATAACAACCTGTTGGCTGCTTTTACATAACAAATGGTGCGGCTCATCCTGCGCTCATCTCGCGTCATTCTGACTGAACATGATATTCGGTGCGTGTTTGCTCACCACAAATCATCCAATACGGGTGCTGTCCTTTCTCTCGGTCAATTGTACAAGGCTCTTCGGAGGAATTTTACACAGGAACAGTAAACAGTGGTAGTAGTAGTAGTAGTAGTAGTAGTAGTAGTAGTAGTAGTAGTAGTAGTAGTAGTAGTGGTAGTAATAATGTTTGTAGTATTAGTAGTAGTAGCCACCGAAACAGCAGTATTACTGTTGCCGAAGCAAAGATAGTAGCCGTGACAGTAGCCGCAAAATCAGCAAAAGTAGCACTGGCACCAACAGCAGCTGCGGTAATGGCAACGGAAACAATTGGAGCAAACAAAATAAAAAAACACAAAGCACAAACAAGTATCCAGTGCCAATTTTATCACGGATGAACGCAGAGTAGTGGCGGAAGTGGTGACGGTAATTGTAGCTGCGGGTGCACTAGCAGTTGCACGAGACGTACTCAGTAGTAGTAGTAACATGAGTGTATTAGTTGTGGTACTGGCCGTGGTAGTAACAATAATAACGGGCAAAGGATGAGAAATAATGAGCACATAATAATCTACAAAAATCACACGTGAGATGGAATGAGGAGAATCGAGTTCGGAGCTGAACAATAAGCCAGAAAAACAAGACAACAGCGAAAAATATGAAAGTTTCAAAATGTAGCAAAAAACACGCGAATTAGGCTGGTGTAACCAGCAACCAAATCCATTTTCCCACACCAAAAAATGAATCATGATAGGAACAAGGAAATCTGTAATGCAACATGAACAATTGAAAAATTTATCCGCACAGAATCCGAATTTGTGAAGCCACTAGCAGCTATGCGAGGGTCTCGTGCGCAATACGTGAGTCCTTGTGTAAGTCCGAGACCGCGAAGCCAAACTCTGTTTCCAGAACTAAGCAGATCATCAACAGGACATCATTGTTTTTTGGTGCTCCGAAACAAATTGCGCAAGCACTTAAACTTCCATGGACCACTTCTTGTTCCAGAACAAGAATGCAAACACTCGAACACTCGTCACTGTGATCATTCTCACACGCGTACACACAAACACGTCCACAGACAGATTTGGACAGTCATCCTAATTGATGGTTTGAGTCATATTAAATGTTGTGTATTGGTATGAGTACAAACCACTGCAAACGAGCTTGTTCACCGCGCCGTTATGTAATTAATCTGCTCTGTTGGAATATCCGTACATTGGAAAATGAAAAAGGGTTAAGTAGAATAAAAAGGTCGTCTTCGCCAGTCGCTCCACAAACGAATTGGTCCAAACTGGTGTCGGTTACCGTCTCTTCTGATTGGCCGATTGGTGACAAGGTCAACCATCAATTGATGGGAATTCTTTCCCAATTATCGATCTGTCTTCATGTCGTTCCTGAATTCGTCGGCTCAAATCTCGAACTGAATTTTGGATAGGCACTGATGGGTTGATTACTAACGAGACTTGGTTGTATATCGACGATCGGACGTCCTACACCCTTGCAGTAGGGTCTACAGAGAATTTGTAGGTTTCGATAAGTCCAAACAAATATAAATAAAGCTATATACTACAGAGGAGGTTGAAACACATTTACTAAGATCAGCATAAAGGTAGTAGAACTGTTAATTCAATACTGTTGTGTTCACAATCAGTAGCAGAACATGTAGTGATGCCAGTCCACCTACCTTAGTCGTGTCTTGCAAGCAAGCTACAAGTAAGTGCAAGGTATGAAAGTAAAACCACTGAGCTGAGGTACATTCTCGCAATAGAGCACATTCGCTTCAAGTCAAACTAGATTGATCGATACAAAGCGGAATCGATCAGTCAAAGAACAAAGAATGATTATTTATCAACAACCGTACTCCAATGTAGGAAGTAGACATTGGTCAAGTTTACATGCAGCACGCAGGGCTTTAGAATTCGGACACAACAAACATATCCGGAGCCTACTTCCGTTAAGCGTCATTGTGTTAGGCTGCACGAAATTGGGAAATCTAAGCACACTGAAACAGATATACTATGGATTTGGCAATCTGTTTGAATCCTGTAGCGAGAAAACCAGGTATTATGACTCTTTGTTTGCTTGCTTGCTCGCTTACCCACTTGATCACTCATGCGCTATTAGACAGGCTCATTGCCATCTATGTTCAGCCTTAATCCCGAACACAACATTTGGCGTTGCGGTGGCCACATTTGACTTGGGTGATCGTCTCTCACAAAGAGTTGTATATAGTCGACGATCGTTTACCTTAGTGCCGTCCTCCAGCAAGTATGTACCGGGAGATTGAACACTTCCAACTTTTATTGGGGAAGATTGCATGTCCTCTCGTTTGCGAACTTGAGGTTTGCAAAGTTTGACTAATGTTCCGGGCTGAACTGTTTGACCGTATCGCTTGTTTTTATTTTGGTAATTGGTTCTTCTCTCCTCTTCTTTCGGTTTTGAATCACTGTACTCCAATCACGCCGCGTTCAATCGCGTTCATATTTGTCTGCCGAACAATAAATATGAAGGAGTTTTTCCGGTGGCAGTATGCGGTGTGGTTCTGTAAGCGACCAACGAAGCAGTAAGAGATATCTCCCACTTCTCACCTCCAATGACTAGGGTTTGAATTGTTTCTTTCAATGTGCAATTTAGGCTTTCCACCATGCCATTTGCTGCGGGATTGTACGGAACCGTACGCACATGGCGAATGTCGTTCTGAGTAAGGTAATTTCTGAATTCATAACTACGAAATTGAGGACCATTGTCGGTGACTTTTTCGTCAGGTAGACTAAACCTCACAAATAGGTGTTGTAGCCATCGCAGAACTGTGAAAGTAGTAATTTCACCGCATAGAAAAGCCTCTGACCACTTGGAGTAGACACATGTGACAACAAGAACGTTTCACTGGTGATGAGGAGCGTTTCCAAACGATCCCATGATATCAATTGCAGTTTTCGCCCAAGGTTTCATTGGATAATCAATGGGATGAATAGGTGCATTCAGTGACTTTGTGCATTTATCAGAATACTGATAAGGTGCAAATTCCCTTACTGAAGCTTCAACACTGTAGTTGAATCGTGGCTACCAGTAGTATTCTCGAATGCGGGCCTTTGTTCTTACGATACCAAGGTGCCCCTCGTGCCCAATTGATATAACAGCAGGAACTAAACTTTCCGGTATTACAAGACGATGACCTCTAATGACACAGTTATTAACTACCGAAAACTCATCTTTGGCAGCATGAAATGGTAACAATTGGGGTTGTAGTTGTTGTCTCTTCGACCATTTCGTGGATACGTAATCATAGACGGATTTTAGAATTGGATCACCTTCTGTGTGTACATTAACGTCACCGAGCGTAATCGTCTTTGGGTTCGAACCATTGAGAAACGCAATCATTTTGATCTCCTCCATATCGTCGCTCTCACCTGCATTATCCAAAGGAAGACGAGAAAGCGCGTCAGTTACTTGGTTGTTTTGTTCGCCAACATAGGCGACGTGAAAATCATAATTCATAGTCGTGCGTACCAGCGGCTGAGGCGTATAGGTCGTCGACCTTTGCTACCTCGACAAAGTAGGGTGGTCAAAGAGGCGTGATCAGTAGGCAAAACAAAACGCCGTCCAAAAAGGTAGAGGTGCCAATTTTCGCATGCTCAAACACATGCGAGAGCCTCCTTCTTGCCGGTTGTGTAATTTCGCTCGGTGGCAAATAGAGACGGTTAAGCATAAGCAACTACTTTCCTCAGAGCATTTTGTAACTACGATAACACAGCTCCAATCCTAAAGTCGGAAACGTCCGTAAAAACGTACTTAGGGTAGCTCTCGTCAAAAACAGCTACCGTAGGAGTTGAAGCAGCCAGTTGACGAATGGAGTTATAAGCACACTCTTGTTCAGTATTCCAAACAAATTCTTGTCCAATTCGTGCCAGTTTACATAATGGTTCCGAAATGGTGGCAAAATTCTTAAAATGCCGTAGGTAGTAGGTAAGTAGTAGGTAGAATGTAAGTATTTTACTTGTTTAACTGTCACCAGCTTCTGGCATTCCAGGATGGCACGTGTATTCGCCTCATTAGGTTTCACTCCAGCCAATGAAATGACATGACCGAGAAACTCAATTTCTGATACAACCAGATGACACTTTCGTAAATTTAGACGCAAATTTAGTTCATTCAACCGAAACAATACGGTATCTAAGTTAGACGCATGCTCTTCGGGAGATTTTCCAAACACGCAAATATCATCTTTTCAGATTTGCGAAAGGAAGTGTCCTAAACTTTTGCCAGGCTGCTGATGCACTAGCCAGCCCCATAGGAAGTGTATCGGAAAGTGGTATAATTAGTGCGGTAAAAATCGCTAAGTACTACAGTTATAGGTGAAGCTGAGTATAGTTCCATTTTTAGAGAATGCACGTTATCATCATGTTCAAAATAGACTGTGCGAATATCAGGCAAAGACATTTTAGGTTCAACGTTACGCAATGTTGTACTAGGTGAACGAATATTTAAGGCGTAAATATTATCAGAAGGTTGATTTGTGGAACACAGATCACTAAAATTCGTGTCACATACGTAAGAAACAGTACGTTCACGACAAAGACGAGCAAAATAGCCGTACGTATCGCAAATGCGGCACTGGAAGTTTGACTCGGGGCAGAGTTTACAGTCAGCTTTGTGTTGGGTAGTTCCGCAACCGAAGCAGTAAACACGTTGTTTCGAGACTCGATCCGTCTTCGGTTCAACAGCTGTGATACGATTAATATCCGTACTAACTGCATCGGAGTGGAATAGTTTCACCTGCTCATGAATGTCACATTTTTACGTGAAACGTCACACGCAATATCCCAATTGAGTTTGAGGGAATATTTTGCAAGTATAGATTCACCAATTCTTTGATCACAAAAGCCTCAAACCACTCGTTGAACAAGAAGAACCTCTTCGACTTTCATCGATGGCACGGAATTGTAGTCACAGCCGCGTACAGCACTGACAAGCCGAGAAATAAAATGATCAATCGTCTCTCCGGGATGTTGGACCATGAGTGAAAACTTCTAACGTGCGACGCGGGCATTTATACGGGGTCCCAATGTTTTTCTAATGTTTCAAGCGGATCTTTCAACGATGTTTTTATGCGCAAACCCAATGAGTCAGAAAGCCTTCGTCCATCATCCCCTAGATGCAGTCAAAGAAATTACAGCTTATGTTCTTCTGAAAGCTTGACGTCAGTATTGAAGAAGGGCAAAATCTTCACATAATCAATGAAAGAGGGTTTTTACAAAGTTCACGAATCTTAGGATGGTTAAACAGTGGCATCGAACAACAAAAAAATCTGGAGCACGAATTGTAGCAGCCATTCCGCAGGTGGTTTTATATTCCGCCTGAAAAGGCATGTGCTTTGACAGACAATCGACCGATTCATACGTTCACACTATGCGTTTACTGACTCTTGCAGTTTACTGTCTAAGTTGTACAAAACAGTAATGTCCTGTTGATAATCTGCCTAGTTCTGAATACAACATTTGGCGTCGCGGCTTCAAACCTGCGGAATGACTGCTCAAATTCATTTGAGGTGGCGACGGCAAGTGTTGTGTTCAGAAATAGACAGATAAGTAACAGGACATCACTGTATTGTAGAAAGTAGACAGCAAACATATAACTCGAATGTATGGAACGATCGATTGTCTGTCTAGGCACATGCTTATTCAGGCCGAAAACCACATCCCCGACCAATACAATCTGCCAAAAGGGAGGCAGTTACTAAAGCTCTTCGGGAAATGCTCGAGAACGATTTAATTGAACTAATATAATGCTCTGAGTTAGTACGCCCTTTGGTTGCAGTTCTCAAGAAAGATGGACCTGTACGAGTCAGTGCCGACTAACGGATGCTAAACAAACATGTAACAGTAGACGATTTTTCGTAGCCAATTGCGGGCGAACTAATCGTAAAGTTAGTCGGCGCTAAGGTACTTTCGAAGTTGGATGTCAGAAGCGCCTATTTTCACACGCCGTTAACAACTGATTCACAACCTTTGACAGCTTTTCTAACTCAGGATGGACTCTTTCAATACAGAGTACTTCCCGTGGGGCTGGCTAGTGCATCAGCAGCCTGGCAAAAGTTTAGGACACTTCCTTTCGCAAATCTGAAAAGATGATATTTGCGTGTTTGGAAAATCTCCCGAAGAGCATGCGTCTAACTTAGATACCGTATTGTTTCGGTTGAATGAACTAAATTTGCGTCTAAATTTACGAAAGTGTCATCTGGTTGTATCAGAAATTGAGTTTCTCGGTCATGTCATTTCATTGGCTGGAGTGAAACCTAATGAGGCGAATACACGTGCCATCCTGGAATGCCAGAAGCTGGTGACAGTTAAACAAGTAAAATACTTACATTCTACCTACTACTTACCTACTACCTACGGCATTTTAAGAATTTTGCCACCATTTCGGAACCATTATGTAAACTGGCACGAATTGGACAAGAATTTGTTTGGAATACTGAACAAGAGTGTGCTTATAACTCCATTCGTCAACTGGCTGCTTCAACTCCTACGGTAGCTGTTTTTGACGAGAGCTACCCTAAGTACGTTTTTACGGACGTTTCCGACTTTAGGATTGGAGCTGTGTTATCGTAGTTACAAAATGCTCTGAGGAAAGTAGTTGCTTATGCTTAACCGTCTCTATTTGCCACCGAGCGAAATTACACAACCGGCAAGAAGGAGGCTCTCGCATGTGTTTGAGCATGCGAAAATTGGCACCTCTACCTTTTTGGACGGCGTTTTGTTTTGCCTACTGATCACGCCTCTTTGACCACCCTACTTTGTCGAGGTAGCAAAGGTCGACGACCTATACGCCTCAGCCGCTGGTACGCACGACTATGAATTATGATTTTCACGTCGCCTATGTTGGCGAACAAAACAACCAAGTAACTGACGCGCTTTCTCGTCTTCCTTTGGATAATGCAGGTGAGAGCGACGATATGGAGGAGATCAAAATGATTGCGTTTCTCAATGGTTCGAACCCAAAGACGATTACGCTCGGTGACGTTAATGTACACACAGAAGGTGATCCAATTCTAAAATCCGTCTATGATTACGTATCCACGAAATGGTCGAAGAGACAACAACTACAACCCCAATTGTTACCATTTCATGCTGCCAAAGATGAGTTTTCGGTAGTTAATAACTGTGTCATTAGAGGTCATCGTCTTGTAATACCGGAAAGTTTAGTTCCTGCTGTTATATCAATTGGGCACGAGGGGCACCTTGGTATCGTAAGAACAAAGGCCCGCATTCGAGAATACTACTGGTAGCCACGATTCAACTACAGTGTTGAAGCTTCAGTAAGGGAATTTGCACCTTATCAGTATTCTGATAAATGCACAAAGTCACTGAATGCACCTATTCATCCCATTGATTATCCAATGAAACCTTGGGCGAAAACTGCAATTGATATCATGGGATCGTTTGGAAACGCTCCTCATCACCAGTGAAACGTTCTTGTTGTCACATGTGTCTACTCCAAGTGGTCAGAGGCTTTTCTATGCGGTGAAATTACTACTTTCACAGTTCTGCGATGGCTACAACACCTATTTGTGAGGTTTAGTCTACCTGACGAAAAAGTCACCGACAATGGTCCTCAATTTCGTAGTTATGAATTCAGAAATTACCTTATTCAGAACGACATTCGCCATGTGCGTACGGTTCCGTACAATCCCGCAGCAAATGGCATGGTGGAAAGCCTAAATTGCACATTGAAAGAAACAATTCAAACCCTAGTCATTGGAGGTGAGAAGTGGGAGATATCTCTTACTGCTTCGTTGGTCGCTTACAGAACTACACCGCATACTGCCACCGGAAAAACTCCTTCATATTTATTGTTCGGCAGACAAATATGAACGCGATTGAACGCGGCGTGACTGGAGTACAGTGATTCAAAACCGAAAGAAGAGGAGAGAAGAACCAATTACCAAAATAAAAACAAGCGATACGGTCAAACAGTTCAGCCCGGAACATTAGTCAAACTTTGCAAACCTCAAGTTCGCAAACGAGAGGACATGCAATCTTCCCCAATAAAAGTTGGAAGTGTTCAATCTCCCGGTACATACTTGCTGGAGGACGGCACTAAGGTAAACGATCGTCGACTATATACAACTCTTTGTGAGAGACGATCACCCAAGTCAAATGTGGCCACCGCAACGCCAAATGTTGTGTTCGGGATTAAGGCTGAACATAGATGGCAATGAGCCTGTCTAATAGCGCATGAGTGATCAAGTGGGTAAGCGAGCAAGCAAGCAAACAAAGAGTCATAATACCTGGTTTTCTCGCTACAGGATTCAAACAGATTGCCAAATCCATAGTATATCTGTTTCAGTGTGCTTAGATTTCCCAATTTCGTGCAGCCTAACACAATGACGCTTAACGGAAGTAGGCTCCGGATATGTTTGTTGTGTCCGAATTCTAAAGCCCTGCGTGCTGCATGTAAACTTGACCAATGTCTACTTCCTACATTGGAGTACGGTTGTTGATAAATAATCATTCTTTGTTCTTTGACTGATCGATTCCGCTTTGTATCGATCAATCTAGTTTGACTTGAAGCGAATGTGCTCTATTGCGAGAATGTACCTCAGCTCAGTGGTTTTACTTTCATACCTTGCACTTACTTGTAGCTTGCTTGCAAGACACGACTAAGGTAGGTGGACTGGCATCACTACATGTTCTGCTACTGATTGTGAACACAACAGTATTGAATTAACAGTTCTACTACCTTTATGCTGATCTTAGTAAATGTGTTTCAACCTCCTCTGTAGTATATAGCTTTATTTATATTTGTTTGGACTTATCGAAACCTACAAATTCTCTGTAGACCCTACTGCAAGGGTGTAGGACGTCCGATCGTCGATATACAACCAAGTCTCGTTAGTAATCAACCCATCAGTGCCTATCCAAAATTCAGTTCGAGATTTGAGCCGACGAATTCAGGAACGACATGAAGACAGATCGATAATTGGGAAAGAATTCCCATCAATTGATGGTTGACCTTGTCACCAATCGGCCAATCAGAAGAGACGGTAACCGACACCAGTTTGGACCAATTCGTTTGTGGAGCGATTGGCGATGACGACCTTTTTATTCTATTCGGACTGTTTGTTTACTGTTCATGGAATGAAATGATGCGAAGCCGAAGCGTCTTCCTCTAGAATTTGTGAGGCGGAACAGAATATCCTTCTTTCAGTTTAGCTTGCAAAATAGAAAATACCTTCATCGATGCACTGAAAAGGGTCTATCCCTAGCACCGAGTCAGGTCGTTCTCAGCTTGCCCTTTTTTTGTAAATATCGGGTTCAGTATGTATCAGCGCCTACATGATTGGCTTTTTGCAGCCGATAGAAGATCATGGAAGTGCACAAAATCATGAATCAATTACAACTAATAGTTAATGAGTTAGGGTTTTGTAGCCGAGTGTGTGTCAGATGATATTAAAAAAACACTAAGTCCGATATGATATTGTGTAATAATATTCATTCTATATCATTCAGGTTCACGTGGTTGTTGGAAAGACTTACCGTCAGTCAATGAGTTGGTTAGCATGAAGTAATCTTTTTCTGTCACTTTATCGACAAACGGTAAACTTCTCTTGAGAAAGGTTATCAGCTACTCACGTTTCCCGCAAAACTGTGGTACTGAATTCTAAACAGTTTTAATTCACCCCAAACCCGATCTACGATATAATATGCCCCTCGGATGAATGGGAGGGTTTATGAGAAAAAAATAATATCGGTTGCCCTGGTCAAATGATACAAAATTAATTATTGGCTGCAAAATGGAAATAATTCTTCCCGTTATTGTTTTAGAACAAAGTAATCACAACGAATGACCATTTGCGAAGGAAAAGAAGAGGAATGAGAAGACAGCGTTTTTTTTACAACGAAGCAAACACAGAGATCGACAAATTCAGTCCCCCATTCAATGATTTTTTCTTTTATGAATATATCAGTACAAACAAGGGTTTCTCGAGGCAGGAAACCTGAATAGATTTGGTAAAAGTTGTACAGTTGGGGAAATTCATGAAGGTGATCGATTTCTCGAAAGAATCATTGCACAGAGGAATATTTTTCAATTCGGCTGACTGGGCTTCCTCAGCCAGCCTCTCTGGGCTGGGTCTTTTTTCAACTCGTAAAGCGATTTACAGAAGAAGGGAGAAATACTATAGTGAAAACACTGAAACGGGGATGCGTGCGTAGGGAAAATTCGAGAAAGATTCGGTTTTTTTCCCTGCCTTTGAAAACGGAAAGATTGTTATTGGATGGAAATACGCAAAGAGGGAGAGCGTTCCAAAGCTTTGCAGTTTAGGGAACGAAGGACGACTGAAATAAAGAAGCTTAACGTCTAGGGATGGAGACCTGATACGGGTGGCTGATCGCCGGCATACGAGATGAACGAGAAAACTTCTTGGGATGAGGGAATGTCTAGGTGAGTACTGATGAACAAAAACCAAAATAATAACCGTAGAAAAGTGACAGTGAAGCAACTTCCGGGCGATGGGCAAGTGACTGCAGAGTGGAGGTTAGGGAAAGTGCATAGGTTCACCGGGCAGCCTTTCTTTGAAACGAACCAAGGAGAGAAAGAGCAGTGGGCGAAGCTCCGCTCCATGCAGGACTGCAGTACTCAAAAGTCCGGTGGATTTGAACCTCGTACGAAAGAGGGTAAGCGGGTTTAAAAAAGCTCCCGGATTGGAACTGAAAACCTACTTTGCGCGCAGCACTGAATGCAAGCGTAGACACAAAAGGAGACCAGAAAAGAGAAGAATTTAGGGATGAGCCCACTAAGGAGAGTGATTTCGTGGGGCGAAGGGGATTTCAGCAAAATTTGGAAGAGAAAAAGGGAGTGATTTAAGTGAAACAAAAAGGAGCGAAGTTATAAAGCAATGAACCAGACGTTGTTGGCGGAATCTCAAGCCGGGATTCGTTCTGGATCAGAAGCTAGTGATGCTTTAGGAACAGAAAGATCATGCTCGATTTTGGTGGTGGCCTGGAGAATGGTAAGGTAAGAAAGGAAGAAAACGGGAGTGACAACATAGGCTAAACAATGAAATGCTTTGAGGGGTGAAAATAGAAAATTACCAATGAACAGAAAGAAGAGGGGGCTCAAATATGGAACCTTGAGGAACACCAGAATTCACAGGAAAAGGCTGAAATAGAGCTCCATGAAGTCGGACGTAGATGGTCCGCTTGCAAAGGAAATTATTATAATCGTGATACGAGAGCCGAATGGGACCCGAACGAGGATAGTGTCGATCTGAGACCATCGTGCCAAACTAGGTCGAAGGCTTTTTAGATGCCCAGCGAGACCAAGTGGATTTCTGTACGGTTATCGGTTGCGGCCGACAGAGTGTGGGATGACCGCTAGCAGGTGGCCCGTAGGAAGACGCGGGCGGAATCCATGCTGACGGTCGTTCAGCAGACCTTCAGGTTCAAGTAAAGGACGCAGTTGGTCAGAGGTAAGGGTTTCCAGAACTTTCGAAAGCACAGAACTAAGGGTGATTGTACGACAGTCATTCCGATCTGAAGGGTCACCATGTTTGGTGATGGAAAAAATAATGGAGTTCTTCGAAGAAGAAGGAGAAGTTTTCTGATTGAAGGCAGAAAGGAATAGACAACATAAAATGTGGAATCAACCCTGGGGCACACATTTCTAAGATCATAAGCGGAATACCGCTCGTACTAGTTGCCACGCCAACATTCAGATTACGCAGAACTTGACAAAACTAGCTAATACAGAACGAAAGGCGTGACTGGGAGCGCGAGAGGAAAACAGAGAAGTAAGGCTAACAGATAAAGTGGAACTTGAGGCATAACCTAAGGCAAAAATCTCAGCCTTATCGAGACTGTTGTGTACCAGAGAATCAGAGAAAATGCAGGTGGCAGGAAAGTTGGAAGGGCAGAAATTGGGGGAAAACGCCTTTGCAAGGGACCAGAATGATCGACTACCGGTAGTGGATGAAGCTGGTCGCTCAGCTTTGTAGCGTGAAAGGTGTTCTTTGGTTCTCCGAATGGTGAACGAGAATTTATTCCCAGCTTGCAAAAAACGTTGTCGAGATGACTGGTTGGGTGAGCGGTGGTACCTGCCCTACTCTCAGCTTTTCTAACGAACAGCGCGGTTGCAAGCAGCCCCCTCACGGGACCGTGGGTTACCGGGTTTATAAAAGTGTAGAACTCAAAGATACGGATCTTGAAGTACCGCTCTAATGAAGTAAGGAACTCACACGTAAACGTCCGGCATGAAACAACAGTCCCTCTAAGGGTAATAAGCCAGAAATGTGTAGAAACCATCCCGGTCAGGAGAATCGGGACGCCCAAAGTTGGGACGGGACGAAAAAAATGTGTAGAAAAAAGATCAGACGACGGTCCGATAAGCCCAGGGGACAGAAGGAAGTAATATTAGAGAAGGAAGAAAGAATAGATGTGAGCACGATATCAAGAATGGGCCTACGGTCGCCAATACGATTGGAAATGCGCGTGGGGAGGTTCGCCAGTTGGCAAAGGTTGTTGACCACAGCGTAAGCCGCACTTTTGCATCCCGCAGTTGAAGTGTCCGACGAGTGCAATGGTCAACTCTTGCTGCGGACATTAGAATCACCGAGAATGGTAATTTGATAACCGGGGTCTGTTGGAGTTAATGTCTCAATGTTTGAAGAGTACGACTCAAAAATCAGAGGGTCCTTATTGTTGGGGGGGGGGTAAACAGTACAAAAATAACGGATAAATGAGGAGAAACGAATTTTCAACCCCATGAATTGAAAGTCCTGGCTGGGGGAATCAAGATGCAAAGGTCAGAAGGAGGTGGCCAGTCGGTGGATGCAGGAAAAAGCATGGATCAAGCAAGAAGTCTACTGATATCTGACTCGGGAGAAATTTGGGTTTCAGCCAAAAATTAGGCAATGGGTGAGTGACTGAAGAAAGTGGCGCACAGCGTCAACATCTCGATTCAAACCACGAATGTTAGTGAGGGTAATGAGAGTTTGATGCGAATTACGTGAGTGAGTGCGCGCAGTTGAACAAAAATGGCTATTCATTGGGTTTAAAGAATCGTAATGGTTGACAGTGCTGTCAATTCAACCCCAAGACTTGGAATGGAGAACCACACAAAGACTTAGTAAGTTGGACGTGATTGTAAGCCGGAGGGCAGAGCTGTTGTCTACCGCCATCAATGGACGGTTTAGTAGCATTTCGCGCACTGCATAATGCAAAGGAACTTGATATCTAAACTGACACGCGCGTAACAATCCGCGATACAGATATCCCCTCAGATAACCAAAATGGACAGAAAAGCCAAAACCAAATCGTAATACGGCGTATTCCCGAAGGCTGACGGTTCATATAACTAAATAGGACAACTCAATGGCCAAAATACGCCTGAGTAAAACATTGGCTAAACGAGAGTATTTGTCCGATGGAAACACCAACATTTGTGAATTAAATCTACATTATCAGATCGCTATTTTTTATTTGGATGCTCTGAAACACTGATAAGTGATTTCAGTCTAATAGCTTACTTTTCCCTCTCTGGCCAAAAGGATAGTCTTGTTTAGTGTGACTGATGTGTTGCATACGTCCAATAAATTTAAATGACCAATGCTTTCAGTAATATTCAGTTCTGAGCTGAAATATCAATCCATTTATTACTTTCGTTATTGCATAACATATGTGCACTGAATTTGAAAGTTGTCCTCAACCACTGAAACAATGTCAAGAATGATCACGTCATCGGTATGTTGTTCGTTCAACTCGCGCCGGGCTTGTGACAACCCAATGAGCAAACCATCTGTCGCTAGGGCCTCACATTCAAGGTCACCGACTGAAGTTGGGTACGAGACTCGATTTGCATCAGTTTCAGTGAGCGGGAATAGAACGGGAAGGCTTCCGGGGTGTTTGAACTGCCAGTTGCCCATGGTTACACTGATAATTAGGTCTTTCATCAAGGTGATGTTGATATTGACTTCTCCGTTCGTAAATTCAAGCTTTCTTCTGACAAAACTGACTCATTTGGGAGACAGTCACCGAATAATGTTACTCAGTATTGGAATTGACAATGATTTTGTTGGCTATTCTGATATATCCGATGATAACGACAATATTAACAATTTTTGACGACAAATATGACAACCGTCTTTCTTCTGATTCGCATAAGGTGTTTTGATTGTAGTTATAACTGTTAATAACAATATTATTATTTTAAGGGTGATTGTAGCCATCATGTTTTGATTGATTTGTATGAAATTGGTGATTATATAGGCGCATACGGAACTGGACTTTATATTGGGCAATAAATGTGCTCACTTACAGTATCACCCGTAAAACAGAGCTACAAAGATGCAATTCTTGTCGATTCTTCATCACGCGTGCTGGGAGAAATATTATGAATACTCGGTTGAGCCCAATTTACTAGGACGGAATATACAAATCTGTATGGGCCAATACTCGTATGTAGTAGACCAATCGGAGCTCGTCTAAGCGGACCAATCAAAACTCAGTCTTCTCTCCCCGATAGATAAGGGACTTTCGCTATGTCCCGGGAAGTCCATTACTTGAATGAGAATTTTTCGATCAGTTGTACCAATATGCTGTCTTCGACCCTTTTAATCATCGGAGTACTTCATGGGATTCTTTTTCCTATTTTCTGGGTCCGATGCCGCATCAGCGATCAATCCCTGAGATATGTTGAACCTTCCCGACCACACAGTCGATATAAGCCAACTAAAGTCGTTAGCCGGCTATCTGAGGACCTTAAATTGCCTCAGTTCAAACGATTAGCGGAAACAAGGACGAACGTGGTGGTCATAAACAAGTTCAAACGATCTGTGCTCAATAAGAAAGATCTGATAAACGGGGAATCGTGCCCAGAACAAACAGCACCAGAAAAAGGTCAATTCAGTAGCGTTTTTAAATGCGTGTTTCGGTAAGTTGATCTCTAGTTTTCTGCGCCCATTAATATATTGGTTGATTATGGGGAAAACTTTCTACTCTCCAAAACTAAAAACCGTATCAACGAGAGAGAGAGAGAGGGAGCGTTTACTATCATGTACATTTGTAATAATATATCTGGTTTGCCAGTTATATCTAATATTTCATGTCCATCAGTTAAACTTGTTGAATGAGCATTGCAGAGTATTATTCCGAACCTGTATGAATCAACCACACAATTCATCCAATTGAATATTGATTGTGCTTTGAAGATTAGACAGTACTTTTACCGTCTATCAGGCAAACTACCTCCGTGACTTAGTCACTCGTCATCGGAAAGGGTACAAATCTTATTTGTCACTTCCGTTCATCCATTATTACTTTGGTGACATAAACGGTCTGCTGGTTGAGTCAATTATCTAGCTACCACAGTAAGACACCAAATATGATATATGTTTCTCACCCAAATCATACCAAAACATGATAATTCAGGTCGTTCAACCTGTGACTTGACTGCCCGCGGAAAGGTTTTTCTGGTCTCAGACAAATGAATGAAATGACAGTGATTGTGTATGCAATTTTATCAGTGGACTTATGAGATATATATCCTGAATGCTTTCCAGTGCGGATATTGTTTGTGGCTCCGGTTGAGGGGTTTTTGCCGCCGAGCCCTAATGACGGTAACTCGGCTGGCTACGTTAAGTTTGCGACGGAAACACCGAATTCGGCAATCAAGAGTTTCTGGGGAGCTTCTGACCAACTTGGAAGTTTTCGAACACCCATTTTTATCATATATTGTGTATATTCTTGGATGTTGTATTGTATGATCCACTTGAATTTATTTGTGTTTTGTGTGCCATCAAACACCCTCTTACCACTCTCTATTCATTTCTATTCAACCAAAGCACAAACACTGTGCACATTGCATATTACGTTACAAAATATTCGTGCTCATATCTCTGTAATGCGTAGCTTTTAAATTGCGCTCTCTAATTCTGAAAAAGTCACAAATAAATACGTATCAACTGAAAATACTCAATCCTGTGTGGAATAAGATGCTTCAAGTGGGGATATTTTCTTCCGATACACAACCGTCCATTTGATGTCCACACCGACAGATCACTGATCTTTTGCAGAACAGCTCCGCTGATCTGAAGATGGCGGAACAGAACACATAATCGGAAAGGCTGTGATTCGCACACAAGTTCCCAATGTATTATTTGGTGACAGAATGATCCTTTTTGGTTGGTACTGCAGAGACATCGCGACTTCATCAGTGACTGCTTCTGATCCTCTTGCAATTTTGACTGACGAATTCGCGAGCCGTACCATGAGGCAGATTTGGATTCCACAGTGTACAGTCAAACAGTGACGGTCAAGAGGATGTAGCGTGCTACCACAGATAATTCATACTGATGAAAAGGGAATGCCCCTTGTTTGTGCGCGGGAACGAATCATCAGATATTTGACCTCTAGGAGAGAAGAGCCTGTAGAGAACTTAAAAAGAAGGTTTATTATTTGAACAATAAAATCTGTTTTGCCAACCTTACAAAATGAATAGAACACTCCTAGAATAACTGTTATTCAAACACTGGAATAACAATAGTTGGGGAGTAGGCCCCGAAGAACATCACACCCTCAGGGGATCAGTATGAAACGGAATTTAGTTCCATCTGTTTATATTCGTAGGTTACCAATCATGGAAGAAATCCTATGTTACACCATTCAGATAGAGTTTGTTCCAAAGTATTTATCACAATTGAGTGGGAAGGCTTGTGTTTGAATCAAGTGCAATTACTAGAGCCGGTCTTTGTCAGGCTTGCCTGTGTTCTAGGTGCTGTCCGTCGAAGAATCTTGCCTTACCACAGTCTGTGGATCATTCTTGCCAATAAAATAACTATCTAATCACTGTACTACTATTGATCGACAACACATTTTTTACGGTTTTTGTCGCCCAACAAAGCTGTCTTGAGGTGTTTCGTTATTCTTGAACCAACCCCACTCTTTGTGAAAGTGCCTCCTGTGTGGGTCTTTCGGGGTGATTCCCATTGCAAATATGATCTGCGTGTTCTGATACCCTGAGATTACTTCATAACTCCCAGGAAACATGTAATGTGTCCGAGCTAATGAAAAACCTAACAATCGATAGTGCATGCGGCTCATGAGACACTACGAACGCAAAAACGATAGAATAAACAAACCCTGTCATTTGGCAATATGGTCAAAAGGGTCAGACATTCGCAAGAAGTTCACATCAAAAAGCGACAAAACCGTGTTCGAAGAGTTTACTGGACAGGAACACCGAAGGAACTGGTAGAAGGAACATATTCAGGACAGTCGGACGGAGTACAACAAGACACGAAAGAATCGGATTTCAGACACCATCACACGGTAAAGGATAGCCCAGGGAGGCAGAAATAAGAACAAAAAACCGGATAATTTGACTAGCTGCACATATACACACACACTCGCTCAAACACAAGTAAACCCTGAATTCAACCAAGACGTGAATGAGAAAATAAAGAGGTGTGGACATAATGAACTAGTATCAACGGTGTAAGAAATTGCCTGCGGTTATGTTTAAAATAAACGAAAGCCGCGTGCATCCCAAACATATGCAGTCTGGCTGGCTGGCTATTAAGTCGGCATAACATACAGCAATGAAGAATGTTCGACGATCTACCTTTTACTTGATGTAACTGAGGGCACCCTTTACCCGGTTTTACTCAGTGAAGCATTTTCCATTTGCATGCTTCCTTCCACACTTACTCTGTATTTCCCGAACCGCATGTGAAACGATTTAAATGTTTCGTCCAGTCCCCACACATTGTGGTATCAATTACAATCTGTTCATTCACGTTATCGCAGTCCAGTACCACAGGCCACGTCTGACTTTCGTTTGAACTTGGATGACAACATACACTCCATTCCTCTGGATCTTACCACTTAAATACCAGCAACTACCTCTCGATCCCAATACAAACATATATAGTTCACAAATCCACTGTGGTTCCTTATCACTCTGGTTTCCTCACCGTTGACTTTCTTAACTTGCTTCGGTAAGCTCAAGCTTTATTCTTGTTTTTATTAACGAATTTTGTAATGTAGTGGTTATGTAGCAGCCGAATATTCTCTCTTGAGCTCGTAGTGCATATACTTGACTTAAATTGACTTGAACGTGACTGATATTTGCCCCGGTATAAGTATTCATTGCTCAAGAACTTGTACACCTCGGGAGGACCAGTCGAGCTAACCACTTATCCTCGGTCGACCGGATCAAGCGTTTCGGACAGTGAGTGTGGTCACACAGCGCTGAACGGTGTTGGTTGACCATGTTGGCCGTTCACTTACGGCTGCTGCGATCTGCGTTGCACTCTGTCCATCGATTTGAGTTCCGGAACCCTGGAAGATTTTCATCATGTGATTTTCAAAGAAGCCAAACGCATTTTTCAGATGCAAACTGGAAGTGCCAGTATTGGGAGAAAGGATTCAGCGTAACATTCAAATTCAAGAAAAATCACAGACAGTTTATAGACAGAAAAATGTGCAAGCACTCTGTATACCTGTTGCTTTTACTAAGCAGAAAAATGGCTTCTTTAAACCACTAGTAGCTGAAATTGACGATAATTTGCAATGGATCAGCCGGAAATAAAATGATCAATAAACCCCTCCAAACGGAAAGATGATTTTGCTCTGTGTGATTTTGAACTGTCATATGACTCCTAAATTAAATTTGCGTAAGTTTTGTAAACTTCAGAAAAGTGATGTTTGACTCAAAAGGATCAGAAGTTTACGATAGTCATTCGATAGATCTAAGACCGACGGAGCCTCATACTGATATTCAAACTGCATGAAAAATAATTTCATCGTACCTCGCCCGAAGCAGTCCCAGTTAGACTGTGCAGTATGTGGTTATTTAGCATTAGTTCCTTCGAACGGATAGTCGATTTCATGGAATTCCGAATTAAATCATGTGCACCAATTTGTTCTCTGGATGATCGGCCATGTTTGCTCGTAGACCCAAGCAACTGAAAAGAATAAAACAGTGGGTCATCTCATTCTCCTGTAGGTCAGCAAACGTGGTATTCAAATCAATTCAGATGATTAAATTCAAGGGTCACACGGACGAAATCGTCAGCTCGCCAAGTTATATAGATTGGACATGGAATGAACATCAACACAGCGTCCATAAGTGTTTCCCTTACACAAATCAATTAACTTTCGTTCGTAAGCTTATACGGCGACTATCAGACCGTGAACAAGAGAAAGAAAGCGTCTTACGTTGTCTTCTCTGGATTCCCCCGTGAAACTCCAAACATATCGAGCATTACGGAGGTCAATGATGGTAAATATGTGCCTATCACGTATTTTCCAATTTGATTATCGTATACGCCTGACGACATATTCGCAAATCACTATGCTCGTCTCCTACTGTTAGTGATATTTGCTATTAGGGTTAGGGTTTTTGGCCCAATGAGCTTTTGATCTCTGAGCTTGTCATCTAGGTTACAAGCTTGGTCACTAGATGGAGTAGAAGTCCGGAGCATCACACCTTGAAATTTAAGGAATACGTTTTGTAAGAGTGAACTTAGCGGAGATTTTTAAACTCGGAAACTTGACCTTCTGATCTAGGTAATACCGTTCGTCAGCACTTTTATTAGGGCCTCTCAACAAAAGACAATAGGTCTCGAACAGATTGAACAACAGTGTTGTACGGAAAACAGCGATGGCGCTTACGAAGTCCTGTTTGGTGCCTCTGAGGTTGATAGTATAAACTTCTTGATTCACACCTGTCGGTTGTCTTCCCTGTGCCCTTCCCAGGTGGAGTGGCTGTGACGTAGCACTCACCACTGGCTCATTCTTTGCTTTTGTATTCTTTCCCTTTGAACACTATGAAGCCAGTCTGTGGACTCCTCCAAGATATCCGGAATCAGTCGAGTTGAATTGGAGTACTGTAACGATCCTTTGTCCGGTGGTTGAGTGATTTGCATAAAACCAACCTCAAAACCACGATCAAGGTCGATAATCTAGGTATATCATTGTATAGATGATAACATACCTCAGACTGTAGGCAAATTGACTACACTGTACGGACCATCAAAGGGGCTTTAAAAGCCTCTTTCAATGGACCGAGGTAAGTGCACGCATGTGGGTTGAGAACAAAGTGACAGGATGATCGGAATGGGTTGAGAATTATAGAAGAGACAGGAAAAATGGTGAACACTGGCAGTCATTTTTAGCCGTCAACTGATGTGATAAAACTAAATGGATGATTGAGATCACGTGACTGTGTAAGAGTTCGGTTCACATGATGCAAGAGCAGGTGACTACTCCCAAAGTTTTCAGTAGGCAAAATTGAAACTTCTCAGCTCATGTAATTCCGTTGAAATAAGTTCACAAACGTGGGATAATTTATTACTTAGCTTGAGCATGAAAGAATGATAGCTGCTTCAAAAATCAAGATCAGTCTTTCGCAGTAATTATTTCCTTATCAAAATATGTTGATATTATCCTAGACGGAGAATCTGGTGAGTGCTTGATTCAATCCATTGTACACTCTGCCTGTTTTGTCTGGCAACAATTTCAAGCAGGTACGCGTGTTCAGTCTGCTTGAAAATCATGTGACAAGATTTGTTGTTATCATTTTATTCAATCACAGCGCATGTAACTCAGCTGTTCCTCGTATTTTTACCGTTACAGCTTGAGTGCCTAGGTTATTTACCGTTGTACATTATACAATTCGATTGTCCTTTCGAAAGCACTGACACTAGGTTACGGAAAATTTAGTTATTCGGAAGATTTCACATTGTGCCTACAATAGGTCAATGAGTAAACAAAAAGTTTCTTTATTGTTCTGACTTTTCTCACCCATTCTTTTCCATCGCTCTTTAAACATAGATGTCTGCGGGCTGGTACTGCTTGCGAATTTGTCATTTTCGATGAAACAAGGAGAATCTGCCTGACTGCACCCACATTGCAAGTGAATCAGGATTACTTTCCCCAGGACAAAAATATGGCATTTTACTGGACCAAATCTAATTGGTAAAAATATCATTTCTGATTACGGATCACTTCGGGGGTGGCGAAACTACGACCAACTAGTCTCCAATGTATTCAAATGTAACTTTGTTAGGGTTATAAATGTCTTTTGTTGCGCACACAATTATCTCACTTATGTTCCTCTAGGCTTTAGCGAGAGAGTCTTTTGGTGATCGCATGTATGTATGTACAAATAATGCTGAAATTTGTGTTTCAACTTCTGTTCTTGACCATGCCACTCCGTTTTCCGAGTTTTTTTTCTCATTACTTATGTTTTGACCCACGGGTTACTGAACTTGCGTATCCATGATCGATTTTTGAAGAGTGGATCTTCAAAACTATGAACTGTTGAGTAGGATAATTGCTGAAACTCTGACGGTATCGCTGGCTTTTTCATTACCAATCAATAAATGTTGATTATGCTGGAAGTAAGTCTTTTTTGTTCTGGTCTTGTCCATGTGCGCCTGACGCAAAAAAGCAAGCAAGATGAAAACATATATAGAGAATATATATCACGCAGCTGTTTGCGAGTAGTGTGTGGGATTGATGAATGTTTGTTTGGATGACTGTCCTTTGGACTCCACCTTTCACGTGCAAACCTCAGGTCATCCGACCAACCTGCACTCGGAAGCACCGGACTCGAGTTCCGCTCTTGTTAGAACTCATCAGTGGTGCATATCCTACGCCACACCCAACCCGGGCCCTTCCATCTCGAAGGAGTGCGTGTTACCACTGCGCCACCCCACTCCCGTCCGAGCTGATCCGAATCACCAAGTTAAGCTTGTTCAGATGTCGTCCTGTATGACAGCCAGAAATGCCCGACAGCTTTCAAATGGAGACACGGTTCCGGACCTGGTTAACTCCAAGCGAATGCCTCCCACCAGATCAGGCCTTCTCCACAGGATACGGTCAACGGACCCACATTTTTATACCTGCTTCGCGAGTCTGGTACTTCCGAGTGCAGGTTGGTCGGATGACCTGAGGTTTGCACATGAAAGGTGGAGTCCAAAGGACAGTCAACCAAACAAACATATAGAGACTACTTTATTACCTCCCTGCCGAATAGCAAATCGAGAATGTTGAAGGCAGCAGTCACTTCACTTTCTCCAGGAAACTGATTTCGTACAAAACGTTGTGTCTCGGTAAAGTCACACATACTACACAGACAACCAGTCGATATTTTTGCGTTCATAGACATACGCCTGCTTGATACTGATCTTTGGTTATGCTTCAATTCGGCTAGTGTTGGCCGATCGACCTCTCTATGTACCAACTGGCCTTTACTCATCTGCACGTGAAAGCACATGTAGTTCAGCTCCTCATCTCGCTTGCTCACGTGGTTGCCCGTGGCTTTCTCGCCGGCTGCTATCCAATTGCACTTACGTTCCTTAAAAAAAATGAAATGCAACAAATACGTGTTTGCTGCTACTGAATACGAACACAACAACAAGATCCAATATTGTGGGCAGAGAAATAGATTAATTACAAAACCACCTTTTCCAAGGGATTTCGACAACATATATGAGAATAATATATGCCTCCAGTTTTCGTTCCTCATCTATGAGCTCAATAAATTCCAAGTCTAAAAAATTTCGGTATAGCAGGTTTGCAGGATTAATCGAATCCAACGGAATGATCCGCTCCTAAGTGGAATCTTAATATACTGTTCCAGTGGATCTTCGTGTCTGAAGAACAAACCAAATTCGTCACATAATCAATAAAGGATTCTCGAATTTACGTTGTCCTCACTTACAAGTAAAGCATAGAAATGTGAAATTTGTCCAGATCCTAAAAAGGATTAACACGCATGCGTCAGTCGCGCTCTACCTCTATTAAATGAGCTGTCTTTCAAATGATAAAATCGTGTCTGACCACTTCAAAGTAACTGAGAACCATGCGGTGTGTCATTTCGCTATCGTTTTGGATATGACATCCAGCAATTGCCCTCCGGAGTGCATATGGCTGGACTTCATCGCCCGGCACTTGCTCAGTTAGGAGGGGGGGGGGGGGGGAACTTCTGCTCCCACTTTGCAAGGCTCCTTAGTTTCAGTTTGTACCACATGTGACTCATAGTTTATCGATGCAATGGTAACTGCAGCCAATTATGTGTCATTTCCACCATCATCCGACTGATGTTCAGGGCAATCTCGGTTACAGTTTTCCCCATTTTCAGTGATGTGGTTCAGTTTCCCGACATCCTCCACCTCATCGATAGTGGTTAAAGTCTTCAGCAGAACTGTTTCCGATATACTTTCTTCAATATCCTCCGAGTTCTCAGGCTGTCCGTATCAGACGGGTTCCAAATATCCACAGCAGGAACACCCGGGTTTCTTCCAACTGTTTGGCTTTCACTGATCCGTCCTCCGAGTTCAAAATGTCCGGTCCATAGTTTTCCCCTTTAAGCTCGATATGCCTCCATGAATCTCCGACATGGACCGTATTGACCACAGGCACGTCAAGCATGACCAGGTCTGGAGTCACTTCCGCGAGTTGTAACTCATCCAAGGAACGGCCGGCACGGGCGACACTCACCATCCTACGCAGGGGCTCCGGCAGACTATCCACAAATCGGTCCACTAACAGGTCTGGACGTGACGCCTTATCCAGCGTCGGCAACGCACGATCCAGGAGTGGACGGAGCGCGACGGCGTGCACCAGCGGGTCCGCACCAGCCCCCAGCTGAGCAGCTTTGAACCACCGCAAAGCGTCCTGACGGTTGGCCGGGTGTCGATTCCTGCATTCAGAGCGTCCTTCGCGGTGACCCACTTTAACTCCTCCGGGAGGAGAAATACTACAGTTACCCCGATTTAAAAGAAGGGGAACAGGTCTTCCTGAGGAAATCACAGGGGAAAAGGTTTGGTTAGCATCGCATCTAAACAGCTGGCATTATTGTCCACCGCTTATCAACCGCTCGCGAACAGTGCTCGCTCAAGAATTAAGCTGGATTTAGACCTAGTCGAGGTTGTATTGATCAGATATTCACTCTTTGACAATTTTTATAACCTACGTTTCAAATGCCTACTATCCTCATTTTCCTTGATCTTTAAGCGGCCTTCGACTCAGTCGGCCACACAGCTATCTGACGCTGCCTCTTGTTGAAGGGTGAACCAGAGAAATTCATTTGTATCATAGAGTCCCTGCACATAAACAGCCGAAGCCCAGTTCGGGCTTACGGTGCTACTTTACCCGAGTTCACCACGAGAAGTCGTGTACCTCAAGATCCCCCTTTTCTCTTTTCTCCTTAACTTCAAAATTGATATGATCCTCGAGACCGCACTTTTATCAGGTGACGATGGTGGCACTCGACTTTTCCCGGATGGAAAGTCATCGGACCTTGAATATGCGGACGACATCGTTCTTCTAACTGGAGATCCATTTAGGTTGCAAGCTTTTCTAGACAGCTTGACGGACTCCGTAGCAATGTTCGGTATGCGTTTTGCACCTTCAAAGTGCAAGACGTTGTCGCAGAATTGGGTTGGTTCAACGCCAAACCTTTCTGTGTCTGTGGAGACTATAGACGTGGTAGAAAATTTCTGTTACCTGGGCAGCTACATTTCACCCGGAGGTCGGATATCGGATGACGTGTCTCTGCGTAAACAGAAGGCTGGTTTGGCTTTTGCTGATCTGAGTCACCTGTGGCGTCGACATGACATTCATTCACCTATCTAGGGTCGAGTGTAAGCGGCAGTAGTCAGGCCAGTTCTTTTGTATGGTTCAAAAACACGGCCACTGCGAGCAAAGGACAAACAAAGATTGACGGTACTTGAGCACCGCTGTCTTCGTAGCATCACTCGAATCTAGTGGGAACACCGTATCAGCAATGCTGAAGTTCGGTGGAGAGTCTTGAGTTTCACAAACCAAATCATGGGAAGCAATGAAAGTCACCAAGCTAAGATGGTTTGGACATGTGCTGCGCATGTCCCCTGACAGGATTCCTCGGCGCGCAATGTTCGCTGAGGCTGGTATTAGTTGGAAGATGAGCAACAATAGCCTGTCCATGGTATGAAAGGTGTGGAACACCCAACATGTGGACTTGGCCATGTTGGGCATGTTAGACTTTTTGGGTGGGGTCCAGAAGACCCTCCCAATCAGTGGATAAATACATTGGACGATATGGCTGGGTTTCGTGATTCGTGGTACTCTTGTATTCACAAACTTTCTTTAGCGACTTGATACCAATATTTGTTGTTCTTTTTCTGGTCCTTTATTACTACTGTTCTTTCTCATTGTCTCCGATTGAGGCTGTCATCAGCAACGAAAGCCACCGCACACAGTGCATCGCTAGTGATTGTCTGAACGGAACTGCATTTTACTGGAACCTATGCATGCACATTGACCGGGTTTTAATAACGCGTGCGCTGTGACCACTACGCTCCTAGACCACAAGAGGACTTCGGAGCACTTCAGTAGGGTGCACACGGGTTGTCTGTTTGGAATAATAGTTGTTCTGAGCTGACCAACTGGTCCTGGGAACAATACGTCTTTGCTTCCGAACCACCTCTGTTCGTCAGAGGCAAATATATTGTTTGTTTAGGATGTCAGCAAATAATGACCGCTCATTGCACAAAACGAATAGCTGCTATTGGGTTTCAGGGCTCTCTGATCTGATTGGTCGGTGATACGACGAACCACCGCTGGACAGGCTTTTTTCTCAGCTTGTCGACCAAATAATCGCCCCGCTGTCCTGCAGTTCGTGACTCCGCTGACTCTTATCGACGTTTTCAAGTCGCGTGACTCAGACTGACGTCGCTGGTTTTCTAACAAAGGTACATTGCATGTCGGCAATGTATCACACAATAGCCAAAATAACGAATAAAAGGCGAGTCTGGTTCAGATACTACTGCATCCATGTGAGAACAGAATAGCTTATCAAAGGGCGCGTCATAGAGGACAAATCTCATCGTGCGGTGTTTCCGTTGTGAGCTAATCTAAATAACCCAAAGTTTAACTCTTGGGACTCGTATTTGTCTGACGGGGACAGGATCAGAGTCCCGGTTAAGATTAATTCATCCTCAACAAACAAAAACAGAACGAATCTACTGCTCTTTACATTGGTGATTTCTGCATTGATGTTTCGTGATAAACAATAAAACTAATGGCTATCAATCAAACTTTATTCCGTGCTCTAGCCTTGTATATGAACGAAAATTCACGGTGGAAATCGTCTTGTTTTCCGTCAACCGTGTACTGCCATTTTTGAATTTTCATCCACAATTAAATGAATATAAGGAAGGAAATGAAATACGTCATTGCGACTGCGTCTTGGTTTTCTGCTAGGTATAGTTACGAACCGTGACCTTGGGACATAAATTTTCGAAGTGCATGAGGTTGTGGGCAGGTAGGTAGGTGAAAACCAGCTGTTAGTTCAACTATAGTGAACCTGAATACTATCGAAAATGAACGAGTAACTGTTTTCGAACTTCAAAGAGGACTGTAAACTTAGCTGTTATATATCACTTCGCACTCTCGGATTAATACCAAAATAAGCATACTACTGTCAACAAATTCAGACTAACTCATACAGAGTGTAAACTGTTTATTTTACTACAATATTTTTCTAGTGTAGCACCACTGATCAAGGATTTCAAAGCATGTTAATACAAAATATCAACATTCAATTAGTGGTAGACTGAGCTGTAAGCTTAGTTTTTTAAGTGGACCAGAAAACTAACACATCAAATACTAATTATCATACAGGCATTGAATCCTGATTGGTTAGTGGCATGTGTGGGCTGTGGAACAATCAGAATGCCTCGAATCGGAGACAGGTGTAGATTACCACCTGAATTTGGCTACCTCACTCATGCATTCCTTGCAAAACGTCAGATAAATGAAATAAAAGCGCCTGCTATAAATCGCTTGTTCATTGAACAGGCTACTGTGTGATTATTTGTACGATTTCCGGTTTTCTGTAGATACCAACCCCAACTGAAACTATCTGATCGTATCTTTGGATTGAAGTCGAACTTCCTGTCTACTTGGCTTTTAGGTACGATAATAAAATAGACCCCGAATACATGGATTCCCAATCAGAGTGTGTGATAGTATACTTGGAATTGAGCCAACTAACGGTGGTTCGCCAAATGGTACACGAATGTCTAACCAATGACAAATAAGGCAATCCTTTCGCTTCCTTTTTATTATACGACAATGTGCAGTATTTCTGGAGAAGGGCCACGGCCAAACAAAGGCTGTCTTGGGGCAAGAAAATCGGCGTGGGTGGCAACAGAACTCGGACCGTCACTATCCAAGTTCGTGATGACGTCTCGGCCACCGCCTACCACTTTGTGCGCTTTTCGCATCAGTAATCATGTGCGTGGTCATCGAGCAAGCTTCCTACAGGGTACACGGTATTCAGCAAAATATTTCAAGTTCATTTTTGATCATCAGGGAAAGACATTGTTCGCAAAATATGTCCAAGTTCCGTTGTCTGTTACTGTGCGGATCCTTTGCAATGACATGCTTCTCGGAGCAGTGAGCCTTTAGGAAAGGGTACTGAGGCGCCTTGTTTTATCAAAGGTAGGTCATGGTAGTGATCTTTTCAGAAATTGCCACACAACAATAATGAAACCACCAAGTGTCTAAACGTTGCTCATAATGTACGGAAACAAATCCCCACAATTTGCTGAAATAACCAAAGTTGACATCCACAAAGATATGCGCGTCTGTAAACGCACTGAGCATTTCAACTATTCGTCTCCAATACTGATGTGCAGTTGTTTTGTATTAAGTGTTGAAGAGTACGCCCAATCATAATGGTTTAAATTACAAAAAACACAAAACGGTCAACATTTTGATAACAATTCTCATTTGTTCCCGACTTTATTTACTTCAAGACAACATAAGGCCAGCTAACTCCAGGCTCAAATCAAATGACTGCGAAAGAATACAAATGACATCCATGCGTGGATGTAGTATGCAAGGTCCAGTAATCCTCCGCGACGAACTGCACGTGTTCACTCTAAAATCACAAAAATACCGAAAACTGTATGCGCCCAAAGCTCAGCAAGTGTCCCGTCAGGTTTCCACACTTGAAAAAATCGAACACATGATTGCTTACAGCCTAACCACTACACCGCCCCATCTAACGAAAGAACTCTGTCCACAGTGTTATATTTTCACATAGTCCTGTTTTCATCGTGAGGGTTTCTGACCCAAAATACTTTACTTTGAATGCTAATGGAAGCCATTCGGCTTGGTGTGTTCGAATGTTGTTGAAGAGAAACAAGATGAATAGAACCCAAAGATAGATCGTTTAACCCGCTGGTTGTGTAGAAGTTTTGATGTATTCCAGGTTTTTGTATACCTTCATTATACAGAATTTTATGACTTCGAGTGAGTCCAGTTGTAGTACGATAGTCAATAAACACATCGCTGTCATGAGGGTTATTCTATCTGGTAATAGCGCCGAAAGAACGCAAACCTAGTGACTGAAACCCTAAAATAGCATATTGATTGGGTTGTATACATCGCCCGTCAAAATTCAGTTCGTTATTTTATGGCATTCTCGAAAGGCAGTGAATTTGAATGATTTGAAAGATTTCATTTCCTCTGAAACTAGAAACTCATTTTGGGTAAAGTGTGCCCTTTTGTTAACATTGCAACACAGTTTTTCGATTATCGACAACCCTCGATGCAGCTCTTCGTGATTTATTCTCACGAAGAACAAATACGTTAAAACGTATTATAGTATAGTATCGTATAGTACAGTATAAAGCAGGTTATGGGTGTAGATTTGAATCAAAACTAAGGTCAGAGGCTGTTCACATTTGGCCCAGCCACCGCAGTCGAAGCCTTTGGAGGAAGACCTGAGCTCGTCGATTTTGCAGTATGGCTTCCTAACTCCGATGTTGGATACTCTGTCGCGTCAATTTACTCTTAAGAAACTCCGCAGGCACTAATGATCAAACAATTCCAGCCTTCTTGTATCCACGGTTCACAGTGGCCACAACAATCATGTAAACCATGTTGACAAAGAAAGAGGCGGTGGGCAAATGTCAACATATGCAGCTTCAGTAATCATATTTTCTCTACTCTGATAAAGAAAAACAGGCACAAGGGGGTAATTAATGTATTCAGAGGGATTTCTTATTAGATTGATACATGCCACTGTGAAGAAGGATGAATCAACATAAGTTGCTTCATCGTTCGGTCGATCTAAAGCCAGCTTTGCGCACCCAACAAAGGTGGTAACCTAACGCTATCGCGAATAAATTATAATCTCGTCTCTATTTGTTCGGTTATCAATTAACATGCCGTGCTCTATATTAGGATTGATGGGCTCATAAGAACGTGACCCATGATGAGAAATTCACAGGAAAAATCAACCCAACAAATTTACTGTCGTCAAACCATGCGTCGGTCAATACTGACTGCAATGAATCATAATCAATCGTGTCAGGGGATTATTATCCATGATAACGGAAACAATAAATTCATCGTGATCAAAGAATAAACATCTCCAGTTTGTTAGATCAGATATTCTTGGAAGGCCACTTTGCTGCCGGATAAAGCTCCAGGACGTTCTTTTTATAGCCATGGGCATATCTATTCATTTGTTGGTTACGTTCATTTACATTGAAGAAATCAAGGAGAATTTGAAGTTTCTGTTACGACAGTTGCCCACTAACAGCTCTGGTTTGATTAAAATGAAGAAAAAAAATTGTTTCCAATGTTTGATGAATAAAATAATTTACCTTCCCCACTTTGCACTACGGAGGAAAAAAGTTGCGCGTAAATCAGAGCAGGATAAGCAGTGGCACCGTAGTCCGGTCGATAAACACGATACCAAAAAGTGCAAATAATTGGCTGGTGGTAGAAATATGTCAATATATGAATAACTGGATTACAATGTGTATATCAAACAATAAGGTAGAAATTTGCAAATAAATGAATATCTTATATTTTCCTTTTTTTGTTCACATTTTCACATTTTCCCGGACGGACAGCGCATAGGAAAAAACAAATTCTCTGAATTTAGTGTGCCGTATTTTCCGTTGAATTGAATATGCTCCAGATTGCCTTTGTATTCATTAGTTCCCAAGTAACAAGTGCAAATGACAACGTGTCTGTGTTAGGGTGAGAAACTTATTTTAAGGAATAGACTGATTATGAGAACAGTTTCATTCGAATTTAGACAATACTTGTGGATTACTTCCCCGGCCTAATGTGTCTGACTCCAACAAGTTCTACCCTCAACGCTGTCGTTTACCTTACACGTTCCAGACTGCTGTCATTCGACCAAAAAACATTATTGTCATTCGGGTTTGTTCCTGCCGTTATAGGACTTGTAACCATGCATTTAACTGAGTAGAAAGATTCAACTTATTACAGACCACGATGAACGGTGGAGTTCAGCCCAACAATGTGCACTTGCTGTTCCGTTACTGTTAAGGTCAGAAACAGCTTACAAAATTTCGGGATAGAACCTACTCTATGCTTACATTCACACAAGGTATATTACGAGGTGCCATCCTATCTCTGTCTTCATTCTCTGCGTATACCTCTCCCATGCCTATGCACGATGATTGCATGCTTATTAAATATGCGGATGATATGACCCGGGGTATGCCCTACCCTAATCAGTCCACTGAACCTATTCTGCACAACGGCGCCACTGAGCTTGCTTCCTGGTTCCCCATACACAACTTGTGAACTGATCCATTGAGGACTTCTACTCTTCAAAAAGGGATTAGATATCCATTTTTTTTTAATCCATTTCCCTTCAGTTCACAAACGGTGAACGTGCCGAGAACAACTCATCAGTGTAGTTTTTCGGTGCTATCATCAACACGAACCTTTCTTGGTCCCAAAATATCGCCGCAGTTTTCTTTGGGAATAACACATCTCACGCTATAAGTGTTACAACTCATCCGAAAGTTATTTTACTCCTGCATTCTACCTCACTGGCTCTATGCGAATCCTGTAATATTCCCTAGATTTCTCACCAAAGACTAAGCTGATTTCTCGATCCCTAAAACATGTATACAAGTAGTGGCATACCACTAAATTAGGTTAACTCACTTTAAGATGTCCCAATACAGATCCTATATGAGTTTCCCCGGAATTATGCTCTCTGAAGAATCACCCTTTGTACCGACTTCATTAAATGTATTTCTACTTCATCCACACAATTCAGCTCTAAGTAACTGTTTCCTTAACCCGAAACCTTTAAGTCCTCTATAGTATCATACCCTCCGGTCTTCTCACAAACCCTGAAGCTATTACAGCAGAACCAAAGCCAGTGCTAAACTGGCATTATTTTTCAGTCATTCTTTTATTGAGAGTGATTTTTTAGCTGATGAATACCCACCCTCGGCCGCATGAAGGACACACTTGACTTGGCTTCACTTTGCTTGTCTTGAATCATTTATGGGAGTCAGTAACCGAAGCTGACGAGAATCGAGCATAGGCTTTATATATGTCCAAGCTCTTACCGAAATTGTCTGATCAAATGGCACTTCCTTGAAGAGAACATGAGAAAAAAAAACAGAATCTGCTTGATTTTCGATGAATATTTTCGCACTGCATGCACTTTCTATTCGTTTCCCGTTCAAAAGATTCAAACTAGTTTACGAGTCTTCACTGTGCTTTACATGTCCAACTGTCGAACTCGACGAAGAAACAGTGTGAAGAGGAAGTACAAGTACGTACACACGTAGGTGAGCAGTGAGATCGCTGGTACGAACAAGTTGGAAGGAGATCGATTAGTAAAGGAGGTGAAGAACGACGTGTTTATTGCGGATGCGATTGAATGAGACTCATATTGGCAATGAAAAAAGGGAATAATAAGGTGAGTATCGGGCGAGGAGAAACAAAAAAAGGCATTGAAAAAATAAGCTTCAGATGAAGGATGACAAATGAGTCATCGGAAACCAGCAACCAATTGTTCCTATACTCGGTTAACCAAACTTCTCCGGCATATGATCGGATTTGTTGATATCGGTCATTCCGTGGTAGACATCACGTGGCGACAAAGACCATCCATACACACGCCCAAACAACATTCACGAGTATGCTCGCATAGACCATTTACCGGGACACACTGTACGCAAACGCCCAGTGGAGCTCGTCGCCGATTGCAAACCCAACCGCGACCACAGCACGGGCGAAACATGTTGCAAATCTCTTCCGGTTCCGAGCAGAATGGTTTCCCTCCTACAAGGTGAATTGGATTGTGGAATGTCAGAAGTTAGCTAGTTGTATGATATCAATGCTCCACACAACTCAGTGGTCACTATACAGCTGTTTTTTTGGTTTTTTTACGAATCTTCTGTAATGGATTTCAAACTACTAGATTGTGAGTACTACACTGTTCACTTGGTTGCTATAACATCGGAGTGTACAAGTATGAAGATGAGTGGACAAAGGAGTACCGGGTAGGCATTCCTGATGAGCGGCAACAACCGCAAAACTGGCCGTATGCTTCCGCGGAAATGTTTTCCACACGTTTACATACCACTTATTTACAATATTATATATATATATATATATATATATATATATATATATATATATATATATATATATATATATATATATATATATATATATAGAGAGAGAGAGAGAGAGAGAGAGAGAGAGAGAGAGAGAGGGAGGGGGAGGTATTGCCGAAATTCCAGTGAGGTAACGGTTCTTCGCATTCAGTCCACAGCGTTCACATAACAATAAACGTCAGCATTACTTCTATACTCAGTACTGATAACGAGTTCTCAATCGTCCTCAAATAGGAGCAATCGTAAGAGCTGAACCCTTAAGGCATTCATGGTTCCGCTAGGCAAGACGTATAACAAGTGATTGAATATGCTTATGAGGTATCCAACGTCCAGTATCACATGACATGACACTATGAATCATGATAGTCTTCCCAGAAGAGCGTCTATTCTGGCAAATTGGACTGAAATGCTTCATAAAATGTTCTGACAACGGGATTGCCTAATGCTTAGTTCAAACCACGAATTTCCAGAGTAGAATTTCATTGCAAACAGGTTTTTGATCGCTAGAGCTAACTGGAAGAATGGAAGAACAATTCGGATCGACCGAGAAAAACAAATATGATGCTTTAAAAATGTTTCTGTTATCTCGTGACAAACGTAAACCGTGATTTCGTTTGTCAAAACAATAGATGGAGACTCATTCTGACATTGATAACCTTTTTTCGGGCCACTCTCTGTCAAGGTGCGCAAGTCTGAATTACCATTCACTTGAACTCCTTACAAACTATATATATATATATATATATATATATATATATATATATATATATATATATATATATGCCATGGTTAGTTGCTCATTAGTACACAGTAAAAAGACACATGTAGTGGAAGGTTCATTTCAGTTACTCAGTATCAGGTGTTTACAGTAACAAATGACAGACAGTTCATGACAGAACAACCAGCCTGACGCATAACGCAGGATCGAGGTTGGGAGATGAGCTATTAGGAAAGTATTTCCGACAGCGAGGAGAAATAGGAGTAAGGGTGGGTAACCAATCATATAAAATAAAAGTATGATCTGGATGAGAGAACACTGCTTATTCAGCGTTTACAGACACTGATTGTGAGGGGTATGGTCTGACGCGTCGTTCCATGGACAACCTAGTCTCGCTAGTGGATAGCACATCAGCACCCGTCCAGAAACTAGGTGAAGATTTAAGCCAACGGATTCGCCAATGACAGGACGGCGGATCGACGAGACGAGAAAGCATTCTTGTCAAGTGGTGGTTGGACGTATCACCAATCAACCCATCAGAAAATAGGTTACCCAATGCAAGTTTGAACCAGTTAACCTGTGTTACAAAGACTGATGACTGACTCTTGCCGCCCATAAAAACAGTGTGTTCTGAGCTAATAAACTGCGATGATTTGAAGGCACAGAAGACTTCTCATTCTAGAGCTGGTGCAACGGAACAGAACACTGGTATATCACATCTAAATGACATTCTTTATCTACTCTATACTTTTGGTCCTTTTTCACCACTTTGGTACTCCCATTAGTTTGGTTTCCACTTGCGTTTCTGGTTTATAGATAGTCACCAGAATAGCGCATCGAGTGCGCAGTGTATAACTCTTCAAACTGAACTTAAGTTCAGTGGGTGTTCGAGGCAGGACTTCCTAGAGCTCGCTATCGCAGATAAATTGGTAAAGTATCAGTGTGATAAGTTCATATTCGACCTTATTGCGCTCGACTGATGAAAAAACAAAAATCGACTCAGTTGTATGCACTCTGTTACCTTATTTAGTTTCGTCCCCTATTTTCTTTATTACGTACTAGAACTGATCCACTAGCATGAGCCATTGTTCATCTACCCTGGACTAATTCAAAGATACAAACTGGCTGGGGTTTTCAAGGGCTGTGATGCACAGCGCACATTCGAACTCCAATCGTGTGACTCCCTCCCTCCTCACTCCAAGTTCCTATCAGGTTCTTTGTGCATTCGAACCATACATTTCGTGCATGTGAGACATTCAGCTACTACAATCGAGTACGGCCCGACTTGGCTTCATTCCCCGTAGCCAATTACGGGACGAGATTAGTGCCGTCTCCCCAAGACTTATTTCATAACTAGCTATATACTTTCAACGAACTGATAACTCTATTCACCATTACCTCATTTACGCCCCACGAGTGTGGGCGGATCCTCCTGCTGGAAGAATCCATTGGGGAATCACAAGTATGATGCTCTTTGTGTGCTAGTACGCACCACTGACGAGCGGCAATCACCGCGAAACCGATCGTATGCTTCCGAGCAAACATTCTCCGCATGTGAATACTACTTAATTCCAGTAGTTTACCAAACGACCGCAGTGTCGTGGTCACGTTTAGCTTCAAATAACCAAAAAGGATCTATCACTGGATCCCGGTTTTGATCCCCAGCGGACTGTTCCATGGGGAACATCCCATCATGCATGTACGTCTGAGCGGAACACCTCAGAATTGTACAAGCCTGAGGATCGGTGGACAGAGGAATACCGGGGGGGGTCTATGTGGTGACTGTCATTCGCAGTGAAATCAGTCGTGTGCTTCTGAGAAACCTTTTCCCTCCCAACCAAATACTGGTTGCTAACTGGCAGCTTTCAAAAATGCAGGCTTGAGCACGGAAAAGTGTTTTTTGGAACACTGTTTGGATCCCGAACGTTGTTTCTGTGTCCGAAACGTTGGGAAGGTTTTCAACCCCTGAGCTCGGCAGTAGAGAGAAGCTGATCGAATTAGTTCGTCACGGACATTTCAGATCGATGAATGATTACATACAATACACTCGGAGAAATCTGGTAGATCAAATTACGGACTTCCTCGGCAACGTCCATAGGGATGCTCTGTACACCGCCAGAGAAGTACGGGAAACAGATTTTATAGTTAACAGAACTGCAATCGAGGGTTTGAAGCACAGAGCTGAGGGTGCTTCTGTTTGTTAGAAACTTTAGGGGTGCGGCAGTTTTCTAGATAGCATGACTCCACTGTGAAGGAAGATATATCCCTTATCTAACTAGCAACGAAAGGGGGAGGAAAAACATTTATCATGAATTTCTAAATTCAATTCTGTCTTGTCCCCTTCATTCATTTATTAATTTGGCCAAAAATGTAGGCGCTTATGTATAAAGGCCAGTAAATACAATACTACACAATCTTTTGGTGAAGACCCGGAACATGTCAGTCGCGAAACTTCAGTTTAACAGATAGTAGTTATATTGAGGGGATGGCGTGAAATGTACTACACTCAACCAAATGGCCTCGGCAGTTGGCAGAACACAAAGGTAGTGACAAAATTTGAAGGGAAAAGCATTCTCTTCTTTGTGAGCTTTTGATCCCTAATTTAGTTACTAAGTGGTGCTTGCGCTTGGTATGAAGAATTTATGTCAGAGTGTAACGTTAATTCCATAAACTAAAATTTTATCCGAATTTCGACAATACTTCTCTCCTTTACCGCTTCTAAAGTTCTCCATCTCAATACGACCCGAATATTAATAATTCTGGGATAACTTGTCTCATTCAACCCTCCCAATCAAATGTGACATATAAATTTGAACACGAGTATGAAGTATCCTAAATCGGAACAGCGGAGGGACAGTTACGTAACACACATTCAGACTCCCACCCAAAATACAGACAAGGCACCTGCCTCATCGATAGCACAGCTTAATCGAGGAATAAACCACAAGATTGACCGCAGAAAAATAATCAGATAGTCTATACCAATAAGTACGATGTTTGAGATAGTTATCGCTAAAGTTTTCAATGGCCGAAACCGATAAACAAATGGAAACCCTCCAGTACTTGGGTAATAAAACTTGGACTGTCCATCGTTTTCGCAGTATTGTCTACGAACATGAACCATTTTTACTCCTTATTCCGTATCAGGCAACAGCTGATACGCAGTGAAATGATTCCGAAAATGTATCAAGGCTATGTGACTCCCTAACAATACAATACAAAACAATACATCATAATTTGGTATAATGTAAAAGCTTAAGTTCGTTGAACCAATAACATCAGCCCTGGTGGTTTGACCACATTATTCGAGAGCTGAAAACGAGACATACAGGCTGATACTCACTGCAAACGCCTAATTCAGATACGATAAGCTGCGCATAACTAAACCAACATAAAAAAACCGGAAAGGGACAATCCGGTGCCTAAACCAGTCAAACAAAGCAACTAAACAGATTATTCACACGATCTTCAGTTGCAACACGAAGATTGATATCGTTCAACGAATCATATCAAAAAAGTTGAATCTCCGGTCGATCAGACTGAAAAACCAATCAAAAACCAATAACAAAAAACGGAACGATCAGTTCAGTTGCCTACAAACGTGGTTGGGTCAGAACCTTTTTGATCCAAATCCGTAAATATCTACATTGTTATTCAACCTTCAGGTCGATCAAAATCCAGTACTATACTGTACCACAAAACAGCGGCCAAGTTCAAATTACCGTAGACCATTATTTTCAGCTCGTATTAGCAACTATATGGCTGGTTTATGTTCCTCATCTAATTGGCATGTTGCCTGAAGCTACGAGAACACTCACATAAACAAAACAAAACAAGTCCCGGCTCGTAAATCAGTTTAGACCATACCAAAATGAATCACCGCATCTACCGACTTATCTCACACTCAAACGGTTGACAACCAAACCAATCTCACTGACAAGAAAAACACATCATCGTCTTTTATCATCAAGGTTACTCCTTCAAGCTATCAAAACTGACCGAATTGGCTGGTGTTCCTCTCTGTCATAGGGTATACCAGTTTGAAATTGAGATTAGTACACTCAAGACGCGTAACTAACAACCTACGTATTCGCTATTTGTATGAAGTTGGACTAATCTTTCAATGAAGACTGCTTTGTAGTATCACCTACCATTCTGTGCATGGCAATCAACGTGGATTTTATTTGCTTCCAGGTTTTTGGGATAATAGTAAGGAGCAACAACGCTAATCTTGGGATTGTCATATCCTCGTGAAGTATGTCGAGGTCCTTTAGTCTTGATCTGTCATTGACGTCTCATCAGCTGCATGTTGAAAATGTTACTCAAAGCAGCTTAAATGTACCAGTAATTCACTAGACAAATATGCCTTGTTTTTCCTTTGGACGTCTTTTTCATCCAGATAGCCTCAAAAAACGGACACACGATTTGGAAAGATCCATCAATCATGGACTTGATGTTGTCATCAAATTCTGAAGCACATGGACTCCCTCCTTCCCTCCACCCCATTATTGCAGCTCCGTACTCAACGGATCGCCTTAAGAGCTGCACCCTGGAACCACTATGCCGGTTAAGGTTTTGTCATCTTCCTACTCCGATTTAGTTGAACGAGTAATCCAAAAGCTCGTGAAACACAGAATAACTATTTCCTCAGAATTCGTCTTGCCTGTCTTCACTTACCGTTGTAGGCGCCACGACTACTTTCAGGGAGCTTTTTAAAATACAAGCACTTTTTATTACATTAGAGTAGAAGCATGTACAAAATGGATCATTACTATTCCTAAGCTATTCTCTGAGGCTATTTCAAGCTACTTTTATGTCCCACCCTTTAATATGAGAGGATTAGAGTGTAAGTCGCTATGGTTGGTGAACCAGTGGTCATCTAATGACGACCGGAAGATTGCAAAATCCGTCAAGCTAATCTATGAACACCGTTAAGACTCAAATCAATTCTAAATGGCTCATTCACTAATGATTACTGATTTTAAAAGAAACCGAGAAAATCTTGTGAATATCATTTCAGTAAAGATTTCCCTTCCGATGATTTCTGATAGTAGGCTAAATTAAGTGTTCAATGAGCAATACCATGTTAAATATGTAAAAACAAATCTGTAGGAAACGCCTTTGCGATGTACTTGGAGAAAACTCACATGTCGTAGTTACCATGGCGATTAAGCATTGAGTTCAGAAAATGCTTATTCGTGGTTAAATCGACCTTTGTGTTGAACGGTACTGAGTTAAGCGTTCGGGGGAGTTGAGGAAATTCAGAGTTTCCTACATTAGGTTCTTTTTCACCTCCGCGTGATATTTTCTTCATCCGAGTAGTTATGGCTTCCAAAGTTATTCAAAAAAGAATAAAATGATGTGGTTTTTGGGATTAAGCCTGTTTGTTGGACTGGTTGTATTCACCAGCACATTTCGATCATTGATGTTTCAAGTAAAAAGATATTTAACAGTGAGATAATGTTTAGGCATATTGACCATCGGAAAAGTTACGCAGGGATTACCACTCATCCCATTTTTTGTCCGATGCTGGTACCAATGTATTGTTAACCTGAAACGGTTACCCAAAGAAAAAGACGGAGATGTACCAAAGTGTCTTTCGAAATGAAGAAACGTCCCGTCCTAGTTCCAGCCTCTTCAGAACATTGATATTCCCAAGAAATCTGAGACTTCAACAAAAGAGTTATCCAATCACAATCTTCCACAACTAAAGCATCACTCTATGTGGAATTGTTATTCTGCGAGAAAATACCTGTGGTGTATTACTATCAATGAGAATTGAGACAAGTTCTATAACCACCTAGGGCACAAAGCTATGCCTAAGATCAAAACCTATGAGATATTGAACTTGATATATCGGTGGCACGCCACGGTATCTTTGAATCACTTAAGACGCTGTGCGATCAACCGTCGCTGATTGACTTCAACAACTTCAATGACTGATTTTCTGCGTGCCATGGCTGCCACTTATACGCAATACAAAAAATCCGCAGACGTAAGAACACATCGAGAGTAACACGGTTACAGGTTGAGAAGTCGTATATTCTGTACTCATTTTTGTATCCTTGAACTCCAAATATCACAGCGGTCTACATCAGACGATGTCCGTGATTCTCCTATCATCAGTGTGCTTCGTTGGCTACTGGAAGTTGTTCCAGTAGCAAAAACTGGAATTCGACCGGTATGAAACGTACACCGAATTATTTGACGGTATATCTGATGTATTTGCTCAATCGTTATTTTATCTAGCCTTGATTACATACAGTGATTTTAATGCATCCTTACCTGTGGTGAACCGTTCACTGTAACATTTTAATAATCTGGATGAACTATTCTGTTGATCTTTTATATGTACCTTCCCGATCAACCCACACAGATGCTCGCAAGTGCACCTAACTAATATGTTCAGTTTAAACGTACGTGTGTGTACGTGTCCGCAATTTTGTGTCCCAGTATGTGCACACTACCGACACTACCACTACTACTGTTACTGCCAGTGGTATCACTGCGACTCCTATTACCGCGACATTCGCCGACGTTACAAATAACGTATTTCATTCACTTACACGCTTTACACGAATTGAGAAGGGAGTGGATGTTGTGTGATTCTATAACTGATTGAACTACTGACTACGTTGAGCTCAGGCCGGTTTATTTATTGATCTTCTAATTGATATTGACTACTATAGCATACGTATACATACACATGCACGCACATCACTTTGAAGTCACATTCACCACGTACGGTTTGCTCCAACCAACCAGAATTCGGCATTGGGCCTTTTGAGTTATTACCCATTGAACGACCCTACTTGGCCACACTCATGCACATGCACTGCTTGCGCATGTCCATAGATAAATTACTTGCCAACTTGCTTCCATACGTGCTTACTCAGGATAATAAATGGATATAGCGTTTATCATATTCTCCTTTAATCCCGAATATAATACTCAGCACCACAGCCTCATCTGAGGACTACGGTACACATCGAACCACTCTCAAGTCAATCCAATGTGATCGTAACCTTGATATACTGGTATCATTCTTGCCATAAACAGAGTTTTGCATCTGTCGATGATCCTTCGACGAAATTTCACGTCCCACGTAATCACAACTTTCCCAACATGTTGTGTAAACACATTTTTTCCTAACTTCATTTCGTAAGAACGAATTACCACATCCTTTGGTGATATTCCCAAGATCGCTATCGTAATACCACTTGGGCAGTATCAAATCTTCAGTATGCTTTTTTCTAGAGGAAAACCACCCAAACCGTACAGTGATTATTTTCGCTGCGCGCTGTTCGGAATAAACTTTCCACTTCAAGTTTACTGTGTCCATGACTTCACCTTTCGTTAGATTGCGAACCAGTTGATCATAATCCGATAAATCATGGACTGGCTAAAAATTAGAACACGTGATTAATTAAAAGATACTTTTCCCATGATTCAAATCGAAATCCAGTATAAACAACCATACATCTTTCTGGACGATTCAAACGTTTTCAGGTTTTGGACGATTTTGACTTACATCCTGATGCCTCTAAATGGGCGTTATCCGCGATCGGATAATGGTATTTGTGTACTATCAAACATTGTAAACAAAGGGAACCCAGATACCTGGGGCATCAAGGATCTTACATATTCCACCTATTTCCACTTATCCTTGGATCATTTCGCTTCCCATAAACAAACAGTGATTGCCAGTAATGACCATTTTGAACGTAAGAGCCGTTTTCATGAATAAACTTAGCAAAATAACCGTAATTGTTTTCTGAATGCACAAAAGTCAGTTTTGGGTCAGAAACTTTCCCAGTGTAAACAAACTTACGTGAAAACAGAACTGAGTGGCAGAATGCTTTCGTGGTCAAAATATCAACTCACGATTTCAGCAGATTTGTGGGATCAAAATCAGAGCATTGTCGATTGAATTCTGTTGACCTGGGTTGTATAAACTAGCCGTTTGTTGCTAATCCGTACGGAATATAACTCGGTGGAAAAAATGACAAGATTTTCTGCCTAGTCTGTTTTGTATTCCAATACAATGAATACATGAGATATGCAACAACATAGTCCATCTGTTTGTTGAGATAATAAAGAGGCGATACCTTATCTTATTTGTAATCCGTGACAATAAACATGTTGGCAAAAACAGGATTTAAAAAATATATCATCAAGGAACAACAAGAGGTTTGTCTCAGATCATAGATAACCGATTTCAACGGATAGAAAATATGTAATTCAAACCATTTTAAGATAGAAAATTTGACTTAGAATGGACAGTTCCTGGCAAAAAAACTTAGACCGGCCTAAATGAGAGCAGATGTCGCTCCTGTATGACTTTCAATTCACCGTTCAACGTCTACATCAGCTTCACGGTGAAATGCTGGGTATTATTTGGATCAAAGCTCATTGCGCCGAAGCGAATCCACAGTGGCACTATTGCAAGATAAACAGAAACATAATGCGTGTAATAGCTGGTATTAAACTGGTAAATTGCTATATGCAAATGCGTCCGGTTTGCCCTTATTCGAGTTCCAGTTTTTTTTTTTTAATTTCACACTAACTTGGGTATTTCGGGTGTAGAAATGATAAATCATTAGGTATGTAATCAGTGTGGGTGGTATGGGTTTGATTTGTGTTATCTGATTCATTTGGTGGTGTGGAGGTTGAATTCATCATTGAACGGCATGGAAATATGGGTCTACTCGAAACTAATGCAGAAGGACGCTGATGTGCACATTATATAGCCTTTACGGTGGTGCTCAAATTGATGCGCAGTGGAATTTTTTTCTGCATGTTAGACAGTCATCCATGGGAAGCACTTTCAAACCACATAAAGCACAAAATCTCCCGATAAATAAGGAACTTTCCTTGACATTCGCCTATAGGCACAATTACTCGTTAAACGGGAAACCTTTCTTAATATAACTCAAGATAACAATTTTGATCCTGTTTACCAATATAATCGTGTTCCCATAGTTAGTAATTCTTGACTTGCATCGCCCAAAACATGCAACCATTTAAATCAATGTGATACGCGTTCCACTATCCACTGCATAGTATAGAACCAACCAAATAAGAGAGCGAACTTGGATTAAATTCATACCATCAACCGATGCTACGATAAACCCAATTAAGTCAGGAAACTCGAACAATATACCGAGTAAATTTGTAAATGCATCACAATAGACTTTACCTGTAGTCGGTCACTATGCAAACAACGGGTTGTTACGTAAGAACGCCGGTAACAAAATCCCTCTGGGTTCCAGTCCCAGTGGGGCCCGCGGATGCGCACCAGGGATGATTTCTAACAGGAGTGAAGCAGCTGTACAGTGTTTCCTTGGTTTCAACTCTTAATTTGAGTGTGGATACTGAACGATTATTTATATAACATAACAGCATATATTCTCTTAGTTCCTCTATTCATTATCCAACAAATCCTAACCGTTTGATGACATCTCAACAAACTTGGAAGTTTGCAAGAATAGTGCGGTGGAATGAATTTCAAAACTCGTTTACGTATATTTTCGGAATATTCCCATGTTCACATCAGAACAATAACCTTGGAAAGTGAGCAATTATCGTCCAGCACTCTCAATCGTTTTCTCAAATTGGTTTATCTTGAAGTACATGGGACCAGCTATAACTGCACAGTGAGTCTTTTACGTGCCAACGAAGGATTTTTTTCGAAAGCATGATTCGAAGGGAACATGCACAAGAAACGACTATCGAGATCGCTAAGAGAAGCTATAGACTGAACACTCCCGGCTGTAAAACTGAATTGTGTGTTCTCCGCCTCGACGATGATCTGAATGCAGGTGAAAGACAGGTTGTCTCCGCCGAGCTCATTCATGATCATCTATTCGTTTAAGTGCGTATGAAGCTCGTTTAACATAGTTTGCACGGTCAGGCGCCTGTATTACTGCATCAAAAAGCATCAATCGAAGAGACTGAGCCGTGGTAAAACACCTCTTTCCTTATTCACCTAGTTACTGATGATCCGAAGAGTAGCTCGAATGACTTATTCAGTTTTACGTGTGGGGCATCTGTCCTCTCCCCCACCCTCCTTGTCACTGTAACTGATGGGAATTAGTCCGACTCCAGACACTACCTGCAACTGGAGCGAGAAATAAACCTTGAAATGTTGCTATCAATGGCCGATTCGGCATGAGCATACATTAACTGAAGAATACCACTGTATTCGAAACCCATCTATCGTAACAATGGCCTTCATCTCAAACAATGGTCAATCAAACGCACACTTTTCACGTATGCAAGATTAGGAATCACCAAAACAGTTGTTCGCTCTCTAATGCTGTTTTCCACATATTTTATTCCTTTACTCTCATCCCGAGTTTTATTTACATACTGTGGTGCAAGCATCATGCCTGTATTTGAATGAAATGAAAGGCACATGATTTTGCTGTACTGGTTAGTGATTGGCGACACAGTGGGGGTTTCCAAAAGGAAAACTATGAAAGGCGGACGGAAGCCAGTGTCAGCGTTAGCTTCTTCATATTCCTTTGTCAGGCCATGGACTGACCCACCTCGATGCTTCTTCCAGTATGTCGCAGAGCATTGGAAATATAGCATGAAATGCTACATGGTTTCCAGGTGTATACCAAAAAAGCGATGCAAGATAACCCCAATTAAAGGAGGGCTATTCACAATCGGAAATGTGTTCCCCTTCACGGTTGAATTATTTTGCAAATATCAGCAGCCAGCTGCATAAAGCAGTCCAGCTTTCACAGCGTCCAGTAGTCACGTATCAACTGTACGCCCGCCTCTTCAAGGAAAGGTAAACGTTCTTCCCGCACCAGTAATAGCCTATTTGAACATTCTGTCCTTCACAATTCATCATGAGATCCCTTTTCGAACACCGCCTCTGATCGTAAAACATTTTCAGTGTACTTTATATATTCCCCCATCGATTTCATACCATCAGTATACCGTTTATCTAATAGGTCTTGCTGAAGGTAAACTTATTCATCCTGTCAAGTGCGCATTTGTTATTTTACAAACTGAACCCAAAGTTTACATTTGTAATCTCATTTGAATCAAATGAAGTGTGCATGGACGGAGAGTCCAATTTTAGAATTACAGAGTGATTCTTCTAAAATTAACTCGTCGGTCAACACGGCTAACCTTCAGAAAGAGGACACGTGGTCCCAAGTATGGATTTTTGATTTGGATAGTATGGCATTGTATGTGGATGATAGGACCGAAATTCCCCGGAAGCGCACAACCGGTTTCGCGCTTGTTGGCGCTCATCAGGTATGCGTACCCGGTGCTCTTCAGCCCATTCATCCTTATACTCGAGCACTCCACAGTTGGTTTGCTGCTGTAATCTCATATGAATCGAATGGAGGAGATTCTGTTTTAGAATCACATTACCCACATCGAATATTCATATTTAGGACAACGTATCCTCGTTATGAAGGATAGCGGTGTTAGCCGACGAAATAACCTTGGAAGAATCACCGTGTGATTCCTAAAATGGACTCTCCGTCCGTTCACGCTCCATTCGATTCAAATGAGATGACAACCGTAAACAAAGTGTGGAGTGCTCAAATATACGGATAACCTAAAGTTATTCATATTTATGACCGATCATTCGATGACTTGTGGGATCTTAGCATGAAGGTATGAGCTAATACTTCGTCGATAGACAGTCTAATCATGTGCCGACAACACGTCAGCGTCTGTCTGGAATCCAGGTCGAAGCGTGAGCCAACAAAATCACGAACGACAGGACAGCGGGTCGATGGTGTGGTTGGACGAGACGAGAAAGGATTACCGTCAAACGGTGGTTGACCGTTTCACCAACTAGTCAGAAAAGATGTTACCCGGTGTCAGTCTGAATCAATCAGTTTGTGGTGCAGCGATTGTGTTAGTAACTCTTCATCCTATATAAACGAGCTCTGAGCTAATAAACTGAAAGGGTTCAAAAGCGCAAAAGTCTTCCCACTGAAGATAGTGGGACGGACCAGAACAATCAGTGTGGGTTTCCGAATCGAAAAAGCAAACCGATTATGCATACCAGTTGCTTCATACATCGGTTTTGCCAACATAATGCTTTCCCGAATTAGTTCCAAAGTGGTCAACTGGTGCGTATACGGGATTTGTTCAGTTGTTAGAACGTGTATATTCTAACCACCTGACGCAACATTGCATTGTGCTTTAATTAGTGGGCTTCCCAAATAAGAGAATTCCCTAACCAACTTTAGTGGACACCTATCGATCGCTCCGAGCGCAAAGGTGTCAGTTCTGCCGGCCTCTAACTTCTGTGTCTATTGTGACCAATGGGAATTTTCCACAAAACCATTAGGAAAAGATGGACAGCGATAACCAGTCTGTGAATTGTTAACTGTCACAAATATTTCAGTTACAATATTGGAAAGCCTGTTTTGAAGTTTGTCGTCGCACGATTTGAGAGACATGACTGTAACCATATGAAAGGATAATTTCACCAGTGATTTCCAATTATCAATGTAATAAATTGCAAACATATATATACATATATATATATATATATATATATATATATATATATATATATATATATATATACCGGCCTGAAATCTAGCACTGTGCCAACGCAATAACAACAAACGTAATAATGCGCGAGGGATGTACACTAGAGCATGAGAAGTAGTTAGCAAAAACGTACACATGGTATTTAGCCTTTTTGCCGTACACTTTTCGATGTTATTTTGTCATTTTGACTGCCTGAGTGACAATCGATTGTAAATTGGTCTTGATAAAGGTTATCCGTTGTAACCTGAACGTCGACTGACTACCATCTATTCCGACAAAGCTGTGTTACCATAAACTCAACGCTTCCTAATAATATATCACATGGTGCACTGCAAACTTGCAGCTATTAGTAGGGCACAAAATATGCCCTGCAATGAGGTGGTTTTAGTCACCAGGAAAAGAGGCTGATTATTGTAAGCACGCAACTTTATCTGGATAGGTGAAAAACGCACGTGCAGCAAAAAAGTAATCAGAAGTTTTGCAAAGTAAGCCGATAATCCACGTGATCCGAGAGGTTCGTTTTCCTGTTAACTTGGTACTAAAAAACAGGCTTCAAGCTTCTCGTATCAATGATAGATAGTAAGTGCTTCCATTTGACAAAATACTGTTGATTTTATTTCCATCATTACTGGTATTATCACCATTGATGTCTATAATTTCACTAATGTTTTCATCTATATGATCAAACCGATCCAGTGAGCCAGCATGTGAAAACATATGGGCAATTTGTTACTGGCCTACTTCACACATACAGTTAGCATACTTCAACTTACCGACTGATACCGCATCCGTCCATAATGCGGACAAAATTAAGAGAAGCAGAAGCCTCAAGAACCCGTTCACTGTCCACATAGATCCGACATGTATTGTTTCAAACAACAGAGTGAAATATAATCCGTCGGACAGCTGCACGATAGTGATTGGTCCGATTCAGTAGAGCAATGAAAAACACAGATGCGTTCTCATTGGTTAGTTGTCTGTGATTCCTTCGATTATTTTTCTGTGCTGATCTGTCTCGTCTCAAGCAGACCTATGAAGGTATATTGTTTCTGCATCACCTCGGCTTTTACCTACCAGTTGAGATGCTACAAAAATCTAATATGAGGACAACTGGGTGCACAAAATTGATGGACTCGTGTTTATTCATCAATATACGTTTGCCGGCATACTGGTAGCGGTTTGGATACACGACTCACAACCCAGGTTCGGTGTGACCAAGACTATTTGGTAATCCGGAAAACGTAACAGTCGGTTTATTGCACTGGCCGAAGATACACACGATTGCAGAAGTGAAAAAAAATCTCACATCATATCTGAATTGAATTGGCACGACTTTTACGGATGCGTTTTATTAGATAAAAAACCGACTTCGGTCTCGGTCTGAATGTGCAATTTTAACTGTTTTATTCATGCAGTAACCAAACCAGACCGACGATGCACAACACGTAAAGTTTCAACCTGATTCCACGGCCGAATGCACCGGAGAGGAAACTGCACACAATCAATTGTCCGGTCTGGGTCAACCGCGATTTGAATCTTGATTCGGGCCAATCAAGACCCCGGAGAAAATCGATCCCGGTTGACCCAGTTTTGGACATTGACCGGATGCCGTGTATAACACGAATAAGGCGAATATAAATTCCTCACTCGTGTGCTGAACATGAATGCCGGTTTTGACAGTTTCTATGGCTGCGTGTGATATCGGAATCAGAACCTCGAAGTCACATAACAGCAGTCGTTTAGACAGTGATTTTGGTATTTATGCGAAACCAGAATGTATTGTACAGTAAGAAGATTCGTTCTGTGTATCCCTGGTAGATGTATGAATTACCCTCTGAATAACCAGCCAAAAACCGCCAACCGTATTATTTCACGTACTTCTCAAAATAACAGACTTGCACGCGTATCGAATAAACTGTGTGTGACCTACTGACTAATATTTGAATGGACCGACGGTGGCCGTGGACTCTGGGCAATAACGACCCGGGTTCGACTCCCCGTCATCGCTGGCCGTTTTCCCATTTTCTAGCCTCTCATTGGCCGCGAGCCCCAACCTGAATTTTTGTACATTGTTGCATAATCAATAAAAAAGGAAGTAAAAATATCTTATCGCTATCTGGATAACAAGCATCTATTTCGTCCAGATGTTTACTCTCGAACCACTGATTATATATATATAATATATATATATATATATATATATATATATATATATATATATATATATATCAGAATGATAAAATGACTCAAGGAACCTTTGTAAGTAATTGTCTTCAAGAAGTGAGTATAACCGCTGTAAAAGCACGACCAAATTGACGGGTGCTCATATGCGTGTGACAATAATTCAAAAAAGTCTATGGACAAAAAGTATTTCTAAGGTAACCATCGATTATTTCCCCAGGTAAATGCACAGTTATAACGCCTAAAATATATTTTGCCTTTTCCAGAGCCATATAACCCAACGACGTAAGTTAGTTATTCAGTGTGGCGGCTTTTCTCCTACTCTAATTGGTCTTTCCAAGAAAGGAAACTTATCCTGGCTGCGCTATGAGAGGTGCTTTGTCTTAACTTGAGGACGCAAGCTGAGCATCGCCTAGATGTCGTGATAAGGCATCGGTTGGTAAACGCATTTTATATCTCTAGTCTAAACTTATAAGTTCGCTGTACTGCGTCCACTTACTACGAATGTCAGCCACATTGATAACACATGAATGTCTGATTTGTTCACAATTTCTTAAAGACACACCAGAAAATCAAGTATCGGGATTTCCCAGTTTTGCTTTGAAAATCTTGCGAATTGCTTCTTCTGGGCAAGATGCTAACCAACCTATTTCTTCACAGTACCTGCCGAATATGAAAGAACATGATGTTTTCATCCTTCTTGGTAGCTCTAGTGAGAAGCCTTTTCTGCCTTCGAATAATCTCTGTTTATTAGCACAAAACACATTGTTGGTATATGGAGAGTCACTGTCACTAATCGTTGCAACACAGATTAACTGGTTCAAACTTCCATCAGATAACCTTTCTCCTGACTGGTTGATTGGTGTTACGGCCAACTACCTCTTGAGGGAGTCCCTTCTCGTTTTATCTATCCGCTACCTTGTCGCTTACGCATCCGATGGCTCAAGCCATGACTCGGATTCTGGATAGGCGTTGATATGCTGGCTGCTAACAGGATTTGACCTGTCCATCGACCGTGACTCAGCACTTACCCTCACGTACCAGTCATTTTCTTACAAAAGAATTGCCCGAAAAATATGTCCGGTGCTTCGCGTGCGATGATTAACAGAACTACAACAATCTATATCGATTTGTAACTATTACTGCCACTATTTCACGGCGGTAATTCACGAGCCCTATTGGACTGTTCACGTGACCTTGTCCCGATTAGCTGGTGCACCTCACGTGCTGCCACGTACATACGTGGTTGCATGTGCCTACCGCGAGCAAGCCAGTCAATAAATCAGTGCATTGGCACCCTGACTAAGATCACGCTGTAGCGCACATTCCAGGGACAGATCATACTAATAGTGCACAGTCAAATCGTTCGCGAGCCCGCGGGAAGGAATGCCTACAGGCTTGTGGTTTGAACCCCAAATAGGGTGGAATGACGCTCACTTAGCTCTTGATTGCATGGTGAAACGTTGTATTCCTCGAAGAAATGGCCAAAGTTAAACAGGGTATATCAGTTCGAAAAATGCTATTGGCTATGTGTGAGGGGATGATTTGACACGTCGTTCGATAGAAAGCCTAGTTTCGCCGGCAGACAGTGTGCCAGAACCTATCCAAGATCCATGTCAAGACTTAGGACAACGGATACGCCAAGGGCCGGACAGTGGATCGATAAGACGAGAAAGGATTCCCGTCAAGTGGTGCCTGACTGCATCACCAATCCATCAATCAGAAGAGAGACTAGGTAACAGAAGTTTGAACCAATTAGTTTGTGTTGTAAAGACTGGTGACGGTGATTCTTTCTTCCCACATAAACAGTTTAAGCAGAGCTAATAAACTAATATGACTCAAAGACGGAGAAATCTTCTCACTAGAACTAGTGGGACGGAACAGAACACTTTGCGTGAAGGATTTCCAATCTGATCAGTATTCGTTGCTCTAGAAAGCCTCGATTCCCCAGTAATTCGTACCGGAAAAATTCGAATCGATCTTTTTTTCCTATGCTTGGCTGAAATCTGATACTGCTAAGTACTAAACTGAACAATCTCTCACCGATATTCAGCCCCTATTGTGTGGTTTTTCGCTTACGCATGTTTTTATACGTCGGAATCATAAGTGCGGCACTCGGAAAAGTGCGGTCATTCAGAAGACGTGAAAAACCAACAAGCAACACCAACATTAACGCCCTTATGACGACCTGTTGTCCGAAGTCGGATTTGCACTGATCGGAGCAAAACGAACGAGCAAAAACTTGTCAAGTTTGGTCCAAAAGAAGTTCAGTCTCTAATAAGCTGGAACTATAGTTTACTGGAAGTAGCGCTTTTCCCAGGGGTTTGCACGTGTCCAACCAGAAAAGTTAAGACGGACAGAGAAAACTCAATCAACAGTATCTAAGTGTATGCATCAACAGGCATCAGCACTTCCAATAATCAAACTCCAATATGACAACCTGCAGCCTGATCTCCATATATATATTTCAAAAAGTTGGGAACAACTGTGGTTTTCAATCAAAATCGTGCAGCTGGATAATCGTTGCCAATTTTCAATTGTGAGCTCAAAAAGAACAATCGCACTAGCTTAGGCAGGAAGACCATGACAACCTTATGATCAAACAGATCGTATTTGAACAGGCACTGGATACATTCCATTTTTTTTATAGGGAGGAGTTTCTGCTAGAGACGGTCAAATTAGAGGCTTGTGTTCGTAGCCAATAGGATCCATTACCGAGGTTGTTGATACCCATTGTGCGGCTTCGTATTGTACTCAGTGATCAGCTTGCTTGCCGTACTAGAGCGTCGTTAGCGTCTAAATGAGTCAGATAATTTCGCACGCTTGTTCAACCCAGATACTAAAATAAAATTTTTAAAAATTGGGTTTCCCACTAAAAATTGAATGGTTTAGAAGGTGATGAGTCAGAGAAGAGGACATTCCTCATTTGATAGTGAAATTTAAACCGCTTTTTCTCTACGTTTTGGCTGACATGAAAGCAAGGATAGAGTTAGCCTGATTCAGAATTTCAGTTTACCATTACTGACAGCTTCAATGGAGCATGACCATTATCCGCGATGGTTCAAGTTTTTGGTATGTATTTCCATGGAATTTATGTCGCACGGAAATTCGAACTTTCTGTGCCATGGCCTCGTGTCCATCGTTCGGGAATCGTCTCAATTAATCACATCTTCATTCCAGTTACTTCAAGCCAAAACCCCGTGCTTCAGTGCTGTGGTTTTGATTATCAGTGTTAAATCGTCCATTCGAGACAAGTACAATCATAAACAGTAAACAAACATAAAAGAAAAATATCTAACTGGAAACCATGATGAAAGCATTTTGAACTCAACCAAGTTATTGGCTACTGTACCTAACTGTATCGTATGTGCATCCTCCAATCGTTTGATGGGGGACCTCATGCACCCCACCCGGGAAGCCTACCACTTCCTTCTCGGTCTCGTCCCGTTGTTCGATTTTTCTCCTGTCTCCTTGCCACGTTGTAAACTGAGCATCCCGAAAAATCCTCTAAGCCGCCCTCACGTCGGGGAGCAATTCACAGCTAATCGACGTAGGTAAAACCTGTCCCAACCACCTTAACCCCCTAAATTCAACTCTTACTCCCAAGGTTGACCTATGGATTCCAATTCCCTAAATCTAACCTCATCATTACTGATACGGTTTTGTCACCATATAATCGGAAACGGATCATAATTCATTTCTGCTGGCTCCGAAGTATGACGAAGATGAGTATGGAACTAGCCGTTGGGTTTATGTTACAGTGGGCTACATGATCTTCTAGTAAAAAAATTCACGTATAAAAACTTCACGTGGTGGCGACTGGCAGTAGGTGAATTGAGTGGAATGTGTAGTAGACGAATCTTCAGTTCGTTCCGATGTTACTTGTCGGTTGCGAAATGGGAGATGAATCATATGTGAACACCACCAAAAAACCAGTTCTTAGAATGGGTTCCACCAAAATATGATAACTCTAAAAATCAAATGATCAAAGCAAATGGCTTGTTGTAGTTATTTGTTGACCGAGTGCCCGACCAGTAGTGAATCAGTCGCCCACAGAAAGTAGTTTAGTCATTTGCTTATGTCGGCTTGGGAAACGGGCTTTGACGTTCTAGCCAGACAACTTTGGCCGCACGTATGTTGAGCAAATGTAGTGAATCGGCTGTCTCCACACTTGGTCCAGAGCACTATAGCTTCATTTCCAGTATATAATCAACCAAGTGAAGTCAAACCGTAACTGTTAGATTGTGTAGATACACTGAAGTCGCTTTCTGACTGGTCAGTGCGTTACCTGCCAAATAGTACATGCCTATTTTTGTAGTATAAAAAGTTAGTATCAAGCAAATATGACAGAATACATTCTTGCTATTCTTGTCTGGTCTTGTCTTTCCCCCAGTGCGCGCGGTGCGGGTCCGAGTTATTTCATTACGTACGATTGGCTGGTTAGATACGGTTCATGCAGCAAAGCAAGCCGTCAAAAAATTCCATTTCCAGATAGTTCATTCTGAGGCAGGCTTTGGGGTAATGTTACAATTTTATAATCATTTCTCATTATTGTCAACACCAGATGAGTTTTTGGATTCAAATTTAAAATCACACATGTCTACTTGGTCGAACTTGCATCTGTCTGTAATTTAAACGGTTGCCAATTGTGTTTGTTCAACTCAAACAAACAATTAGTTTGTTAGATTGATCCCAAAAGAGTTGTTTTCGGATGGACATGGTTATCAAGGTCTAAACAACCTACCATCTGTGTAAACGCACTCATCACACCACTACTACCACAACATCATGCTATCTGTCGGAAGTTTACTCTTTCATTCGAATCGGCAGAATGATGCTGTTTCATGCAATGGGCCACAGATGCGGTATCAACAGAGACCCAGAGTGTGAACATCAGACGTAGCTGTCTGCGCTTGTATTCAATGACTACGCCTCTATGTGGTCATTAACTGATCAACGCAAAACAAAAAGAAGAACCCAAAATTTTTATTTTAAATGACTCAAATGTAGTGTAGTCTGGATTGGTGTACTCCATTTGAGTTAATGAACTTCACATGATGCTTGTTTTCCTCAATAAGTCTGGTTGAATTTCCCTTTCTCCACTTATTTTTGGTGCAACAAATAAAGAAATTTGTAATTCAGCCGAAGATGAAGAAAAACGAGGATGAGTTGAACAAGGTGACTGAAAACTCATCTAAAATCATCCGGCCGATAAGCCCAGTGGATTTCAGCACTCTTGTGGAATACATTTCAAGACAATTAGTTTAGTACTTTTGATAACTGTGTGAGTCATAGCGTCATATTTACCAGCCAATCAGGTATATCCGAAACAAGGCAATTATTCCACCTCAATTAAGGCGGATCTCAATGTGATTGGTTATTTCATGTCACAATTATCGTATCCCATAGCACATTATATTTAAACGAATGCGTGGTAGAAAAAATTGAAAGTAATATGTATGATGAAACCCAGCCCCCTTAGTTTTGGGTCAGCACTGTTTCCAGTTTGAGTTGTCTCATTCAGCACCGTTGGTAGGTTCGATTCTATTATCACACGCGCTGTGATCGGACCGATACACTGAGCCTTGGAATCCCGATTTGTGACCTAACATGTACCCTGGGTTATTATGGCACTTAAGTCAACCCAAACTATTTTATCTAATATAGTAACTCCCGCCCTGAAATACGCACACTCAAAACTCGGAAAACCAGAATCCAGGGGACGAATACTGTTTCGCTTGAGTGCTTGTATGTGTGCTTGCTTGGGCCCGCACATGTGCATTCGGGGAGACCTCTGATCAGGTGTCAGAAACGCATTTAGGTGAAGGAAGGCATACAAACCACATGATTGCATTTTCCGTCTGTATAATGACTGTCTTCAAGTAGACTGGATAGAAGTTATCCAAATAAGCATTGTTGTCACCTTTCATTAATAATAATTATGTCCGAACGAGCAGTCTTGGTTCTGAACCATCTTGGTCTATTATTGAAAATCATGTTCATATCAGATGCTAGGTGACCGTTGCTACTGGTTTTAGGGACCGCCTTTTCTGATTGGCTAATGGCACAAACCAAACACTGCTTGACGGATTTCCTGTTTCAACGACTTATCAGTCAACGCGATCGATCCAATGTCCTGTCGTTCGTACTTCTGTTGACTGCATAAATAACCTCGATTCTCGACAGCCGATTCTTGCGCATCACATGATGATGATGACGCTGGCCTATGAGTGAAGTCATATTGCGAGTAGGTAGCGTATCAAATAACACCGCCGGCATAACCCTACGGAAGACGAGGCTTTAATCAGACTCAAGGTCGGGCAGTCACACGAATGCAAAAAAGAATATGAGTGATCAAACGCAAGTGAACCACAAAGAACAGCTAGAAGACAGAAAGTCATACCGGAAACAACGAAGTATCATACTGGAGAATAAAACACGTACCGTTCGAAATAGATGAACTTAGCAGAACATATAAGGACCACTCTGATTCGGAACTACATACACCGCCATAGAAAGAACGCCAAGGGTGCGAAATTGTGTGTTAGTTTCATTGTAAAACTCGTTTGAACAAAATATGCTTTATCAAACACAAATTGGTAGGTTACTAGTTAACCAATCACAATGGGCTTTCGTCGTAACTTATCACAGAGATTCTGATTGACCGTGGATTCTCATTTTACTTCACTACATAGCTGTATCGTACCGTGCCCCGTGACCTGTCTACCGAAAAACCATAACTTTCCTCTCTCGAGTGCTTCTCATTGGCTTGAGTCGTCTGCCCACTGAAGTCCGAGTAGGTTCCTCGGTAGCTACCTCTGCTAGGAAAATAGGTGGGCTACCGAACCTTACACAGACTTCGTCATTATCCTCGATCACCACTCTGAAGTTGAATAAAATGAGATGGCGTTGATGTACGGATGTAGATCTGTAATCTCAACGATATTAATTCCGCAAGACAGTCAAAATTCGTTACTATGGCAGTATACGACGTCACAGGAATAACAAATGAGCAATAATATCAGTCTTCTTGATTGAATAACGCGCATGGGCTCTTGTTTGGGGTCGAATGTACCGTAGTTCCAAGTCGTAATAGAAAATTGTTTAGAAAAAAAATTCAAATCAGGCAACATTCTCAGACTGGCCGATTCCAGAACACTTTTCACACAGCTTACCACTTTTTCCGCTGCACTATCAGAGCACGAGTGGTTTGGCTCCATACACGCATGCCGAATTTCAGTTTTTTCAAGTTAACATTTCAATTTGGCCGCACAGAACTACAGTCCGTCATGGGGACGAGCACTTGAATTATCCCTTCTCAACTTAACTATTTTCCTAACACTTGAATCGCAGACGAAGTGGTCAGTATACTCGTCAGGAACACCTCCGGCCATTTGGGATATAAATCTATGAATACCAAGGCATGTGATCGGTTTAAGAATGAACAGTATAAGTCTGCATAGGTACACTACCACGGGATGCACCTTTCAAATTATGAGTTCCAGGTTTTGGTCTCGATTTGACCCGGTGTTGATATGAGTCGCAGTTCATTGCCATCGTGCAGTCATCCGCGTCCAATGTCGACCACCAAACATCTGTCCACCCGGTTATTTCATCTTATTCAGACCCAAACGAACCTTTCGCAATCCATCCATAACTACCTTACGCAGTGGAAGTGGCATGACCAGTCGGTCACCAAGAGTTAGTGCTTCGTCTGGTTGTGAACTAAACACCTCGCGGTGCACAAAGAATTGCAGATGTTTTTGTTGCGCGTTGAGTTGCGATCCTTTGTTCATCGCTGAATAGCGGCGTTTAGTATATTTTCTTAATCCCTCACTCGAAACGGTGACAGTCGGTGAAATGAATTCCCGTTATTCGGCCGCTGCCCATTGTCAGTATCTTGTTTCAGTCCCTCTGAGGGATTGTCTTACCAGATTGATGCAGAATATCTCAGTTATAGGCATCCAGAACAATGATCCACCGCCGGATCGTGGCGGTCGTGAACTTGGCGATTGATTTGTTTGAAATGAACAAGAACTGAATAACCTGGTGGTCTCGTACAATTGTAAATTTCAGTTCAACTAAGTATTGTGCTAACGAGGCACAACTCAAAATACGAGTAATGCTTCTCTGTTTATCGTGAGCATTCCTTCCCGCGGCATTAGGAATACGTGACATGCAGATAGTTAGACATCTATCCTGCTCTAGGACTGCTCCAGCGTCCGCTTTAGGAGAGTCACTGATAAGCACAGCCCGTTTAACGGGTGTGTCTCTCCGCACTTTTCGTCTCACTGTCACAGATCCTAAGACTAAATCAAGAACGATGACTGTGCTAATACCGAAAAGTTTGAGATGAATTGCAAATAGTATTTCAGGCAACTCTGAATCGATCATAAGTGCTCTTGTTTCTTAGGTGAGCTCATGCCAACCAGTTGCCCTAAATGGTGCAGATCCGGCTGATACCGGTTCGCGTTAACCGTGAAAAGAATGGAATTTAACTCGACGATGGTGGGACAGAACGATTTTGACCTACCCAAGACCAAATTAACAGCAACGGGTGCAAGTTATCAAAACGTAAAACTCAGATAATATTACTAGATCAGTTACAATTAGAAAATGTTGGACATTTTGTTATTGTGCGTGTTTGTCCTAGTGGAATTATTTTGTTTCTCTGATCAAGCTTGTTGCCAACAGTATCAAATCCATTAACCACGCGACCGGGACTTCGCCTCCGCATTTCCGCTTCTCTTTACGATAATCACCGTAATAATTATCAGCCCCATTGTTGTGGTGCTTTTTTTGCTGCCTCAATGCATTCACGGTTCACATAATTCTGATTAAAACTACAGGACAATTAACGTTCATTCGGATGAATGGAATATCATGGATCATATTTCCTGAAATGTGATGCCAATGCCACCCATGTTCCGGAATGGTGGTAGTTCTACAACAAATAAATTCACGTCTAACATTCCTGATTGCTAGCAATGTTTTTGCATCCACGATTCGTTTTTTGCGTCGAACATTTTAAGAGCCAGATGGGATGACATAATTGTTAGGAAGTTGAACTGGGAATGGATTGTGAACGGACTCGTCATTGTTTTCGCTGTCAAGCACGAGGACAAAATGTGCATATGATCGCCCTTCTGTGTGAGTTTCGAGTAGATTAGACTATGTTTTCGCAAGATTAGGTTAGAATCCCAAATTTGCAAGCATCCCAGCGGAGCGGAATTCTCTCCTCGGTAATCTGTAGTCGTATTTGGTATAAACAGTTTGTGTCCCATCTGCATGCACTGTTTTTGGTTTGATTATAGTTGATTGATCAGTGAAGACTGATTAGTGGAAAGTTATGGATTATTTATTCCACGTATTCTATATCAACCTGTGCCGCTGAAAAAGGGTCTCCCGTTATTCTCGGACGGACTGCAGTTCCGATTTTGTTGCCATTTAGCGACCCAACCTTTCCCAAATAAGCATTCGCCTCATGATTATCGAAAAAGTGGCTCTGGGGCTGGCACAGTGACCGTGTTCCACTTGTTTTCACTAAGATACCAAGTGTGGTCTGCTAGAAGCCCACCAATAGTAATATTTCCGATGTGGATAACAACCCACAAATGGCTACTCTTGACTTATTAGTAGCTTCATGAAAAATAGTAAGCAAGGGGTGTTTATAATGTACATGTTTTCGGGTTCTATTTTTAATGACCTCGGCGAATGCGTTGCGACCTAAGGTGCATTATGACGTCCAGTAGTACCTACGGCAACAGGCCGGCGCAGTGGGTAGAACCACATTTTTTTCAAACGCTTCGGAAAACGTTATAAAATGCAGGTCGGTTAACCACGGTCGTGTTCTCTACTCTATCTCAGCGTATAATTTCACTCCTTATCGGATGTCACAATAATGTTGTGCGAGTACCATCTTGCTCAGTTTTGGGCTGCACCTTGGAGTCTTTAATAGATACGTGGAATATATAAAACACCTGGCAAACATCACTTTTGGAAGGTTTGTCATGAATACCATGGGAAAAAATCCTACAAAAGTTAAGTAATCATTCGCAAAATAATCGCGCTGAGTGGCAAACTGCTTTACGCAAGCATGCTGTTTCACTGGCTGTGTTTCTCTTGTTTCGAAGTATACCAAAAGATATCTAATCTAGAGTGAAGGCGGAAGTACAGTCATTCGGAAACATAAGCAGTAATGTAATCACCCGTATGACTAATCAATTATGCAAATTTTCCCCTAAAAGAGCTGTCTAGTTTCACAGATCACATCAGTGCTATCGTCTTTACGCGAAAACGTGAATACCGGAGTCATTGTCGGTCAGTTATTCTGGTTATTATTTCAACTTTTCAAAGCTTTCCGCGGCTGAATTCGATAGACTACTTGTTTCCACTTATTCAATCTTGTCTGTCTATTATCCGTGGCCTTTTCAATGGTTTTGGCGTGATTTTCTTTGCATACTAAACTTGATGACTGTTGTTACTGATCTCATTAGCCACAATGTCAACCGCATTTCGATTCAGTGTTTGCCACCCCCTAGCTAAGGATTTCTGACCTCAAATCTATTAAGGCTTTCCTCTTGATCTGTAGAGAGGCGAACCTTAGATTTTTTTACTCAGAGCCATGAATGACAGATATTCAGGCTACCGTCATACTCAGACAACGCCGTCGGGCTTGACAATGGTAATTTATGCTTAATTCTTCAATGTGATCTGCACTCGTTACGTAATCATTTGACAAATATTATTGTCAGAAAAACCCGAACGTCAATTTCAGTGCACGTTTCGCATCCATGCAGATGATTCTTTGGACATGGAATCGCGTCACAAGAAGAACGCATATTCTCAGTCGGAAATCACACTATGACCACAGCAAAGTGATGATCGATCAGAGTCCAGCTAGCAGGGCTCAACACTATGTCTAGTCCGCAACTACTAACAGCAACTGCTTTGATACCTAGATTAACACAAAGCATCTCAGCTGCACCAGATTTCATAAGTATCCACCTGTGATGCATGTTGAAGAACCCACATCCAATGAGTCTAAACGACTATTCCTATCACAATTTGGTCGTAAACGAAATTTCTCACTTAGATGGGTACAAAACGTCCTTAGTTTCACGCACACTAGACAAACGATTCAGATGGCCTAGCAGGGATAGTGGTAAAGAAACGGGTGAGCAAATGTCCCCCATTCCAACGGGTCGTTTCTGATTGTTGTATGATTGCCTCCGAGACTCTGGTGCGTTGAAAATTCTTGCAGTATGTCCTGTCAGGGAGTCGGAAATTTCGCAAAATCTTCAGTAGCGAGGCTCCAGTCCGCATTCTTACAACCAACGAGCACGGTGCCCTGTTAACACTAACCAATAACTACTATGTGATGATCTTTTCCGGGCCTCGTAAGTTACTACGGTTCATTTCTGCCAGAAGTGCATCATCTTCCTCACCCAATGAATGCACTTCCGAGAAGAGATACCAAGTGGAGCTGGTCTACCAACAGTCAACGGGTGTTTGAACAAGTGAAAGAAATGCTAACTTCTGACCAGCTCCTCAAGTTTTTCAACCCTACGTTGGAGATCGTTGTTGCAACAGATTCCTCCAACTACGTGATCGGTGCAGTTATTCTACACGCGATTCCCGATGGAACGGAAAAGGTTATTTCTCATGCTGCACGATCTCTGACGCCTGCAGAGCGCAACTATGGACAGATTCAGAAGGAGGCTCTAGCTGCCATGTTTGCGGTAAAGAAATTTAGCAAGATGCTATACGAACACTCTTTCACTCTTCTCATGGATCACTTGCCTCTACCCGGAATATTTGTGTCAGAGAGGAAGAAGTGATTCGACAGTTTTCACACGCAGTCCAGTGCGCTACAGCATCGTTTCCAGTTACCAGCCAATCAGGTGAAGCCGGGCCGTAACTGTTAGATCGTGTAGATACAACAAAGTCGCCTTGTGATTGGTCAGCACGTCATCTCCCAATAAGTGCATGCCTATTCTTGTATATAAAAGAGTGAGAACCAATCAAATGTGACAGAAAACATTTTTGCTATTCTTGCCTGGTCTTGTCGTTCTTCCAGTGCGCATAGTCCGGGTCCAGGTTATTTCATTACGTACGATGGGCCGCTTAGATACGATTACTACAACTGGCGTCGTAGCATGGAGTCACTGATCATTGAACATTTGAACTTGAACGGCAATCCATCCCAAATCGAAGGATGGGTTGACTAATTTGAGCTCTGGTGCAGTATTTGTAAAAGAGCTAAGCAAGACCAGTCAGCTTTATTCCTCACTGCGGATGGCCGCGATTTGTATTCGTTGTTGAAGAACTTGGCATACTCCGACGTACCCACAAAACTACCGTATGAGAAACTGAAAGAAATTCTGCTGAACCACGTTATGCCAGTCGATTTCCAGGCCACTGAACGAGCGAAATTCAGTTCACTAGAGCAAGGACAAAGTATGTCTTGTAGCGAATTCATTCTACCACTGACTCAGTAGGCTGCCCGCTGCAGTTATAAAGATCAGTTGGAGGAAATGCTTTGTCATCGACTAATTGCTGGAATCCACGGCATCACGCTGCAGCGGCGCTTGCTGGAACAGAAGAGCTTGAACTTTTAGGAGGCTCGTAGAATATGTGAGCAATTTGATGACGTACAATCCCCCACCACACTCGAGACCACAATTTCGTTTCAACAAAAGACGTCCAAGCCAACGCACTCGCACCGTAACCACTAAGCACACGCCAACCACTCACGCCATTTTGATGCTGCCGTGTCTCACAGACCGGTGAACAGATGCATGTGTATCGATTCCGTCAAGCCGTATGCCATACATGTGGCAAAACTGGCTGCATTCGAAAGTTATGCCGGGGATCCAAGTGCAACATAATAGAGGTGACCGGAGCGAATAAAACCGAAGATCACAAACCCATCTACACTTTGAAGACCACCGGTCAGAACGACCAATTCCTGTACAAGCCAATGTCATTTGAATGCATATTTCAATATGAGTTCATTTTGGATACAGGAAGTTGGGAGTCCATCATTCCGGAGAAGGTGCTGAAGATGATTTCTCCCTAGACAATCATGAAACCTACTGATGTATGCATTCAAGGTGTAACCGCCCCCCCCCCCCCCCCAACCTCACGCTGTTGGGTGAAATGACCCTTATGGTACAATCCAAGTAACAGACGTATGTTCCGGTCCGCTTCCTGATTTCAGTTGACAGACCGTCTATTCTGGGACTGAATGCATCACGAGCCATGAGCCACTCATTTTCATTTCATACAGCTTGAGCCACTCCTGTTGATCCGGTGATTCTTCAACAGCCAGTGATACGATGCTCCAACAATCGCGGCGGAATGGCGGTGGAGCCGGGAAAGTTAGAAGTTGATGGTGATCCAGTGTTCGTCAAACGAATAGCACTGTCGTACGGTCAAAGAGAAGGTGTTCTGAAAGCACTGAGCAAATGGAGCAGAAGGGTGTGATCACTCCCGTCAGTTCATCATCTTCAGCGAATCCGATAGTTTTGGCAATGAAAAGTGATGGGAAAATGCTACGTATTTGTGGGAACTACAGATTCACTTTGAATCCACGAAGAAGTGCGGCGACTACTACGGAACCGAAAGATTTTATGAAATTCGTGCTCAGCAGTACATTTTTTCGAAGATTGATCTCGCTGACGCATACCTACAAATTCCGCTGCTCCCAGAATTGAGACTGCTTAACACCACCAACACCCGTTGGGACATATTTCCATACAATGTTCTACCCTTTGGATTGCACATTTCTTCCGGCATTTTTCAGGCTGCTATCGACCAAGTTACTGAAGATTGGACCGGAGTAATGGCATATCATAATGATGTAATCGTCTTTGGTGCATCAAAAGAGGAACATGACCATCGGTTGAAGCAGATCCTGGAACGATTCGTAGCCAAGAATGTTCTGATTAAGCCCTCAGAAAGCAAGTCCGGTGACCGGGAATTAGGTTTTCGTGGGTTTATGATAAACGCCAGTGGATACCAGCCAGACCCGGATCGATTCAGACCTATTGCCGAAATGGAGTCACCAAAGAATCAAACACACTTGAGATCGATCCTTGGTTGTCTGCAGTGTTACTCCAGGTTCATACCGAATTTCGCAACGAAGGCGCAACCTTTGTTCCTCGCCCAGTCACCCAATGTGTGGCAGTGGACGGACCAATGCGAGAGAGTCCTGCGAGATCTTATTAACAGCATAGTTGAACGACCAACGTTAGCCTCATTCGCACCATCCAAACAAGCAGTGCTTATTACGGATGCATCTGAGGTTGGAATCGGTGCAATGCTTGAACAAGATGGATTCCCGATCATCTGTATTACTCAACTTCTAAATGCTACTGAGTGCGAATACTCGCAGACCCTGAAAGAAGCACTGACGGTATTCTGGGCAGTACGACGTATTCATAAGTACCTGTTTGGATTAAAGTTCACAATTGTCACGGCCTACCAAGCGCTACAGTTTCTATTCAACCCGAATAAGTCGGTTGCCAAGTCCACAGCCGCCATGGTGTAACGGTAAAGTATTGCCCTTGCTGCATTTAATTATGATATCCCACATCGGCCTGGTAAAACAATTCCGCATGCTGATTTTCTATCAAGATTCTGGCGATTCGCTGCACCTCCATTGTCGAGAGAGGAGTTACGCAAATACACTAAACGGTATTACTCGTCAGTAATTTCTGCTATCAAGAAAGGCTGACGACCGTAGGTGAAACGAAAGTATCCACAGTTTTTCGTGAATCGTGAGGAAATATGCACACAACCTAACGGAGTACCGTGTTGTGGCAATCGGTTGGTCATACCTAATCCCCTAGACAAAACGGTTCTAGAAGACCTGCATTAAGGTCACTTGAGGATGGAGAGGATGAAGTCTCTGGCTCGGCAAATGTGTTGGTGGCGTGAGGTGGATGCGGACATATATACAACAGCCAAGAACTGTGATGCGTGTCTACATAAAACGAAGTCGCAACTGAACAACTGGAACCTGTGGCCCGACAGCTACGCATCATGGCAACGTATACACGCCGATTTCTGCGGCCCGTTCCTGAACAAATACCATGCCCTCGCACTGATCGATTCATACTCAAAATGGCCTGAAGTATTTTTAACATCAGCGCCAACCACGTCGTGCGTAATCCAGGCAATGCTTCAGCCGGGAAGATATCCCACAAGTGCTCGTCACCGATAGCGGTTCCCAGTCTGTGCATCTGAGTTGAAATGTTGGTTAGATAGCATTGGCTGTCGACATCTACGAACTGCACCTCACCACCCATGTTCTAAAGGTGCTGCGGAAAATTTCGTACGTGTTGTAAAGAATGCTATCGCCTCAGCCAATCCGAAGACATACCCAACTGTTTAAGGCGAGAACATGACACGACGCCGCGTTTGCTCGGTGACGTGTATTGCCTCGGTTGGTCAACAGTCAAGCGTATACTGCACAAGCGTGCGGCAAGCGTGAGCGCGAAAATGCGAGCGGGGGCACAAACATGTAAGCGGGTCCGCGCGTCAGGGTCACGTGTTAACCGAAACGCGAAGCAAGCAGGTCACTGTAGCCTAATGTTTGATTGGTCAATGTCGTCTGGAGTGAAGTATAACTAGCGTCAGCTTGCATGCGTGTGTGTGTGTGTGTTTACACATGGATAGAAGTGGAATCGATTGTCAGTAATGCATGTGTGTGTGTGTGACGGTTTTGGCAGAGCATGTGACGGTTTGGACTGATACATACACCAAAAACAGAAATGACTGTGTGTGATCGATCGACTGGCAGTCTGCGTGGGGATCGTCCGAAGTCGCTGACTGTATCGATCGCGAATCGTGGACGAAAAAACAGACTGGATAAATGCAAAAAAATGAGCTGAGATTTTAGCAAAATCAATGTCTACACTACAACACTGCCGAAATTGGAGACGTTTCTGGAGAATTTTCTATTACAATATCGGAACGCAGTGCATTCGACGACGAAAGAAACCCCAGTCATGTGGTTCAAACCAAGAAGTCTCAGATCGTCACTAAGATGCTTGGATTCCACCGACGTAACATAGTTTCAAGGCAACGATCTCCGACCAGCAAATGGGATCATAACAAGGCAACTTGGTCACTTCAAAGAAGCTCCTGAATGCGCAGCAGAAACCGTGACCGAGGATGATGATCGTGCTCCTCCAAACGAAGAAGACGAAACAATCGATGAAACGCAACCATAGCCTACCGCACCAGTCCGAAGATCTGTACGTCAAGCAAGCCAAATTGATGAGATACTTCTGAAGGAGGAAGGTTGCAGTGATTCGACTGTCTCCACATGCGGTCCAGTGCGCTACAGCATCATTTCCAGTTACCAGCCAATCAGGTGAAGCCGGACCGTAACTGTTAGATCGTGTAGATACAACAAAGTCGCCTTGTGATTGGTCAGCACGTCATCTCCCAATAAGTGCATGCCTATTCTTGTATATAAAAGAGTGAGCACCAATCAAATGTGACAGAAAACATTTTTGCTATTCTTGCCTGGTCTTGTCGTTCTTCCAGTGCGCATAGTCCGGGTCCAGGTTATTTCAATACGTTCGATTGGCCGGTTAGGTACGATTTCCGCACCTACCCATTATTTCCTTTCATTTAACATGTTTATACAAACTGATTTCGCAATAGAATTAACGGGTCGATAGTCTGTAGTCATTCAGCAAGCATCACATGTGACGTGACTCAGTTCAGCTTCGTTGCTACTTACGCTGGGGAGCTCCAACCAGTCAGAACCACCAAGAGCAAATACCACAAAATCCCGTTACGATTGGTCGACTTGTGACCTACCTATTAGTTACTTTCGTTTAACGTATTTGCACAGACTGATTTTGCAATAGGATTTACGCGTAATTCTGTAGCCTTGTTCTTCTTCCTATTTCGGTTTGAGTATTTCTGGGTTGGAGTGATTTCGATACGTTCTGTCAGTCTGAATCTTTCCGAGAGACATCAAAAGCCGGTGTTCCTGAGGTTACACGTGCTTCTGATGCATCTGTAGGGCAGCATGGTTCGCACATTGCGTAGCACACGAATACCACCTAACACTGACTTCAGTTGGGCATACCGATGTGATAAATCTCTTCCGTTTCCTTTCTGGTACGTGCTGTTTAAGTGTGGGTCATTTTGGATTTGAAATTCCCTCAGTGACAATGAGGTCGCATAACTCACTGATCAAACGAATGATGAAATGATTTCGACTCAAAATAGAGGAAGTGGACTGACACTAGCAAGTCCACACGTTCAGTACAGCTACATTCGTTTGACCACGCAGCCATTGAACATTTGCGTGTAGCACTACGACCGGAATGTGTAGCGAGAAGGCAGACGTGGTATAAACGCAGACGCGTTTTGTTGGAAAAGGAAACAGTCAAACACACACGAAAAGGCCGAACGTGTGTGTAAGTGTGTGGCAGTAGAGTTTACTGACTACGGACTGATACGCGCATGAAGCAAACGAGCATGGATGACACAGCAGGGATGATGGGAAAATAAAACCGGTGGAACATCCGGACAGAGGCGGTCATGTATGGCATAAAAATCAATACATGTTCCCAGACCATCGGCCAAACGGGTCTTGTGAGGGAACGGTCTGATACATCGTTTGATAGACGGTTTAGTCGCGCTGGCAGGCTGTGCATCAACTCCGGCCCCTTACCGAGCCCACGTAATCACGAGCGTCAGGATAGCTGATTGATGGCGTGAATCGATAGACGGAGAGACGAATCCTGCCAGCGGCAATTAGGCCTCGGGATGTGATCGCCCACACCAGTCGGACTAATGCGCTGTGTGCAACGCGTGAGTACATGGACTGACAACCTGTGTTCTTTGTTTTTCACAAATAAAATGAGATAGTTCGCCGGCAGAACTGAGTTCTCACTAGGGTTAGTGGGACGATAAAACGGGTGTAGATGCTCGTGGGGAAAAATTACGAGAGCTGAAAACGAGCAGGCTTGACAACCTTGCGGCCAGAACGGGTTGTGAGAAGACGATGAGTGTCAATGTCTTGGGTACTACTCAGAACGTTAGAAATATGAGGATTAATATCAATACAAACAGAAGTAGGCGTTTTCGTGAAGGAAACTGGGCTCATATAGTTCGAATCAAGACGTACTACTTTCAGGCGATCATTGCTGACGGTGTCTTGCTGGGCGGCCGTATCGATGGCAAAAGATTTATCGTTACAGGAAATGATACTAAACAGGTTTGAGTATGCTGGATACACTGGAGGTGTAACAGCATCCTAGCAAGGGAAAACATAAAAGCATGTAGGTAAGTATTCGGGAACGCAAGTGGAACGAACGAATGACCGATTGGGGAGAGAACGGAGTGGTTATGTATGATTGCAATTGACGAACGAAGTTAGGGAGGTCAGTAAAGTGGGGATTGTGTCCGAAAAACTCACCGGGCAATTGCAGGGGTGCACCGAACACCAAATCGGCGGGACAAAATCCCAAGTCTTGTTTTAGTGTAGTGCGTATGGACAACAGTGTATGCTTATCGCAAGGGCCTCCGTCCAGTTTACTAGATGAGAGGCGGAGGTGAGAGAAGCCGTTAGTTGTATGTGAAAGCTTTCCGTTAGTCCATTGGATGATGGATGATATGCAGTTGTTCGAATATGTTGGAATCCAAGGACAGAAGTAAAACCAGGGAAGAGTTCGGACTGAAACTGTGCGCCTCTATCCGTGGTGATCGTAGATGAAACACTAAACATGGAAATCCAATAGCGAAAAAAAGGTTTTGGAAGGTGTTTTACTTGATGTGTCAGCTACGGGGACAGCCATGGGCCAGCACGTAAAGTGATCTACACATGCGAGGAAAAAATGGTTTCCGTCGGCCAGTGCTGATGGACTAAAATATGTAAGTAGATATGAGGAAAACGCGCATTGTCTGTGGGTGTTTGGATGGGGGAGGAAAGTACATGCCGATGAATTTTTCTTCGATAACAGGGTAGGTACTTTCTAGACCAAACTCGAACATCACTTTTCATATTCGTCCAAACAAAGCGATCGGAGGCAAGTCTAATTGAGTCACGGATTACAGCGACAAAGTGAACATTGAACGAACGGGCTAGGTTTGCCAGTGGAGACATACCAAACAGTTGTACCATTTCCGTCAGGAAGGGGCAGGTCTTTAAACGCGGGGAAGGACGATGAGCAGTAGCTGCGTGGTTCTTGATCATTGTTGTGAGCCTATGCTATCCCATACTAGCTGAATGCTGCTGGGTTGGTTAACCGATGGATAGCTGGGTGAGAAAGAGTATCAACCACAGGATTACTGGATTCCCCTATATCCCTTATATCGATGGTATACTGGGAAACGTAATCGAGGTGTCTAATTTCCCTGGGTGAATAGCTGTCACTGGTTGAAGCCAATGCATAAGTTAATGGCCTATGGTCGGTTTGAAGGATAAAGCTTCTACCTTCTAAAATGAGTCGAAAGTATTTTATTGTTGGGTAATTAGCAAGTAATTCGCAGCCAGAGGTGCTGTAACGAGTCTGTGGCAGTTGCAGTTTTTGAGAGAAAAGTAACAACGGCTGCCTAACATCATGAACTAGCCGTAGCAATTCGGTGCCAATGGATACTTTTCAGGCGTCTACGCGCAATACGAGAACAGCGTTCTCATCACTGTTTAGGTGCGTGAGCGTGGGATTTCGGACAACGCTTGCTTGGAATGCTAATTTTACTTCAGCAGTCATCAAGCACAAGCGCAGCCTTTTGTTCAAAAGGTCAGTAAGTGGTTGCAAGATCTCCGAACATTTTGTCATTAATTGATAGTAGTAGTTGACAAAACCCAGGAAACGATGGAGGCCGTTGAACTATCACGGTTCCCAACAGGCATAGACATTATTTTTTCTGCTTTGGAGCGGTCGGATGCCTTCACTGTCAACATAATGGCCTTAGGACTCAACGGATTAGGCACCAAGGATACATTCAGAGGTGTTAACTAAGATGTCCTAGTTTCGGAAGCGTCGGAATACCTGATACAGATGCTTGGGACGTTTATGTTCATCCGTAATCACGTCGTCAATATGTAAGGAAGCCAAATATAGACCACGGAGCACTTGATTCATGAATAGCTGGGATGTTTGAGTGACATTCCGCAAGCCAAAAGGCATAGGTAAAAACTCACACAACCCAAATGATGTCATGATGACGGTTTTCGAAAAATCTTCAGTTGCTACGGCAACACAGTAATGATATTACCAGATCAAGTTTGGAAGAATTTATTTTGCCACACAAACTGTTGGCAAAGTCATGGATGTGTGGAATTGGGTAACGGCTGGGTAATGCGGCCTTTTTAAGGGCGCGGAAATCAACACACGGGTGCCAGTCACCTTTGTGCTTCGGAACCATATGGAGTGGAGAGGTCCAAGGACTGCTTGATGAGCGAATTGTCCCCAGGCTTAACACAATTTCGATTTCTGCTTTTTCCACAGATAGTCGCTAGGGTAGTGTAGTGTACCGCTCAGTCTATATGGCACACTAAGTTAATGTCAACAATATCTAAGACGACACTAGCAAACTAAGTAAGCGGAGGAGCGTGTTGTGATAAAAGGCCAAAAGTGTATGTACATTGGAAATTAAAATGAAACAAAAGGTATGAAACGAACACACAGTTGTTCGCCGTTCTTGTGATTAAGAAATGAGCGCCAAAGAGCCGATATCCGCCAATATCTTCAATTCAGTTTGGCTTGACAATCTTTCGTTGAACAGAACAGGATGGGATTGAGATGAGTGTCAAGTGACTCCGTGGAAGCTTCGAGAATGTTTTGTTTCTCACAGTTGCTTCCGGCTGATATAACTCCAAGACACTCCAAATCAGAAGATGAGACCGTGCCGGAATGAAAGATTTATTGACAACCTTTTTTGTATTGCGCGGTGGTGATGTTCAAAAAGGTGTGTATGTTTGTTTTACATTAAAACGTCGGTACAACAAAGGAGTGTTGCATCAAGGAACGTTGATAATCACGGAAAAAGTCGGAATGCACACGCACCTACAGTAGTAACCAGCGGGGATGCACTGATAGTCACGGACCTTTAGTGACAATATGGTTTTGGACGCTGTGTGGTGCTTGCGAGGGGCATGCTTGTGGTTGGGTGACTGCCAGAAGGTCGTCCAAAATGGGGAAAACGGAGAGTTTACTGTCGTGGGACATATTCCGAGAGGGTTGATGGAGATGCCTGTGGCACACGTTTTAACAGACGTATTGTTGTCCACCAGAACACGGTGTTTCACATCGACCAAAAGTGAAAAGGCAGAAAGGAAATCAACTCCAGGAATGAGGTGATTACCGCCGACAGTCGTGCAAATCCAAAGGAACTGTCGGCCCAAACCCAGGTCAAACGTCAGTAGTTTCCGACCGTGTCTTAGTTGTGCATCTGTTGGCTGCTTGCAAAGTGAGAGTGGTAGGTTTCAGATGGTGTTCACTGGGGATATCACTGACATGAGAACCTGTGACAATCAGAAACTGCATCCCGGTAGATTGATCAAAATAAAAAGAGGATGACCGGGTTTGGAGCTAGTGGCAGCGGTCGCCGTTACTGACTGGTTGTCTCGTTTATTGAAGCTGTTGCTTTGTAGGCACATAGTCACTGATACTGACGAACTTTCTCCCCAAAATGTCGGCCGTACCAACTGTACGATAGCTGAGACGAAGACGCATAGAGACTGTGATTTAATTGTGAGCGGAACATGGAATGTTGTCGTTTTGGATGCTGGAGGGCTGCGTTCATCGTGGAGGTTAGATTGGCAGTTTGCTCTGTGAGTTCCGAGACACAATCGGGAAACGTCGTATAGACTATCGTATTTGTGGGATTCGGATAAGGTATTCTGGCAGTGTTAACTGCTCGTTCCTCAGTCGTAACACCAGGCTTGAATGGCAGGAGAGTTTTCTTGCGCGACGGAGGAAGGTACGTCAACCAAGAATGTATTAACAGAGAATCTTCCGTATTATGTGACCCATATAAATGGTTCATCTCTTAGGAGTTGATATGGCTTGCGGTCGCCGAGAAAAACATATATGAACAAAGTTCTAATATGATGTTGATCAAACAACCCTATTCGATGGATAATTGTTTTCTTGATTGCAGTGGAGCGACTGTTTCGTGGGGACTCATAGAAGAGACCGCACACCCCATTCGCAACTTCAACAGACAGGCCTTGTATAGTGTACGAATACATCTTAGAGTGAGAACGCACCCGATTGATGTGAAAACTGCCTCGATTTGTGCTTATCACAGACGGGGATTTGAAGTATAAAAGGAAGGTACCTTCACAGTGATGGAAGATTCTAGGGCGTTGTGGTTGATCTCAGTACCATCAGAATCCATGTCGGATGAGGATGGTGCACAAAATGGAGTGGTATGATATATGAATGATGAATGGAAGGCACATTACCCAGAAGCACAAGCGCCAGCTCAGCAATTTGTAGTGAAAAAGGCAGACGTGATGTGACCGGAAAAGTGTTTTGTTAGAAAGGTGAACGACCTAAAATTTGCACAAAAGGACCGAACTTGCATGCGTGGGTGTCAGTAGAGTCTGCTGACTAATGATCGATATGTCTATGAAACAAACGAGCGTGGGTGACCCAGCAGGGATGATAGAAAAATGAAACTGGTGGAATGTACGGAATGAGGCAGTCGTGCATGACGCAAAATCACGGCACGCTGTACAAGTACTTGCGAAACACATTGTCTGCTCTATCCGCTCCACATTTCTGATGATTGTAAAAGCAATTAGACGGCGACTTTTACTTCTGCGAAGACTGTATCTCGGTACTTCTATGTATTTTGGAGATAACATGGAAGTTTGCTTTTTTCCTTTCACAAGTATTTCACTAGCAACTGTCGATCAGGACGCCAGAAAAATGTATTCTGCTACTGGCTCATCTGTAGCAATTTGACCATATCCGGTAGCCTGTGGTACCTTGTACATTCCACCTATTTTATCAGTTTCTTTTCACTGTATTGTACGCGTTTCATTGTTTTAACAAATTAATAAAAACACATTTTCAAGTGACTCGCAAGTGGTTACTGCGGATTGTTCTCTATGCGTTGCTTGTGAGCGTTCTGCGACCTGTGACAATAAAGACCGAACTCATGAAATCTCAAACGCTATTTTAGTGCATCTACTGGATCAGACTGAGCAACATCGTACCTCGCGAAAGACGAATGCGAGCCAGCTGAGCAGTAGCGAGAAAGTTATCCCCTTTGAGATTGTAGCCTTTGTTCCACGAATCGTCCATCAACCTCAAGACGACTTTTTCAGGCAGAGATTGACCACACCTCATTTCGTTTGCAAATGCTCCCAGATGTGGCTGGATAATGTAAAGCATATATTATTTTTGTACCCACGAGCACCCAGAATGTGATACCAAAGTTAGCTGGCTTGTTCGGCATGTGCACAATTTGTTTGTTCTTATTTCCTGGCAGCATTAGCTGCTCGTCATTTGTGAGAGAATAGTTTGGTCTGCGTGCCTCCCTGCATTTTTGAGTGCAGGCCTCAAACACTTCCCTGGTCGTAATTATGGGTAACTTGCCAATCAGCTGTGTTGCGCTTCCTTGCTCGATGGCCCCAGTTATAGACTGTGGAAATTGGGCAAGCATTTTATCGACAGCATGAACTGTTTTGAATGAATACGAGTAAACAACACGCCAGTGATTGGTTGCATTGAAATTAGTAGTTCCAAAACAAGTAATTCCAAAGGCGGACGAGCGCGCAGCTCAGCCGTTCAAAGAGCGCGCAAAAGCAGAGGACCAGAATCCGGTCTCTGCTTGCCTTAATACTGACTAGTACATTAGCTGCTAGTTATGTTAAGCTCTGTTATATATGCATACATATACATACATAGGTAAAGCTGACAGAATACATACTTGCTATTCTCGTTTTGTCAGTTCTTGGGGTGCGTATGCTGGACACGAGTTAGTTCATTATATGCGGTTGACCGGACAGATTCACATCTCACAGTCAAGCTTGCGTCCCCAGTGGATCCATGAAAATACTCATGGTATCAACATAAATGACGGTGGTGATATTGACGTTTCTGCACGGGACGAGGCGTGCTCTTGTTTCATTTGCAAGCTCCGAGAAATCCGATGTAGCTAGAACCTGGTAGTCAGGTGGCCATGACAGTCAGATCGGCTCGTGACTGGTCAGTACATTGTTTACCAAATGCGCCACGCTCTGCTTTTTATATAGTCCCGAGGTCGTCCTCGCTCTGTCACCGATCACTCCCAAATGACGGACTCTATTTGGCTGCAAGGCCTTCCAGAAGTGGTGTACAACCATTGTATAACAGAAAGGAAGCAAATGATAAAAAATACTAAAACGAGAAGACGAAGAATAAACGAACACTTGGTTCATACAGTTGACGTAATCCGTACTCAATATCTTCGCCTTGCCCGTTCTCGGTGCGCGTAATTCTGAGGAAGGACCATTTCAGTGTGAGATAGTGCGATTGGACTCAAGCAACAAAGTATCCCGTGTACTACTGATGTCCTACCGACCATAAATGCATTTCGTTCCAACTTCTATTGGCGACTGACATGCTGTTCGTTTTCCGTGAAACAATTTTACCACCAGATCACAGGTGCGCTAGTACTCAAAGCACCACGAAGTGTGTTTGACCTCGAAAGAGTATGGGATAGTAATATCGTTACTGCCCTCAGATAGATCCCATATTTAACGGCAACGACAGAATCCTCTATGAATAACTCAACACGGGACTTCTCATGGGTAAACAGTTTTTGCTAACCCTTTCAGTTTGCTGTTCGGTTCACAATGGAGATCTATCAGCACACGTCCGGGTTCATCTCCCAGACAGCACCGGAGCATCGCTAACTGATACTCTCTTGTTCCCGAAAATAACCGCGTGGGAACGGCACAATCCTGGAATTTGTTAGCACATCCTCCACTCATCAGCCAACTAGCTCTGATCTGATGTATTCAGCGGCGTCGGAAGCGACATTGTGCACGTTCTTGACATATCCGTCTACAGACAGATGCGAGGTACATTAGTTTCCTCTAAAAAAAACCATGATTTAAATAACCCCAACAACCCCAGCAAGAACTGCGAACTATCTCGTTCTATTCGAAAAAAACAAGGAATATATAGGTGGTAGCTCACGTACCCACATGCTGCACACAGCTCATTGGTCCGACTGGTGTGGGCGATCCCGCCTTGAGGCTTGAGTGCTGCTGGCAGGATTCGTCTCTCGTTCATCGATTCACGCCATCAGTCGGCTGTCCTGACGTTCGTGATTTCGTGGGCTCGGTAGGGGCCGGTGCTGACGCACTGTCTGCCACTGCGACTAAACCATCGATCAAACGTGTCAGACCAGGTAGAACCAGGTAGAAAAAGACGTACGTGACATGGGTAAAGTCATAGTGATTTGCGTGCCTGCGTGCATGCATGTGTGACAAGTTTTGCCAGCAAACAGACATCAATCAATAGGTAGTCAATAACGATGCGTGTATGTGAGACTGCCTAATTGTTGCTGCGACTACTCGAACCGATGCAACAGTTAGTGCGGGAATAGTTAACGGTCACACATCATTTATTTGTAAGGTGAATGTAGCCCGGCCGCAGCCGGCAAATAAGCCTCAAGCCCGCAAGCAAGCAAGCCAATGAGCAATCATTTAGGAGCTGAGCAACATGTGCTCTCACGTGTATGCAAGACCGGTTAATTGATACACAGATCTGCCAGTCAATACAGTCCGCACTGAGGCATGACAAAAGATCGATACTATGTCCACGCATGAAGTGGATATCGATTGGTTGTCCACATTGAATACGTGACTCTGTCCAGACACAACAGTGTGGAATCTGAAGCCAGACGGGAAAAACTCCGAAGGTAAATGTAGATGTAAACCGTCTCCAGGTCCGATTTTTCCAGCAATGGAACGACCTTCTTCCCTTTTTTCCGTTGCCTGTCTCACCTGAATTCTAAGAGGTATCAACCACACAGATTCTCAAGTTACTCAAATCAGTAAAGATGACAAGTCGACTGGTCCAAACGGTCTACCAGCGGAGGTGCTCAGACACGGGGTGGCTCTGTAAGTGACCTGATGATATCGGTAATTACCAATTTACTGTGTAGTGAGCAGGCTGTTAGCCGCCATATCAGTGTTCGAAAAATGTAAGTGTAGGGTCCTGTTGACGGACTTATTGAGCCTTTGTGTTCGTGGGGTTTTCTGCGTTTTTTTTTATTTTGCAGATCAAACACGAGCAACCCCAACGGAAGACACTGATCCTTGCATACTACAACTGGAATCACATTCTATTCCTGACTGTTGGTGTCCTGTTACAATCACCCCTTTACCTAAACAATCCCAAAGCCAGACGGAACGAAAAACGTATCGACCAAATGGCGTAATCTTCATGCACATCGAAACTTATTGAACGCGGTGTCCTGTGCCATATTCGAAACACGGTTGGAGTCCCAGTCGACCAGTTACAGTTGGCGCAGAAACCCAAGTGCTCCACGGTTGATGCAGCAGCGTCCATTGTGCACAATATTTCTAGATCCTTCAACGATCCCAGCAAGTCAGTTATCTGCGTTTTCTTTGATTACACGCCGGCCTTTGACGGTTTATCACTCTCGCTTCACAGAAAACTTGGATCTTTTGGCCCTCCCCACAAGTTTACTAAGGTGGGGTAAAAGACAATTTCCCTGGCAGAACGCCGTGCACCAAAGTAGGCAGAAAGGTCTCCAAACATCTTTTAGTCAGTGCGGGTGTACTTCAAGGGGCTGTTCTTTTCAGCATGCATTCGAGATTGGCATCCTTACAAATGCGGATGACGTAGTTTTGCCTCAGTCTGTTTCAATAGATCAGACTTCGACAAATTCACTATCAAGAGTGTATTTTTCCACCACTCGTTTGCAATTCACTGAAGAAACTTCTATCATTGATTCCACTCCCCTCGCACGTAAAACCCCGTGAAATTTCTTGGTATTACGCTGTTGCGTAATCAGTAGTTTTTTCGGATTAGGATGATTCTCTGTGCATATTTGGTGTCGATTTCAACAGATTTGACACAACCTTCCTTAAGATGGTCGGTTGGACAAATTTAGTACATTTCTCCACCGGAAATGATGTCCACCTAGATTTTGTTTTCGTTAATATAGAAGGGTTATTTGTGATTCAACAACGTGCGCCACTGAGCAGTTCTGATCACTGCAGCACTACAGCATCAAAATCGATACGCATTGCTGAGACGCACACACAAAACTGTCACACAAAGGAATTGCTATTCCAAAAACCGAGCACATTTACGGATTATTGTGAATTCCACCGATTTTACCGTGTTTTATAATCACACGATATTTTGCTTTCAAAATTGCTGTCCGTTTGAAACCACCTATGTGCTGACCCGTAGATTTCCCTCTCCTTCACTTAAACAACTGCATACGAGGAAAGAACGGGCCTGCAAGAGCGCGAGAAAGTCTATAGTAAAGCGAATTACCAAGCTGATAAAACTGCAAATCGAACGCCTAAATAGGCTAAGTGCATATGTCTTTCTGGGAATCTGCAGTTGTCTGGACACGTGGCATGCTATACAAAGGCTTTGCGGCAATAATTCAAAGATCGGGAGCTGTTCCGTTGACGTCGAAGAACTCAATAGGGTTTTGATCCGATACCTCAGTGCATACGTTTGCCTGTCTGCATCAGCACTACTGAATCTTCTTAAACCGAGTCCACCACTGTTTGGATGCAGCTAAGTACACTGGAGACCAATAAATCCTCAGATCCCAGGAGTTTATCTTCTTTTGTCCTGAAAGAGCGCATCGATACTCTTTCGGGCCCCTTGGCAGATATTCCCAATAGCCGACTGAAAAGTGTTAGTGGTCCAACGTGTTGTGTCCGTCCAAGTGGTCACGTACACAATCAGACAGTCTCACACACACGCCCCGTTATTCACTACCTATTGATTGATGCCTGTTCGCTGCCACGACTAGCCACACATGCATGCACGCAGGCAAGCACGCACATCATTATGACTTAACCCGTCACGTAAGACTTGCACTAACCAATCAGATTTTGGCACTGACCCATACATGTTTGTTGATTCGTTACCGCGGAGCGGCCCAGCTTGACCGCACTCGATCACATTTGCTGTTTACACTTGCCAATGGTTGATTCACATGTTTGTTTGCGCGCTTGCTTGCCTGCCTACTGATGCGCTGGAAAACGGATTTGTTGCATATTATGTTCGTTCCCATTATCCATAATAGACTCAGAGACGCATGAAATTAATTCTATTCCTCTTATTTGGATTTAAGTGCATCTAAATGGTACGATGTGCCATTCTATTCACCACCCACCCCATGATGCGTAAAACACATCTCTAGTCGTGGTGGCATACCTAGAATTACACTTGTTGACGTCGTCATAAACAACCACTTTTGTGCTTGTGATAGTTATACTCCCAACTTTCTCCCTATGATTCTAATCATCTCCTACACAATGAACTCACAAAGGCTGTATCTATACCCTCCACGTGATCAAGGTTTTAAATGCGGTCGACACGCAGTTCTACAGATCATAATTCTGTTGTGCCATATCTCACTAATCTACTTGTTGGTCGCAAGAAAGTTCTTTTAGAACTATGGAACAGCTTGAATGTCGAACGTTAGCCCATTGTTTTCACTCGTTTTTCTTTTGTTGTTGAAATTTTTCATGCGCTGCATTATTTTTATCCACAGAAGTGGTGTGAACGGCTCAAAGTTAATCTTTTTGTGTGCATAAAGCAACTACTGACTTGACTTGACTTGACTTGTAGTGTTGCAGTTCCCATGCCCATATTCCTGGGTGAACTATGCGCCATCTCGACCACAAAACAGATGAACTGATATATTCATTTGATTTTGTATACAGCACGCGGACTTCAGTCAGTTATTATTACCTATCATTCTTTATTGTCCCCGTGTCTTTTCCCCAGGATTATAAAAAAGGGATTTCATCACTCTTCGCAGAGGCTGACGCACCATCAGTCTTGTTTCTGGCATAGTCTTAAATGACCCAGGCTTGGAGTCATGCACTAGCTACATGACAGCATCCATTGCGTTTTCACGGAAAGTCATTTCTGACACCTCCCACCCATTGCATTTTGATCTTACTCTTTACCAGTCTCACGCATCGACTCGGTCTCAGTATAAACTGCTTCCCTGCAAATAGTCTTTGTTCGAGAAATCCGTTTTTTCGTTTCTAGCACAACGATATAATTCTCTCTGAAATGGAATCTTGTTTTGCTCCGTAGCTTTATTTAGGCGGCATTTTTGGCTGATTAGTATTGTACAAGCATGCTCAAACGTTTACATGCAATCTGCAAAATGTACAATAATGTATACCATGTAAGTAAACCTCGCTGTATCCTGACAATGTAATTTCCAAGGTCATCTGATTGGCTGAACCAAGAAGAGGAAGCCATCTACCGGAACCGTACCGCGTGCGGAAGCATTCAGATCACTACTCTTGGTCGTTGCTCTTACCCTTACCGGAGTCAGATATGACTTTCGGAATAAATGAAAATTCGTTCAAATGTCTTGTCAAATGCGATAGGACTCGAGTATACAGCTTTCTGTCCTAAAACAACTTCCGTACTCATTGAGCCACAAGAACAACAATGATCCAGCGTGTTCTACTGTAATAACCGAATGGACCGAAATGGAATTAGAAGTCGCACCAGCTGGCACTGAAATGTATTGTCGTTTAGCGTATAAAACGCGGCACATATATAGCCAATAAATGAGGAAGGGAACGCATTCACACACAAGTATTGATCCATCAGTAATGTGATTCGTGGGCATACACTTGTCAGACACTGTCACGCGATATGGAAGTAGTTCACGTGCGCGAGATACGCGTACTGCGATAACCAATACACATGATTGGACTGAGATGAGTTATACGCGCATGGCACATTTGTTTGTGTACAGAAATGCGTGGGTGCTGGTTGGAATGTATATCGCACGAATGAACACTGATTGGTCTAAATTGGTTTTCTCGAAATACATGTGAATAGGACAGAACCACCACAATAACTTTTGTTTCAGGTCGCAGGATAACCTGATACGAGCTGCACATACTTCTTCGCAGGGCTTACATTTTAACTTTGCTTTCTGCAGAAACCGTACCCAGGTATACGAGAACATGGACTCATTACTGATAGGCAGCTAAGTCATATCAGCAGTCAGCACATGTGCGGTACCATGCCTAAGACTTCGGACAACGGAAGCCCGAGTGACAGGGCAGCCGATCGATGACGTCGATCGATAGAATAGGAGATGAATCCTGTCAGCGGTGTTTAAGCCTCAAACCTATTTGCTGACACCATTCGGACAAATACATTCAATGCAACGACTGGACACATGGGGGTAGCGTCCTATATATTCACTGTTTTGCACTACTATACGAGATGATTCTAAGACAGGAAAATCTTCTCAATGGAGTTAGTGGGATGGATCAAAACCAGGTGGGCAGCAAATGCTGAATGCTTTCCGGAAGTTTTTCCGTTTGAAAATTGCGTTGAATAGTGTCGAACCATATGTTGGTTGTCTGTAGTGATCTTGGGATGCAGTCGGGCACTGTACGTAACATTCAGTTTCAACCAGTCACAGTCCCTTGTTGTTCGGTGCACTCTTTATACAAGACCAACAACATCGTATGTGTGTGTCCCAAACCAACTCAAGTTCATGATACGTGGTCCATAATCTTGGAAGAAATAGTTTCAGATACAACACGCTCGCACAGTCCACGTGACTGCGTTGTGCATGTTCATGTGAACTATTTATGCAGCCAGTGACCAAGCTATTGCTTGAACGCACTTGTCTATGCGTGCAGTTCCCACCAATAAAAAGCCGTTTCTGTCTTCTGGTAACTCAATACAATCAAATGTGAATTCAGGCGAGTTGCGATTTTCTTTTGGTCAACGTTAATATCACAATTTTACGTCACAATCGGCATGATCTAAGTAAAATGTGTCAGCGTGGTTGTCTACCTTTTCAAAGGTAAGGTTGTAGTTTGAACACTGATTTTGCTACTCTCGAAACTACCTCATTTTTCAGACATTTAACAAATTCCTTTTTCCGTCCATGATTCACGATCCACATGACCATAATCGCGTCAGACCACCAAGTACAGACTGTCAGTGGGTCGTACATATCCACACAGTCGTTTCTGATCTTATTCTTTGGTATTCGGCTCAAGCGATCATATGCAAAGTCAAAATCGTCTGACACACGCAAATTTCGAATCTAGTGTTCTCAGGCGCATGTGCTTGTCCGTTGACTAGCTGGGACGATACACGTCACGAAACTAACTCGGAGTCCTGTCGTTGTCTCGGCTTAAACGGTCGGACACATACAGAAAGAAAAATACCGCCCGAGGGTCAGTTCAACTGATGACAAGGGGTTTATGATTCACTTGTCCAGTCAGGTCGGTGTCCATTCCGAAAAGTGCCTGAGCAGTCGACACGGCAGTGCGGAGGATTTGAATCCATCAATTCCTTTTTTGACCCTACGAAAGGAACTGTTCGGAAATCACGTTTCGGTGAGTGGACATCCATATAGATAAATGGTGATTATTCAATACTGTTCAGGAGCGTCCATATAACCGCAGCAATAATGAGAGTTTTTTTCGGTAGAGCTCAGGGTGAATGTGCTAACTGGCTAAGAATTATCGTACAAGGCTGAGTAAGCATGCGAAACGGCTGCATAATGATGGGAAAACTGATAGACTGAAGTCACAATGAATAAGGAGGTCTGCATTTGAAACAATAAAAAAGGAACTGTTTTGCGTAAATCGTTCTGTACCATTTCATCCATCGAAGTTTTTCCTGTTTTTGACAGCATGTGTTTATTTTGCAAACCGTTTAGTTATACCGCGGTGCACAATTCGTGGTTGGTTTCGTAAGATGAAAAGAACAGTACACTACACTGCACTCAGTAATCAGTAGGAAAGCCAGGAAATGCCGTTCCGTGCGTAGTGAGATGGGACCGGGCGAATGGTGCAGTCAGATACCAGGTGCGTACGTGTGACTTATCGTGGCAGAGAATAAGTATGAATCAATAGGCAGTCAGTAAGGTGCGTGCGTGTGTGACATTTTGATTACGTACGTGACTGTTTGAACCGATACATGACACCACATGCCGAATTATTTTGTCGAATGGCATTAGTAGTTTTCATTTACCACGTAATGCTGTCGATTGTGAAAGCTGTCATGTGATTCAGTATTGGAGACATTTCCAAGTTAAAAAATTATCCAAATGTCATTCTACTACTAAGTTTACTAAGTAGCCTTGGTGGTGTCATTCTTATCGTTACTTCTTAGAATACCATTTCCCCATATAATTGATAACGCATTGTTCTTTCAAGAAAAACTTCAAGACTTAACCTTCTATGTAGAACTCGGTTATTGCAGAAAGTACCTCAAGTAGGTAACGAAAATGAGGTATTGGCACATAAATATGATTGATTATTTTTCACGATAGTTATATTACTTTACAGTCCAAGTTTTTTAACTGGCACCAGTTGTGAAAATCTGACCTATTTGTATTCACTGACCAAGGTCATTGATCCCACTCGTCGAAATTATTTACCCCATGGCAATTCACAAGCATCCATTTCAGTGGACTACAAACTTCAGCTCGGACGAAGACATCATTAGAAACCCTGCGTTGTGACCGTGGTGATAATTTCCGCCCCCAAACCTTCATTTCTAGTGAGATTCATATCTCACTGACGTGGTGGGGCTACGTATTTTGATTTGGAAGATACGATTGCAAGTTCAAATAAGTGCAATCTCCAGTGAAGACCTAGTTCAGTTGAACTTCGTCCGCATCTGTGGCCTTCAGGATTGAAATACTCATATATCTCAAGAATCTCGATGGTCTACTCATGAGTAACAATAATTGAAACAGGAAAAGCAGTGGGACATTAATTAAGTACCATTAGTTGTAATCTGTAGCATTATTGCCTAGGCAAATCTGGTTGTATTATCGTGCAGTTTTGAGGCTTTCATAAAAGGTGGGAACAGGTGCATCGTAGCCAGGGGAGAAATAAGATATAGTGACATGTAAATGAGTGGTCGGAGGTCAGATTTACTGAATACGATTCGTCGTGCGGTGTCAACGCTCAACTCCTCGTTGAAAACAATGGAAGCACTGTATAGCTGTTTCATCGTTGTTGGGGATCATTGTCAGTGCACATCCATCGAGCCCCGGACAAGGCTCAAGCAAAATTTGATGCGCAATTTACTCTACTTCAACTGATATGAATCACCCAAAAGTTGAACCTCACAAATCGAGATAGCAAGGCCAAGGCCGTGAAAGTGTATAATGCACAACTAATTTGTGTAAATGCCAAATCATATGAAATAGTTTTTGGGGCGACAGATCACAGCGAGCTTTTGTTGTACCTATCCGTGGCAACCCTGATTTACTGAAGCTCCTCAGCGTGTGGCGATGAAGCTGTATCGGACCGTGTCTCGTGTCACGCCTGCGGATTTGTCATAAAATTCCCTCCTCAAGAGTTCCTTGTCAGTTTGGCTTATCTGCCACACTGATCTTGGAACTGGGACTGTTGGATGTGGCCGGGCCTCTTCGTAAGTCCTCTCCGCCGGCGGAACAGGAGGGTCATTGACTTTAACACAAAGATCGTTTGCTTCAACGGTCGCCACTTTGGAGTCTGTCTGACTGAAAAGGCGTCGATGTACGGATGTATCCTCCAGATCTGTAATCTCCCCCATAGACTAGCTAAGTTGTCTTGTAATAATTTCGCGAGTTTATGGAATATCCTTGACACAGAAGTGTATGACGTCGCTGGAATCACCACACATTGGCAATGACCTCAGTTTTCTCCACTTGGACAGCACTGCCGGACTGTTCTTTGTAGTCACATGCGCCACACCTGGGTATTGCAGCAGGAAATAGTTGAGGAACGTATATAAGTCGGGCAGTGATCTCGGCCAAGCTGATGTTAGTGCAATTTTCACCGAGTGTTTCATGCTTTCTGCTGACCATTTGGGCACAGGTAGCGCGACGCGGTACATAGATATCGACCACTGATTTTGTCGTGCCACTATTTCAGCTCCGTTGCGCCTAACTGTTACCCGTTACCAGTGCTTGCGAAGTTCCTTCCCTACTGAAGCTTTTTCGTAGCACTTGGATTGCGAACAAAGTAGTGGGTGTACCCGTAAGGAATAACTGCAACGTTTCGAGGTATGAGTACCTCAGTACAATGGCAGGTTATCAGTTTAAGAATGAACCAGAGGAGTCGGCGTGGTCTCTCTGCAACCGAACTTAACTTTTAGGCCAAGGGTTTTAGTTGTATAGTCTCGACTGAACTTTGTACAAACACGCGCCGCATTTGTTCGTCGTGGTGCCAGTCTCCACATCCAACTCCAGCCACCAACACATCTGTCCAGCCAGCGACCCCATTTTCTCCATACTAACTTACACAATAGGGATGAAATGACAAGCCGGTCGTCACGACCAAAGAGTTCGTTCGATTGTACTCTTAGTTACTGTCACAAGGTTAAGAACTGAGGGTACGTCCACTTCACCTCTGACCGTCACCTCTTATTGATCGCCGAAATAACTGATAGCTGTGCTGCACGGTATTTTTTCTCAACTTCTTTCATCCCAACTGGAACACCCAGGAGAATAAATGTCACTGTTCCACCGTTGAGAAGCGTGAGTACCTGGACAAAAGTCTTCTGGCAGGATTGTCTTGACGGATCAGTACAGAATATCATAGTTATGGGTAGTCAAGGTCATGTTCTGTCACTGTAAAAAACAGCCATGGATGTAGGGATGGATTTGTTGGGGTTATATAAAGACTAATGAGCTTACTGGTCAGTGACAGTCGTAAACTTCAGCCCAAAAAGGTACTTGTGCCGTCGACGTATCAACCTGAAAATGGCCTTTTCTCCCTTCTGCATCTGGGAATGACAATTCGCCCCTCAACATTGAGCATAGAAGGGGTGTAGATCATTGGGCACTCATCCTGTTCCAGAACTGCTCAAATCCCCACTGCGAACGCGTCGTTGGTGAGTGTGATTTGCTCAAATGGTGCGTCCCATTACACTGCTCATCCCGCTGCCACTAATCGGATGATTGGGCCAAGAATAATGTTTGGGTTTGTGTCGCGAAATTTGGAATGAGGCGTGAAAGGGGCTGCAAACATCCCAGAAATGGTCGTAGGTGAGCATGATTCTTAGTGACTTGATTCCAGTTACTGGCTTGAGTCGAACAGGATCCGGATCGTACCCGTTTGTGATAACAGCGAAACGGAGGTAGTCCAATTCGATGAAACAGAATTTCACTTGGTGGCTTTGATCGAAAGGTTTCACTTCACCAACCTTTCCAGGAGCTGTGGCAATCGGCAGTCATGTTTTTTCTTTGTGGTTCCAAAATAAGCCCATCATATTATTGTGTCATCACTCCATCGATGCCAAGTATCGCCTCGTCAGTTACAGCCTGGAATATCCAGACGACACTTGCAACCCGAACGGCAAGAAATTGTACTGGAAAATGGTCCGCGGAGTTTTTGTAGTGGTCAATGATTTAGACTCCTTGTAGCAGAATTGGCAAGTATACATGGGCCAGGTCAAATCTTGAGAAGTATTTGCTGTCGAGCATACTTTTCGGGAAGTCTCCCGGCTCTACAGTAGATGCTGCGAGCCTTCACAAGTGTGGATTCGGAGTCAGTCGGTAATTACCGCGAATTCGGGGTTTCCATCTGTCGCTCTTTCCCGGCACCACAATCAGAGTTGCCCAAATCGATTAAGTCGTACGTGCAATGACATAGTATTATTCCATCTTTGTAACTGCCTTCAGAACACTGTCGCTGGCCGTAGTTCAGGGACACCGGATATCCGTCAGCTTCCAACTTCACAGATTCAACCGCAATGTTGCGTTTGTTGCTGGAGGATTGCACCAGATAACTCTGGATAACAAGCAGATCCATCGAAGTGTTAGTATTTGTATGGAAGGTAACCGATTGGTCCAATACACACAGGGTCTTCAAACCCCTTATGGACGGACTGTCTAGTGAAATCAGGAATAGTACCGAAACATACTTGCCTTTCAACCGTATCGTCGGTGTTGTTTCGCTCGGTATCCAAAATGAACTGATGCCACCAGGTGCATTCCAATATGGCAGTTTTTATATGAACTAGTCAGAATCACTGGCTATTTCGATATGTACGTGGGACTGTCATCATCATTCGCTTTGTCGGGGATTACAATATCAACGCCGCATTGGGAATGACGACACACCTTGTGGATTGGGCCAGTCTTCCCACAGGAATAGCACACTGCTTTCAAGAAGAGGTAGGTGGAATGGAGATGGAATTCGTCCAACTAGAATCAACCACTCACTTGTGTGATCTGCAGTCAGATCAGCTTTGGCTGTTGGTTTCGATTGTGGTCTCTGAATTCATATTCCAGTTTTATGAGAAAGGACACGTTTGTGGTGCACCAGGGAATGTTCGGCTGTCTCTTCGGATACGCCAAATAGCTCACAAATTGACCGCGTCTCAGAGAAGTTCAGCTCTAGCTTCCATAAAAGTTACTGCTGCCTTCTCGGATGATCCACACTGGTAAATAACCAGTCACACAGTCGGGTCTCAAACTGATGCCCGAAATTACATTTCACAGCCTACTTCTGCGGCATAAGAATGAGTTCAAGGAATTCCATGTCGGGAACACGGACAAGCTAATGGAATTTGACTCGCTCAATCCCCTGTAAATTAACCTAAACAACTTGACCAAGGAGCAGAACATTCCTTTCTTCGAACGTAACTGAACCAGATGCTCTCGGATAGGCAAGGCTTCTCCTCAAAGAAAGCAACGAACCGCCACCAACCCTCTAGAATAATGCAGTCTAGTTACGTTTTTTCACATCCAAGCTTGAGCCCCATCAGAGCTCGAATCGTTTAATTCAGTACCCAGTTTAAAATGCACCCGCATGCAAACTCAGTTGCTCAGCAGCTCCATGACACGACACCAACTTTATTATTCGCAATACTCGGACGGATAGAACAAAATGAAATAACTCAAACCCAGAACTACGAAAACCGAAGTGGCAAGAAGGCCAAAGCTGTAGAACCGTATGGTAATTCTACGGCGTAATTGGTTTGTTTCAATGTTATATCATATGAACCATTTGGTTTAATACAGGTTGACAGATCATAGTGAGCTTTTGCTGTACCCTATCCACAGCGACTCAGATCTACTGGAGCTCCTTCGCGCATGTGGCCACGAAGCTGTACTCAGCCGTGTCACCTGTGATGCCTACTGAACCACAACAGTGGATTAGGAAACTGAATGCCCCAAACAAGCAGTCTGATTCACATTTAGCAGCTTAGTGAGCACGAACCTAAACGGGTATCACGGCTGCAAAATAGTCTGTCTACTCTTCATATTACTTGTGGGTAGTGTTCATTTTTGGAGTTGGAAACGATGAAAATTGGGATATGTTCCTACGAACTCACCGGAATTTGATAGGGGCACGGACCAAAATACTGAACAGACTGTAGTGACCTCGATCGTTCTGAGAAAATTGCTGTTTTCTGGACACCATTTTGGATATATTTTCTCTACGATCTTTTCTGACGTTTGACATCGACCTCACTGTTTTGTTCGGTTGCGTACGTTTAACTGAACTGACTTTCAGAGGTTTCCGTAGACCTCGATTTAATCACTTTCACTTTCGGTCCTTCGCCAATTGTACGCGCTCGCGGTTTGCTTTCTGCTCAGCCGCTGAGTTCATTTTTCATTCAGTGTATTTCTTGTATCGGTACTGTTTCGGTGCCACGATATATGGAATGCACTTTCGCATCTGTCAACCGATTTGCGTCTTCTCTATTCGTCCGATAAAGGGGATTATGTCGGTATTTCGCTGTGAGACCGAACAGAAGACACGTTTATTAGACGCGCTCGGTCGTCTTCTATAAGGCTAATTAACCCGCGTCGATCGCAATGCCATCTTTTCCGTTACGGTTCGGTTCAGAACCTCAGATACCGAAGGACCAAGTACGTAACCCATGTAAAGCAGCTATTGATTATGCAACACTCATGGCTGCCTCAATTCGGACGTTCGATCAGTTTGAATTTTTTCTGATCTCTTCCGAGTCATACTCATTTTGCGTGGGTATCGATGTATAATGAACTCATTTTTCTAACGCGCGCGTGCGTGTTCGCGAACATGTGCGCACGTTTACCGGGTGGTTTTTTCAGCACGAATTCGGTGATCCCATGCTTCTGATCCTAAGGACTGTGACAGGCACAAGACCAGACAAATAATGCCTGCAGTCGTAAGAGCGAACGTAAGACGTGGGACGCGAGAAGCATGCACTTAAAATATCCCAACAAGGGCGGCTCCTGGTTTTTTTATAACCAGAAATCTGCGTGTTTATGTTTATTCTACTCATGAGTAGCGTCATCATAAATGCTTCTGATAAGTGAGGTTGGTAAAAAAAAAGGTTCCCCAGTCTGACGACCAAACCAATGTGCCTCTGGAAAATATATTCTATAGAGCTAAGAAGGACAATAATAATGGTAAAGCGTGGATCCATTACACAACCGGTGGCACAAACGTTTACTGTTTGGGGGGGGGGACAAGTTTCGGGTCCCTCAATGCTGATCTTATTCGGGATTGTTAATAATCTCTCGTTTCCCAGCCAGTTACCACGCTTGACCGATACCAATACGATTTAGACACTTTCTGACCCATGGTTTCGGATAACGGAAGGTGGTCAGGAATCGAATGGAATCAAGCACTCCCTAAGCCTGTATTCATGATTCATGCGCAGTTTGATCTTTCAGTACAGCATCACTGCTTCATGAGCCATTCCAGTGTTCTAAATCTTGTCGACCACAACTACTGCTGTATTTGTGATTGCAGTGAATACTGTGCGCAAGAATTCCGCCCGCTAAGGCACGAGCAAGCAGATCGCAAAAGCTGAGCGAGCGGAGGCTGTGCATGTGATTGGCACGGCTAAGCTAGGTCTTCCAAGATGTGACTGGATAAACTGGTTCTGTTAGTAAGGCGCTTGTGTATTATGAATCGTAGCAGCCAATGGGCATGGATCCGTAGGCAGACAGTAAGTTAGATTAAGGTCGTTCTGTTATCGATCTGAGCGCTGATAACGTCACAAAACGGACACTACCTCACTTTCTACCACATAGTGCAATACATGTCAGTGCTGCCGCTGTGTGTTAAGATACCTCATGTTGAACTGGCTAAAATTTAGGTCACAGCCGTAGACCCTTAACCCAGTGGATTTATTTTAGTTCAGTCCCGCTATGAGCATATGATACACTGAAGACAAACCAAAACAAATTACGAGGTACAGCGCTGAACTGCGTGGAATGGAAATTTTATCAACTCGGAGTTCAATCAAATTTCGTGTCCAACAAGCTAAGTGGAAAGAACACACAACCAAAAAAAGATAAACAGTCAACAGCGAGCTTCAGGGTAATTTGCAAAACATACTTCCAATACGAGGTTGGTATCTGTTCGTCTTCTCCAATCAGTAATGGAGACCTCTACAGACTGTCGCCCGTTCTTAGACTATCTGAACATCCCTTTCATATATTCGCCTTGAATTTTGATTATGAAGCTGTTCTTTTCGGTTGGCCAGTCTTGCAAAACACTCGAAAGGTTATTCCAAAATGCTGCATAGCTTCGGGTTGCGACAACTGTCAACGCCGTCACTAATGTCTCTCTCAGGTGTACTGAGTAAAATGACTCATCACAGGTAAATCCCGCCGGAAGACTGACTATCCGTATAACAATTATGACTCATTCCTCTTCATTTCCAATTCCGCATCTTGTCAGAATGACTACTGAATTTCGCACACGATTATTCTGAAAAAGTTTCCTATCAGTTTGTCATTTTGCATCCACCTCGTTTCCGAAATCAGGTCCTTGCATGGACAGCTGCAACTTTACCAAGACCGAGACTCTGAATCAAACCTAACAGAGAAGAGATTAGTCAGACGGTTAGTTGTTGATCCACCGGAAACCCGTCTGCTTTCATCCTCCGAAAGAGCAGTTCATTGGTCCATTCATCAGCAACAGAAGAATAGACGAAGAGGAAGCAAATTAACTAAGTGTGATGCAGCAAAAATAGCACACGTTGTTGTTCATTATCTAGACAAAAAAATGAACAAACTCGTTATGGTCAGACAAGGAGACATCGGTGTGCTTGGTAAAACAAAGATCCCATTGCTTCATCTAGTTAGCACTCGGTAAATTATGGATTGGACAGATTCTTTGCTGTACCGCGGTGTAATCACTATGCAATCATTCAGTCGTGCACTTCTGATGTGACGATATCATCGCCCCCACTAACTCGGGGCGGATACAGAATCAGTGTGACTCAGAGTGTGATAATGCTAAGAGGGGAGACACTGAACGGTGAGAAATTATCTCCGTAGGTATTCCTAATCTGTCTTTATCTTCAATTATTTGCTTCCTTTTTATCATACAATTATTTTCTGGGAAGGGGGTGGTGGCCGGTTAGAGGATGCCAGCCGGGGAATGAGACAGACCTCGGCAGCAGATTTGCAACCCTACATGAAGTTCACCATGATATAAATAAATAAAAAATAAATACTCCTTTTAATTCCTCTTTCACTTATTATACGACAGATTTCAACAATTCAGGAAGGAGAACGCAGCTAACAAAGGCAGCCAAATGGGGAAGTGACCTGCTGTGATGGGAATCGAACCCGGGGGCTATTGCCCTAAGTCCGCGATGATAACCGTCTGACCACCGCAGGTAGATGAGCTTGCGACTGATTCCGGTCAGTGACTCTCTTACAAATCATGTGGTTGACACAATAGTGTCAGTTGTGTAAGTCACTGACTGCCATGAGGTTCCTTGTCATAGTGCGGTGATAGGAGTTCAACTCGATTCTCATTCGTCACAGATGGGGAGTTGTCAAGCTTTCACTTTGTGATCCACGATCGCCTTCTCTGGCCAAAACATACGAAATGATTTTTAGTTCAGAAATAATCTGCTTGGATTTTTTCAGTATTCCTGAGGAAAATTTTCAAAGCTTTTTTGCTAGCAAATAGGTACCTATAATTTGAACGGATGGAAAAATCAGAGACGCATCTGGTGAGGTCACCGCAGACTGGAGGTGCCCTGTCATCAATTATCTTCCGAGTCATTGGGTGATGTGAGTTGGAATGTGTCAATAATGAGCAAGATGTTTGTACGATACGTCGCTATATCTCGAAATATGCCTAAACGATCTGGAGATGATTTCGAAATCCCTCTCAAATAAGCTGGTGAAGATAGCCTGGAATCCATAAAGGTAGTGCGGCAATGTGCAAAAGTATATTTCAAGTGTAAAAAACTTTTAAGGAGGCAGTAAATAAAAGGGAGAGAGACACCGCAAATTCAATAATTTTGATGCACTGTGTAACCAGCAGTGCTCTTTTGAGATGGACTGCTCGATGTACGGTTCCAGTGATTCAAGCACTTCTGGCGAGTGTATGATGTAGGAGTAAGTAACAGCGTGGACAATGTTCTTTTGCTGGAGTGGAACAGTGTAACTATCAGGCAATTTGTTGCATCTTTGAGTTTGATTTAGGCAAGTGTGAGAATCCGATGGGCTTTGGGCTCATGGATTTTTCTGTGTTTTTTTGTTTCCGACCGAACACGGCAACGGCTCGCAGAAGATCACTGAATCAGCATGCTTCACAAATAGCGTGGATCTGACAAATCACTTTCGGTCATCCAACTCAAAGGCCACGAGATTGCCTCGCCTACAGAGAAACAAATCCAGGAGCTCCAAATCACAGTGCATGATTGGCTAATCGGTCGCGGTGGACACATAAGTCAGTTTCGTTATAAATACAATACACTTGCCGATAATCGCAGGCGGCTGTTTTTACAAATCTCGACTGACAGACACATGTGACTCAGTTCGCTTATCGCAAGCTCTGTAAGCCATGGCGACCTATCGGAAGTTGAAACAGTTTATAATTTTGTGGTTTTCGACGTCCAGTGTGATATCAGATTTTTTAGGATAACAAATGCCAGTTAGAGAAAAGATGACAAAAACCCACAGCAACTTGCACGGGTGTTGGGGAAAAGGCATTCCCGCATAATTCTAGGGAAGTCGTCTTGGTGGATATGGAGGATGCAGAGGAAAATAGATAAAAAAGAAAAAGAACCAAAACAGATTTTACAAAAAAGCACTCAGTGATATGAATTCGGATTAATTGTTTGGTAAATGTTGCACTACGTGGAGAACCAACCAGTATTTTTCTCATGAATGGACATACGCCTGCTTTGTCTCGATCTTTAATCACGCTTTAGCGCAAGCAGTACTGACTTATCGATTTTGCTACGTAATGATTGGTCTTATCCTGTTGCGCGTGACCGCGCATGTGGTTTAGCTCTTTTTACTAACTCACTTGTTTGCTTGCGGCTTACTCGCCGGCTACTGCCGGGTTTTGTGTCCACACTCGTACAAATAAATGCTTCGCCAACATTGCGTGTTTTATTACTATCTACTTTACACAATAGTGAACTACACGGTAATAGTGTGTCGAGACAGGAAGGGTCATATCCATTTGACTGTGCAGTCGATGACGACAAAAAACGTGAAAACGCAAATCGATAAGTTGCATTACGTATTGACATTTTGGCTAACATGGAGGAAAAATTGCAGTCCTGTAGGGCTCAGGTATAATTTTGAAGAAAATCCAATACAACGGCATTCATTCAACTCGACTGGAGCAGAAAAAAATCCTTATATATATATATATATATATATATATATATATATATATATATATATATATATATATATATATATATATATATATATATATATATATATATATATATATATATATATATATATATATATAGACTGACCGTTTAGTTAGCTTAAGCAGATTGGTGGTTCATTACTGGCAATGCAAGCTCGCAAATGAAAATCCATCATGGATCTCATGGCAAACTGCATATCACATCCACCAGTCTTCTCCTACGGACTCGAATGTCCCTCAAGTTGAATACAATTCTCTAGTGTCAGTTGGCTGGAATATGTACACGTGTGTTATAGACATCTTTGTTTGCTCCAGAAAATACTTGGTAAATCATTTGAAAGAACTTTTTAATTTGTCCTACAGAAAAGTGGGTAAATAGTACCGCTCTTGTTTCAGTCTTTGGTCTCAGCAGTCAGAGTCCATCTTAGTAAGGTCTGTTTAAAATGGTCAACAAAACGGCTGTTCTCTACTGTTTTTATTGTATTGTGTTCGCTCGAGAACTACAAACAAACTCACAAGTTAACAATTTCACACTTCGGCCAAAAAGGAGGGATATTGATTGGTATCAAGTTTAAATGAGCGCAGAAAGTTGGTTCAACCATTGAAGTTCATTCGAAGTTCCTCTGTGGCTTTCCTTTTGCCAACCAGAACACGTGCTGTGTGAGGCACTGTAAAGTTGCGAGTGATCTTTCAATGGATTGGTAAGCCTCAACTCGGAATGTGTGGAGAGATATGAACGGTATGCAGATAAGTCATGATATAGAGGATGCGTGCGGTCCGCAAGGATCATCTCGGCGAAGTCTTTATAGGCTATAGGGCGTAAATCACATACTGTGGAGGTAAGAGGTTTTATAAAAATCAGGAAAACACGACTGATAATAGCCAAGCCACGGTGAAGCAAGAAAGAATCTGTCTTCAGTAGACCAGTAAGGGTTGACAGAAAAGTAGTTTCATTTACAGAGTACAGGTAGTGTCGATTGAGGTGCATACGATAATTTATTCAGCATATATTTCGAGCTATCTGAATTGATTAAGATAGTCTAGACTATCATTAATGATCTCAATTCGTTCAAAGTTTCCTCTCATTTAGGTGGATTCTTTGCTGTGCTATGGGTAGTTGAATATGTGTGACCTTGGTTGCCAGGGTAGAAGGCTTTGAGCGAAGTAAAGCAAAATTAACAAGGTACAGAAGTATAATTAAATTGACTAACAAAACCAGATAAATTATCCTAGATTATATTTAGAGAAGACCTGACTTGGTGAGAGGTATTCATTTGGAGTTAAGTGGGCTGGTACCGTGTCTCCATTCGAAGCTGTCGGGCATCTCTGGCTGTCCTAGAGGTCGACATCTGAACAAGCTTACCTTGGCGATTCGGATCATCCCGGACGGGAGCGGGGTGGCGCAGTGGTAACACACACACCGTCGAGGTGGAAGAGCCTGGGCGCAAATCCTGGGTGTGGTAGGGGATATGCACCACCGATGAGCTCTAACAAGAAGGAGACTCGGGTCTGAATACTTTGGTGGAAGCCGGTATAGTTCTCATAGTTGTCCTTTTATGATGAGATTAAGGTAAATTCTTTCATAATCTGGATAATTCTCGTTATATGTGGTTTAAAAAGGCTTTTTAACGATCACTATCGAACTTACTGAAAAAAGGAGATTCCTATTCGCATCAGTGTGAGAGTTGGCCTCATGGTCGTTTGGGCGCGCTTCGTTAATCACTCACGTTGTTATCACGATAGCGACGCAAAGATCCACTGAAACTGAATTTTCCCAGTAGTGCCATAATGGGGACCAAAGCAGAATTAAAGAGGCCTCTGATTAGGAGGTTTTACGCCTCATCTTGTTCGGTGTTTTAACGCGAATAACAACACCTATTATGAAAGCTGCTTTGCAAGCCCCAAAAAATGAGGCCAAGTATCGGTTTCATTAGGAGATTCACGTCATGAGGCCTGTCATTTGGGAGACGGGTTTGTTTCTCATGTGAACGGTTGGAACATGGTGAGTAGTGAAAGACTTAGGAAAATGTCATTCGGCATAGAAATTTGTCCTGTAAATTTATCCCGTTTGATGCCGATATATCACACTAACGAACGTTATGAATTTGGATAGGAAAAACATATTCATCTTTGTTTAGTGGACTTCAATTAGAGATGCCTCAAATGTTGGGGAAACCCTCAAGGTTATAGCTGAAAATGTCTCCGATATCAATGAAAATAAATCACCTGGTTTGATGGTTGTTTTCCACGATGAAGCTTCATGCTTTATTTCACGAGAGGTTTATAAATAAAGTTGTGCATAACGATTTGTCTGTTCAGTATTTAATGCATGACTGGTGAAAACATGCGCAACTCCAAGGACCAGTCCACACAATCACCTTCTAATGATGTAGATACACACGTAATCGTAAAACCTATCTGTTCTTAAGAGAGCAATCAAAGAGCTACCTACGTATTGACAACTGGAATCAAAAGTGTAACGTCACGACCTAGTCGTGCAGATCGACACGTCGATCTAACCCCAACCCGTCTCCCCCACAAACAACGTCCAATCCGAATGACCCTTGACCATTTCAGCACAACCATCTCCTATATGATTTGTAAAGACTTGAGAATGAATCATTGAAAACAATTGTTTGTCTCTGAAAACGTGTTCTGAAGTGATGAAGCATAAGACAGAAAAATATTTCATCACCAAAATGATGGACTCTATGCCGATGAGACCTTTGAAAATCCTAAATAGTGAAGGCAGACCAAACTTTTAATATGAACACCGTATTCTTATCAATGTTTGGCTCACTTCATTGTAAAACATCTAGTTCCTTTTCCCCCCAGAGGTATATATTCCACCGTAGTTGCGGCCCATTGGTAGTGGCAAGAATGCGATTTCGTCTGCATTCTGAGTGCAGCTATTCACCGCATACAAGCAGACCACAACAGTGATTGCCGTGAAACCTGACCACTCTTTGTTGGTTTCAGTACGTATAAAATTATGTAGTTCTGGATCTATGCCGTCGCGTACGAGCACAAAGTGTGCTTATCAGACACCCGTGTGTTTCAGTTTCGACAATATCTGTACGTTGATGAACAAAGGAACAAATAACAGCTCGCCTGTTACCTAACTGTGTTAGCCTGCAATTTCGAAAATTTATTCTGCGTAATATCTTTACACAACCCAGAATATGGGAAGAGCAGCATGAACCTATACTGTTTGTGACGCCTAAATATTTAATCGAGCTGGTTCTCGAAACGGGGACACGGCAGATAACCGATTGCTCACCGGGTGCAAGAGAAATCCCAGACAGAGAAAGCACACTCAGAACATTTTTAATTGTTGAAATGTAGAACGGAATTGGATGAGAATTTCTGAATGTTGCATAAATTCTCGAAAAAAACAGCTAAAATCTGGTTGAATGGAAATAGACTGGGAGAAAGCAGACGTAACTAAAAAGTTCTGCAGATGGTGCACTTCAGAAGTCGATAATGTGTGTGGTGCGACGAAGTAAAGAGGGCTGCGCATCCTGGACGGACTCGATGAGCTCGTACGCTGAGTTCTGTTGGAAAATTAGTCTTTCAGCCATGAGAGTGAAGAAGCGGGACAGCCAAAAGTCTTCAGCTTTTGAAGATGCAGAGAACAGGGAACCGAATCAAAAGCACAGAGAGAGTCGAAGAAGATACTGCGAACAGATTTCACGAAACTATCCAAGCTCTTTGTGATAAAATGATGTACTGAAGAAACAGCGTCCAGAGTGCATCTTTTGAGCCCGCGTGCAAGCTGATGGGGGTCATTGGGAACAACAAAGACGAATCAGAATGGCCTTAGGATAGCGCACTCAGTCAACTTTACAGCAGAAGAAGTAATGGCGACGGGACAACAAGAAGTTGATGAAATATTAGACCGAGGATATATAAAAATAGACACCGCCGGTTGGAGTTTCCAGGCGGTACCAATAGCACTAGTATCGACGGATCTTTTGATGAGGCAGGCCATTACCACGGATAGTGGACTTGCACCAAATTTGATAATCTTGGAAGATGAGTCCTCTAGACCCACAGCAAAGGCCGTTTTCGAGGGTCCGAACTAACTTGAAAACATATTCTGAGGAAGCAGAATGGCTAAAGGATGATGTGGTATTCTTGGAGGGAAAAATAAACTTTGTGTTCAGGCTGTAAGCATCCTTATTTTAGATTTCTGACCGAACCCGTCGCCCAAATAAAAGCCGCATCCAGTGTCACGGAAGTTTGCTATTTTTGGTGCAGAAGAACCGGTGAACAAAAGGCAAGTTCATCCGTTTTCTATCTTTTATTTGATCAGGATAGAGTGACGTCTCACAGAATAGAATTGCTCCAATCTGTTAAATGCCTCTGATATCCTTTTATGCACAAAGTCAAAGGATAAGGTCAAATCTCATGGAGGATTTGTTGTGATTATGCTCGTAAACGACAGTTACATGATAGCAACATATACGAGACTCAGTTTGTGGCTTTCTCCAGGAAGTTCGTAGGAGACACTCGGTGTCGTAGAGATGGTACAGGAGCTAAGCGGCCAAAAGGAGTGGGAAGACAGGAAACGTACTGGGGCAATGATAATACAGGACAAAAAGGTCAGATCACCAGGCCGTCCAACAAAGATAAACTGGCGAACCGAGAAACGAGAACTAATATGAAACACCGAAGACTTTTACCGCCTTCAACAGAGTCTTTCCAATCAGAAGAGAAGATAGAAATTCAGATCTGTTTATGCAATCAATAGCCACTCAGGTACAAATCTGCTTTCATTTCATGTACATGAATCAGTAGGCGCAGTATTGTGTTACAGGGGATAAATATGTCTTTGGCCAGTCTGTGAGAAAGACTGGATTGATAAAGAATAGAGTGAGTGTGAAAGTTAGGCAAAACAAATTCAACCGTCTCTTGGTTTTACCCTATAACTCATAACTGTTGAGGTTTGTACTATTTTTTCTACTCAGCACTTTAAATATACAAAGAAATGCTCACCAAATCGTTCACGCTCGGGAGGATGGACTGATCAGCTTGTACCTCGAGGATTCTATGAACTGTTGAGAAGCTCACTAGATAGGTGGTTCCCTGTAAGTGTGCTCTTGACAGGTGAATTATTAGTAAATTTAAGTTTGTTTGTGAAAAGTCTTTCAAATGGGATACATTCTTTAGCGAAATACTTAAATTGACTATTCAGTATGTCAGGACTAAACGAGGTTCAGAGTGTATCGGAAAAACGATGCACCATGTAGAGTTAACCGAGTAAAATTTAGTACCAATAATATGGCTTTTCCGGTGGAAAAATTATGATTAGCCAACTTTTCAGTTGTCGAGGGTAACCTCTGAGTAATCAGTTACAGGTCGCCGGAGGTGAAAGATTTACCACTTACAAAACTTGTTTGACTTATAACTATCTCCTCAGTGCTATCTGGTTGCAAAACCGCCTTCAAAATGGTTTCCCTTGGTAACCGAGACGTCGTGTTATTGACGTTACATTGACATTACTTGTTTCTTGTTTAACTTGTGTTGGTACCTGAGAGAAACAAGTTACTGATGTCCCTTTGAATTTTCACTCCGGATGCTACGGCTAACTACGAGAGATAGATCAATACAGTCGGTAATGAATTTTCCCTTCCTGTACGGTCAAAGCTCAGAAGATTTTACGGCGACGTCACCGGGGATGGGTACACCCTGAGCAGGTTCGAATTTCTATTCGTGCTGTTGATAAAGGTGACAGTAGTTAAATTCTGAATAGTGTTACCACTCGTGAAAATTTTCCTTGCTTTGTTCGCTTTAGGGGACGGTGAACTACACCGGAATTTGGAAATAATACATTTAAGAGTGTTATGTTGAACCGCCGAGTGATCACCCCAAACTAGCGATGTAGGTCGGCAGCTGCTCCCGTGGTATATCAGCCAACGAGGACTCGGCTATTCTGAATAAGCGGGTCAAGTTGATGCACTTGGCTTTGTCCTGCATAGAACACCTAGATCGAATCGCAAGTTATTTAGTATTTCCTTGGCAGTATGTTATCAGTTAGCACCGTGTTTATTACTACAGTGTTCTTACATATAAACTTTTCTATTTTAGAATGGTATATATTTTCATTTGTTTACGTGCTTGAGTGCGCTTACTGCGGAAGGGGTATTCCCGGTGGCCCCATTTTAATACAAGGGATTAGTGGTAACGAGACCCTGAAACTTGGATTCCAGAACTACACAAGGTCCCGATAAATCGGATGCGGCAATGATCCGAATGACAGTGGATTACTGTCTACCACCAACACCGTATAACTGTTTTTTTATTGAAGCTTGTGGGGGGTTGGAGCAAGTTGTTGATGGGGTGGAGTATCGTGACAATAGCCAGTTATTGTCATCAACAAAGAAACAAGTGTAAGTACTCAACTGAAGCTCCAGTGAGTACTGATAGGATGGTGGAATGATTCATAGGTGAATTCAGTTTCATCGTGAGTCCGTTTGAGTCCACTGGCCGATTCACATTGGAGAGCAGATCTAACCACGTGCCGTTGACTGTTCAATTTAATTGATGCACAAATGGGTGGCCAGTTTTGAGCACTGGTTAGCGACTGTTAAGAGAAACGGAAAGATTATCGAATCCATGTTAATTCAGAAGTATTTGGGACGAACCTGGTGTTTTTTTTCCTCTCTAATGAATCCAGTGTGGCTTTTCAGTTGCAGTAAAATGTGTTTAGATTTACTTTTGCAATGAATTATACCCGAAAATCAATTAATAAGCCGTTAAAACCCACCAAGAATTTGTTCAAGTAGTCAAGCTCTGCAGTTTTGGACTTCCCCGGAAATGACTTCCGTCACCTGAGTCAATGACTGTGCGGGTGACGGGTTGTGTCTGTTCAAAGTGCGTGACGCTAGGGCGGTATAACGTGCATGTACTACTTACATGAAGCCAACAGTAGAGAGCGAACTCCTTGGGATGATAATCTGGTGGTGACACGTCATTTATCAACAGACCCATCTGCCGAGTCTGAGCTCCAATTGGTATTCATTGGGTGAGCACTGCTACAATCTCTATTCCACGGTGAACTGTGTGCTGATGCAATATGCCAAATTATCGCATAAGCCATTCATTCTCCCAATAAAAAGGCGTAATCAGTGAATGTAACTGTATTTCGGGTTTTCTTTCCCTTCGCGACGAAGATAACCCCGGAGTTAAGGTCGTATATATTTGAAGTTGTGGAGGGTGAATATAGAACACAATACTGAGTTTTCGTTGAAGCAAGTGTGGAAACACTTTTGATACATGTACCGAGCTTCGGCTCAGGGGATTCTCTGTGTTTTGGGATCTTCTCAGACCATAGAAATGACTGGATTTTTCCCCAAGTGAGTCTACGATAGATCACGAGACCTTATGAGCTTCGCCAAATAGGCTCGCATTGTATTTACTTTAGTTTGATGCATGAACGAATCGTGGTAAAATTGGCATTTGTTCAAAGACAGTGAAGGCCATCTGACACAAATCTCACCTTCATCATTTCAGTAAACGCTCATATGCGATATTCAACAAATTTTGATCTACCAGACTAGCTTACCATGGCAACCGAGGTGTCACAGGGACGACTGCCCACGGATTTTGTTCAAAGTGAAATTACTTAACGAACCCATGGTCCAATTTCCTGGCTTATCAAAAACAAAAAGTCAAACACAAATTTTACGAGCAAGCGCAACAAAACAGGCGAAAAACCGTAAAACAAATGTCCGTGCACAATGCTGAATCGCAATATGTGAAAAATTCTCATTTTTTTCATGATACCAATGTTGCACTTACGACAGTCCATTTCCTGAAGGTGATCAACACAAAGCTCGCTAGAATTCTTTTGTACCATTTATGCGAACAGATGGTGAACGATTTTTTTTCGAACCTTGTGTTACCCATTCCTCGCCAGGGTGATGGAATTTAAAGCCGATACATGAACAGTTTGGAATTTATCGATCATTCGTGTTGACTAGTCACAATCCGATTATACATTTCCCACTGAGAGCGTGCGTATAACATTATTATACTGTCATTTTATTCCACTCTTGCCTGATTTCAAGTTTTGTGACAAACAAAACATTACTACTGGGTAAAATATGTACGTGGTGTGAGATTCCATGGTGGGTTTTGTTTTTGGGTGCAATACGGCCAGGTTGCCGAAGCTGAAGCAGGTGGTTTTCTTAGAGAACTATATTTGGAGCCTTTAGCTATCTAAAGCTTAACTCGCGAAGTAGTGGGACGAAACGTGAGGGCCTTAACCCAATAGGGGCCAGTGACTAATTGGTCAGTTCATACGTCCTTCAGATGGGGCCAGACATCCTGGGTGCCCAGTGCTTTTCTCAGCCACAGATGCCCTTGTTATACGCCTCATACGCCACCCGTGGTTGGTTTGGTATCAAGGTTTAGTCATCTACCCTAGATTGACTATCAGTCAATCAACCCGGTGTACAACTCTGGGCATTCGCTTTCGTCCTCTTACTTTAGTGGGACCACCTCCGCCACGAGAAGACAGAGGTACAACGAAGGTGTACGCCAGTTCGCATTGATATGTTGAGCAAAAAGAAACATCCATCAGTTATGCCTAATTCGCGTTTAATCTTTTTCATTTCGGAGACCGTGTCTTTTGGCTCTTAAGAGTACTTTGTAACGACAAAGGTGTATTTTTGGTAACTCGATAACAGGAAGTGTGTACGTAACTATAGATGACAGTAGTTAATTTAGTACGCAACAAATCTGGCATCTCAACAACATACCGCAACCTAAGGATCCTCGTAACACCCACTTGACAGTGAGTAGATGAAGTGTACGACCATTGAGTAGAGGAGGTCAAGTGTGCACAAATGAGGAGACAGGGGAGATTTAGTCCGCTGAGCTGAAGGAGAAATCACCGGTCACGAAAAAGGTTGCACAAACTGCCGCTGATGGAGTAGTTCCGGCCTCAGTATTCCAACTACTATGATTTCGACCGGTGTAAAAAATGACCCCAACAACCTGCTTGTACAAAGTCATGGACGAGTGATTTTTGAAAGCTGTCAACTGACCAATGTGACTTTGAGAGTCATTCCGTGGAGAAACTGAACTGCCTCTTTAAAAAGAGAGGCTAAAAAGTGTTCTTCCATCCCGGTAGACAGGCTTCTTCTAGTAAATTCAGTGTCCTGTACACTACAGCAGCACGTAAAATAATATAGGAAAAATGACTGAGTTGGTTGAGTTGAACTATCCGTGAATGAGTGTACTGTGTATGGTTAGGTATTCAAACGCAATTTGTAGAATATATATATATATATATATATATATATATATATATATATATACATATAGTGTGTGTGTGTGTGTGTGTGTGTGTGTGTGTGTGTGTGTGTGTGTGTGTGTGTGTGTGTGTGAACTCCTCACGCTGCATGAGCTGAGCTTGCGTACTGCATGGCAAATAGTATTATAAAAACATACATTGCTACCTTTTAAATTTATATAGTAACCAAGCTCCGAAGGTTGTTCTCAGTAATGTCGACAACGGGAGTCGGTCTCTATGCGGTTAGCGGTTTGTTGCGCTTCACAATTTCAGTAACGGAATGGAGCCAAACAATATAGTATGGGCATGAATCTAACGATTGAAAGCCAGACATAGGATAGCCTGATGGCGGATTTGAGCCTAACTGAGGGCTCGTTGGGTGCGCACGGCAACTGGTGATTCCTAACAGGGATGAAACACATGCTTCGCGCAGCTACTTATGAGTAGTGTATGAGGTTGATGAATCTTTGTCTAGCTGACTGTCCTTTGGACTTCTCCTTTCACGCACAAACCTCAGGTCATCTGACCAACGTGCACTCGGAAGCACTAGACTAGAGTTTCGCTCCTTTTGGAGCTCATCAGTGGTGCATTTCCTCTACCACATCCAGGGTTTGAATCTGGGCCCTTTCACTTCGAGTAGCTAAAATTTCTTTGCGGAATGGTTTCACAAATCACAGGCGATACGAGAACAAATCAATGAAAACAGTGGATTGGATGATACTTGCGCAAGTGACACGAAGCCTGACCTGTCAGGTAAGGCCCGGTGAATGTGAACAAACATCGTTTACTGCGTGAACCGAGCTGATTCACGATCTTACTACGCGAAACATATTACTCATTTCCGCGTAAAGCTTTTTTATAAATAAAACCGGACAATAAGATAAGGACAAGGTTGTTACAAGCTAGCTACTACTGTTGTCGACTGAAAAGAGAAAACTGTTCTTCCCGTAAAAATTCACACTGGTATTCACTCCTCGTCCGGTGAAGTTTTGTGAGATTTTTCTAAGTGAGCACGAAACAACGTCTGACTAACCTTGTTCTTATTTTGAGTTTACTGACGAATTGTCTGAAGCCAGTTTTGTCCACTTTCGAGGCTATTTGCGAGTGTGCTCGAAATGACCATTTTCTCAAACGGTTCTCACGCGTAGTCATGCCCACATGCGATTGAGTTCCATTTATTCAAGTGTGGCTAACATTGCGATACAGGCGAAGGAAGGCATCACTACCGGTGGGTGTGTTCTAAATTTTCGTTCTAATGATTCCTATTCCCATGCTGTAAAATATTTCCTCATTATCGATTAATGCAGGGTCGCTGATCTTTTGTTTGTTTTTTTTTTGGTGCCACGCCCAACGCCCATCAGAATACGTGACCATAGGACCGGACTAATAAAGGGTCTTCCGGCCGACTAAAAGACGAATGTTGGATGACTAAACCAACTGGAGACGGTTCACGAAGATTGTGAAAATTCAGGTTGGAAAATCTAATATGCGGACGGAAAGAGAAGCACCACACTTTTGCAAGTGGACGTTCGTTAATAGCTGGGTTTGGTTCATGTGACGATTACGTCACAAACGTTTTCCCTTCGGAATTCGGCTCGATAGATGTTAGCGAAGTAGGAGGACCACTGGCGCAATTTCCATTCAAAATGTGATAGCCGTCTATCGGTGTTGACAGAGGGATGCCCTATCTAACGGAAAGCTTAAGTTTTGCACCATACCAATGTATAGCTGCTGGTCACATGCGAGTCCTGGCACGATCACCTAACCCACTCATTCGATTTCAAAGTGAAAATCATCTGTAAGTATCGGTTCTGCACTAGTCAATACAATGTAAGTACCGTTGTCAGCTGTACTTTCGTGGGTATATTTGTCGGCAGTTAATGAACTATAATAAGAACCTATCAGTCGGGGCCATTCGACAATCAGATGGACGGGTATCTATAGTCACAGAGTCTGGTTGATAAATCTACTGCTTTAATTAGGGCTCCAACCATATCAAGTTGCAGGTTAGAATCCTACAGGTCGAACAAAACAGAATATCCCACAAAAAGCTCACACTCTCTGAGTGGTTGTAAAATTGTTTCAGTATGTTCCCAAGAGGAATGAGGATTCAGATGATCCGTTAGGCTGATTTCTCAGTTCACTCGACCATTCATATACAGCAGTTTCGAGATTTGGATTGAAATAACGTAATTCTTTTAATGAAAAGCTATCAAGACTGTAAAACACATGCTTGAAATTAATGGTCCTAAGTATTTTTCAATTAGTTACCCGACTCAGTAGGGCTGCTTCCGATAGTCGATCGATCCGATCTGCCAACCAGTCAACCCAATGAATATTGGTCACGCTGAGGTATGCCTTGGTCGGATACACTCCATCTTTTGGTGTGTATGTGTGTGTGTCTTTGAATGTGTGTGGATGTGTGGCAATAGAAAGTACTGCTCGCACGACGAGATAGCCTACCGGACCGTGTGCGTGCGTATTATTAGAATGTGGGTGCGTGGATGATGGTTCCTGCGGTAGTGGTGCGTGTGTGCGTGTTCGCCTGCGGTGAGAGAAGACCGAGGGTAAATTACCAGTTTGATCCAACCGCGGTAAAATGTTACATTGAAAAATACTTCCGAAAATCCTGTGTGAACGGTTGAAGGGGGTTACCATACAATCCCTCTGATCCGAGAAAATTGCTACTTTTCGTGTACTGAAGGGCTCATTTGTTGAAGATGGATAAATTTTTTCACAATTAAGTAAAGTGAAGTAATCAACTTGAGTCTCTGATTTGGGATGATGGATCAACTTTTACCAATTGTATGGATTTGTCCGAATACACATGAGATAACTTACTCATCATTTTGGTGTACATATTTGTACTACTGATCATTTCTATCAACTGTGAAGAAAAAGCTGTATATTAAGATGTGCATCGATATCGTAAGAAACACCATTTTATTACCGATTTCAAGACTCCCACTACTCAGACAAGTCCAGTAATCAGTCTTTGTGGGTCAAGTAATTGCATGACGTAGAAGAAAAGATGTCCAGAACATGAATCAACTGCTGTATACGGGACAGATTTGTAATTTACTGTGCTGTTGATTAACGGGATTTACGCCAGGTGGTTTCGTCTTTGAAGAGCAAAACAAATTTTAATTAAATTGAAATAAGTGTCACGATTGGTTTCAGTGAACAGCCAATCAGTTAAAGCAGTTTCCCGAACAAATCACTAAACAGTTACTCAACACGGTTTTTTCAAGATCATTCGTCCTAGTTGCTTAGCTTAAGCTTTTCTATTCTATACCTTTCGTCGAAAAGGTGTACCCCCTAGTCACAGCGGTTCACTTCACAATTAGGGATATGCAGCTGCCAGTACACGGAGACTCGGAATGAAAAATCGTGCAACGCCCCAGCAGACCAGTCGTGGTGACGAGCCCTGAAGAGTCGCCGGAATCCTGTCTACCGTGAAATTGATTGGAAGAGGCGGAGTTTGAACCGCTCCTCGTTGCTTTGAAAGTACATACAGCTGGGTAAATAACGGTCTGACTGGAAAGATTCTAAATAAACTGAACACCTACTGTTAGGCTATAAGCAACCAGAAGTAGGTGAAAAGCTAGTCGAAAGGAGTATCATGAATTCTATCTTAAGATGCGGTATCAGTCATCTTTTATTATTTTTGCAAAGCACAATCCTGACCTCGTTCGGATCACTGGTGACCATATGTACCGCTTTGTATCAGAGGCCAACATGATTACGAAAGGAAGATATTCAAAATGGGAAGCGGAACCGAAATTATTTTCGTGTGAATGAAGCCACTGACACTTTTGATGTAAGTGATATGCTATTATATCTGGATAAACTTAAAAAGCAACAGCTCAGGTTGATTGGCAGCCTGAAATCTAGATTCTTCAGCTCCCTTGACTGAACACGAAATGGGTGCAGAACAAAATAGACCATCAGCCGCTCTGATAGTGAACTCGACCTTCGTCAGTACATTCCCGGCCCAAGGAATCCCACGCCAATCGACCCGCCTTCAGACCAGTTCAGCCAACAGCAAACCAACAGTACTGTCACGACGTGACCGGTGTTGGTGAAGTGGCTTAGAGCGTTTGACTACCACCTCGGAGGTAGGACATTCGAATCCCCCTATTACGGATTACTTTGTGGATAGACAACAATCCACTCTCATCTTGCTCGGTACCACACCTTACATATTGAGACATTATACGGTTCTCCACTCCATACCTCAAGGTTGCCGGTTTTCTCAATAACGCAATGGCCCTTCCACTGCTCGAGGTCACTAGCACGTAACAAAAAAGACCACAACTAGAAATCATTGAGGCTGGTTGTTTGTACTTCGGTATTGTTGTACTGAAAGTAACCGCACGATTATTCAGAATGTGTGGAAATAAAAGATGAGATAAAAAACGTACAAGATATTGTATTTTGACTGTCTCGCCCAGGAACTTGGAATTTGGGAGTACGGCGAAGAGAGTTTACCCACAACTATAATAGATTCGTACCAAACCGGATAAAAACCCGTTACGCCTTTGGAGATCTTATTCTCAAGGATCACGTAAGTCCTAATAATTTGGGAGTAGGAAAGAGCCGAGTAAGAGCGTCACTACTTCCCACTCCGAGTGGATGATTGAAAAGCTCTGCAATACTCTGCCAAGTACATCGTAATAATACTAACAACACGCAATATATGGTATTTATTTAAACCCTCGGAAAAGCTAATCGACGGCCCAGGGATTCTTCACAAAAGTACCACGGATGCGATTGTGCTGTCAAATCTTGGATTGTTCCTTGTCCGGTAAGACTACTTGAAGCTTTACTGTACTCAGTTGAGACTAACCGTCTTTCAGGTTACACGTTTTTGTGCAATCGGATATCACTGAACTCTCGAACCAGAAAGCATATCCACGCTTAGCTTTAGTTACAGCAACCTACTCTGCAGCGTGGAGTTCACAAGTCAGAGGGAAAAAGTGCCCCACAGTGCTCTGTATGACGAGAACAAACACCGCGTTCAAAGTATTCCAATTTTAATGTATGAAGTACGGCTTTCGTATATACAGTAAGAATCTTGCAGTCAGCAGCGTAATCACAGGCGGTGTGGCTGGATGTGCGTCGAATTCTGTCACTTGATGAGGAGGCGAGTCGTGGTAACTGGTAGGAGGAGACAGCTAAAAATCAAAGACAAAATGGTGATGGCCGAAAGGAAGCTAGTCTCTTTGTTCTCTGAGGGTGATTGCATTTTTAATCACGTACGTTACAGTTTAATCTCTGATCTGAGCCAAACTTGTATGGCAGCCCAGCTATCCAACGCAGACCATCGGAAAATCAAGATTCCACGGTCAACCTGACAGTCCTGTTGATGGTAATGCCTCATATGTTGTCCCTCAGTTGCTTTTGCGGTGACACTCGCGTAAACGGCACAGGACGATATTTGGCCCGAAGAGCGGTTGAGAATACTTGACGACTCAGTTGGACCGCACAAGACCAATTCCGGCAAGAATTTCTGCACCAGCTACATCGAGACACCTCTTCATAACAAACCATCCAGGTGACCTGACAAGGTCATTCAGAGTACGATTATGCGAACTGAATGAAAAGCTGATAACATTTGGTGAATATTTGTCAATCTTGATTAGAAAAATATCTTTGTGCGCACAAACAGTTACTGCAAACAATCTGCCTCCCGTGGTAGTAGCCATACAATTCCACACAAACAGTGGACTTAATTTGATAAACATTTCCGCCCTTTTGGGAATGTTTTAATAGCATTTCGAGCACTATATGAACTATCAAGTTTTACTTTCGTGATTCGGAAGTGAAGAGGAAATGATTGCGTCTCGCAATACGTCCGTTCTATTTAGCAAAAATCAGTAACCTAACAACACAATGAAGGTCTTCCATAGACCAGCACAATGCTGTCGGTTATGTGTTGAAATGCGTGGTTCATGATTGGAGAGCACCCTGAACCAAGTGACCCGTGGTTGATTCAAATGGGATTCCTCGTGTTACGCGTGCGAGTGTGGAATCAAATCTCCACCGGTTAATTTGTAGACAGCTGCTGATAAACGTGGACCGCTCAGTCATAATGTGCACAATCTGCGGATGTACGGGGAAGAATAGCAATAATGTTACACGTAGCAGCGAATATTAAATCAAACTCGATCACAGGTTACGTACGACGAAACATGTCATAGAAACTAGGGCACATTTGGAGATACATACAGTTCCCCTGATTTCACTGACGTCTACAAGAGGATAATGAAAGTTTGCTGTACTAACACTAGCTTGAATATTAAAAAAATGCCATCCTCTAGTCAAAGTTTTATCAGTATTTGGTTTTGACAATGTGTGATAGGTTATAGTGAGCAAAATTCCAATAACTGCCCTACACAACCGGAATTTCCATCTTAATTCTCAACGGCAAACATGTGTGTGTGTGTGTGTGTGTGTGCAGAAAACTCAACATTTCGCCGTGTTTTTTAACTTCAGTGTAGTATCTAATAGTCAGAGGGTCAACATTTCCGAATCCGTAAACATTTCTCAGACGAAATCGCCGATTATTCGGCTGAGGTTAAACGATCATAATTGTTAGACATCATTAGCAGTGCACATCCACCTAGCCCACTTTGGAACTCGAACTCAAGGTTGACGATTGTGAGTAGAACACCTAACCACCAAGCTGTCCGGACCAGGTTTATTTGATCTAAACACTCTATCATCCATAGTTCCCTTAATTCAGTGGTGATCAAGTATAGCAGAAGAGTTGCAGCGTCATTTGGTTTTACTGAAGTCTATCGTTTACCCCGTTAGGAAGAGAATAATTAGTTAAAAGAAGACAAACACGGTTGATTGGTTATACGCAGAGAACCTGCCCGAATTACCCTACGGATTCAGCTTCTCAGCCAGAATGCTCTGTTGATAAATTAATCATGAATGGGTAGACCTACTGAATATGCTAATTGCAATATATATTTGTAACAAAAGAGGAGAAGTGACACTGATCCGGAATCTGTTCTGAAAGTACCGCAAACGCTCAGGAAAGAAAACCGGTTAGTCTTGAACCGCCTGTGGGGTAAGTGTCGAATTCTCATCGGAGTTGTAAACACCTTGCTGCTAAGCGTTTGATCACACAACCCATTAAACCCTGCATGAATTATTCACACCTACTCCAGCTGACAGAGGTATCCGTGAGCCGCATCTAATAGAGAGTGACAAGATACTCCAACAACTAGACGGAATTCGGGAATGCCGACCGGATTTTGATGCTGGTGGTCCCTCGGCTTGTTTAAGTGCATTCTATTTAGTGGATATACAATAGCATCAGTTGATTGAAGAAAAAAGATGAAACTCGCAATTCAGGATATTTCTTTTCCACGAGTCACTCTAACCCGCAATTATCAAATCTCGTCCAAGACTTAAAAAAATACTATTTTTACTTGTATTTATATTTAATAAACAACAATGTACATTTCGGGATGGGGGCTGCGGCCAATAAAATGCTTCCAAAAGGGGATAGGTACCCGTAATGGAGGGAATTGAATCCGGGTCGGTATTGTCCATGGTTAACGATGATAACCTTTTGTCCACCGCCGACTACCCAAGATTTGTTCAGTTGCTTTCCACCGTGAGAACTGCAATGTCCTTTCCGACATGTAAGTAGATTCAATACTATTTGCTTGCCACTTTACCACAGAATAGTTAGACGGATCTGAGTTAATGAATAAATAGTGGTTCTGGATTTTCCCGATAAATGTAGACGATATGGTGTTCTCTGGTTACGAATGCTCGCAAAATGATGTGCCAAAACCACAGGGAGAGAAAATTAGCTGGAGGAGGTCGGGCTTACTGTTCGCTTTTAAATCTGTTTTGCAGGTGGCACGTATGGCGAGCAAAACCGATGAACTAACTGATTGATCGATAGTTCGCTTGTGTAGGGCAAAAAATGGATACCGAGTCGACCGTGCCACTCACGGCCGAATGACTACGGAGAGATTCATATGATTAGAAAAGTAACAGGGTTATTTGATCGAGTATGTTGAAACACTACGATAGCCATCGTGCATTGCGAGTAGCAGCCAATGAACTTCGTAACCGAAGGTGGGAAGGATTATCACTTAATCACCATCTGACTGAGCTACCGTACCACATCCGTATAACTACCCGGTAGTGGTAAGATTACCAGCTCGATCGTGCAGGCAGCTGATTGTCCATTGATGGCTAATCACCAACAAAATTGTTTGAGCTTCGTTGAATAAGTGTTTGCACTCCAAAAACCTTGTTTCTTTTCCTCTGCAGGTTATCACACTTAAAATGCTTAACTAGGTGAAGATTTGCCCTTATCGTGTCCCTCGTGGTTGACAAACTTTCCACGGAACTCTTATTGACCTAAATTCGTGAAGATATGAGCATGCATTAAGGTGCGCTTTTGAAGTCAGTTTGAAAATATGCTTTCTAACAACCTGGTTACCCGGAAGGGGCAACTCACAATCGGTCAGAATTCTTCCAGTGTTTGGTTTAACAGACAGTCAAGAAACATGGCTCCCATATCACTGACAACGTGGTTCATCATACGGTACGGAAGTTCAGCTCACTATGGAAAATCATGGAGGCCTTCTACAGCTGTTTTATCCTTGTGAGGAATCAGCAACAATGCACGTCCATTGAGCCCTCCCACCCCATAGGGCTCGAACCCGGTGCGAAGGGTTGTAAGTCAAACACCTAACCGTCGGGCTATCCGGCTGGCTCTCACCAGTTTTCTAAACTCATAACATTAAGTGATAAAACAGCCGGACTGTTAACCAGATATAAGGGAAAATCGGTAAAACTCTCTTGCCGAACGATAACATTTGTTTTGTTAATGTCTTTCCCCACTCGTCACTGAGATATTTTGATTGTCATAGTAAAGCAACGGTTAGCAGGACCAAGTGTGAGGCTGTTGATATGCCAAAAAGAATTATCCCATCCACAAGTAAAACAATGCAAATATCATGTCTGAACCACAAATCCATACAGATCAAACAGTTACGTGAGAAAATGCAATCGAATACGGAGCTCAGTGCTCCATTTGAGGAAAGTAACAGCCACAGGACTTTGTGTATCTGAATATGAACCATTTTCAGGACATTCTTACTAAACCCATAATTTTATGGTGATGGTTAAGGACGATACTATAAATTCCCCAAAGTTTCAACATATATTATCTCTAAGATCATTGGTTTGTCCAACCCATGTTTCCGCTTCAGCGCAGAGAAATAGGCATACCCAGTGGCCTAAAAGGCCCATTAGTAATAAAGGACAATCACTACCAAGGTTTTGAACTGGGAACCATATAGATGTGAAACCAAGCCTAGCGACTGCGAACATCTGCCTGCCACCAATCTGACCAGCCGTGGCGCGGTTCAAACCCCACTCAGCAAAGGTGATGGACCCCCATACAGCACGACCACGGCCGGACATTACTAGCCGATTTTTATTACACAAATCGACAAAATAAGGGTATCCAAAAACATCAAGATCACAAGTACATGTCAAGAATCGTAAAATGAATCAATTTTCCCTACGAATAGTGCTTTCTTTCGTGGCTGGTCGTTAGGAAACCCATGTTCTATAGGACCATATATAGTTCTGTTTCCACGCTTACCAATACTAATAATTGAATTTCGGCCTGCTCGTGGTTAATTTTACCTGACTTTGGTTGGTGTGGCAAAATAGTCTGAAACATCTAGTACAGAATTCAGGGGCATGTCAAATAGGAATTACTTTGTGTAACTTTTCCGAAGTTTGATATTCAAGACATACAAGTGGAATGAACTCAAAATGACACTAAATTGCATGGATAGCTTCATTCCAAATGCTTGTTTTTTTCAATGATTTCAGCCCAAATGTAAGTGATCCAGGTTAGAACACATATCAAAGAAGTATAACGTACTGGCTATTCCAGTGATAACCGAAAGACGGTATTGAATAGCGATCAAAAAGCGACCGGACGTCGAACAAATCAGAGGATCAAACTCTAAATAAACGATGCTTATGAATCGCAATTCGATGTCTGGTCCCCGGGGCACGTGACAGTAGTGAACGTCTCTGAACAGAACTTACATTGCCCAATAAGTTTCTGGTCTTTAATCGATCGTAGCCTTGGGATGGAAAAATCAAACGAGGGAATAATTACTGCCAGACATGAAAAGTTACCAAAACGACCACTTCTGGTGAAGAATAGATAACGTCACTATAAGTCATAATGTTTATTTGTCTTATGAGTAGTAGGAGATTCGATTCTTTCATTGTACCTTGGCCTCAGCAGAGAATCTGCCTATCATAAGAGTCACTCACTTTCAGGGAAATTCTCTGCAAACATTTGAAGCCAGTGTCAAAATGGTGCTATATCATGTGGTGTATAAGCTCAATAAACCATGTGCGAGCCAGCCCGGTTAGCCTGGTGGGTAAGGTGTTCGATTCACAGTCGTTCACCCCGGGTTCGAGTCTCCTTGGGGGCTCGATAGAAGCGCAACTCTGGTGATTACTAACAAGGAAGGTATACGAGTCTTCCACGACTTCCAGTGGTTTGAACTTTCAAGCTTGTTTACTTGGCAGATTTCCGTGTTTGAACGGGAAAGAACACTAAAAAATATGCAGGATACTGAGAGAATTTCACATGGTTTCACTGAATACCATCCTTCAAAGGGTAAATTCCTTGTCTGCCAGAATAAATGAAATTCCACTCGTTTCAAACAACTGCAGTTCATAGGAATGTCATACATACTTAGTCTGGCAGTTGCTGATGTATTGTTTTAGCAAATAGGGAAGGGAGAAAATCCATCAGACCTACTGATTTTGTTTTTGGCATATATTGCTGCGTATCTTGTGGTATTATTCTGGGAATTCACACCCAATAAAGCCTGAATGAGTGGGTCAAAAGTTCGAAAAAATCGAGTTGAATGATGATTGTTATCTGAAGTAGGTTAAAACGGATGCAGACGGGGGGAGGGGATGGGAGGGGAGGGGGGAAGGGGGGGAGGGGGGAAGAGGGGGAGGGGCATGCCTTCATCTAGATGGATGATCAAGTGAGATCTTTCTATTCGTTATCGAGAAAAATGCAAGGTAGGTTAAGGCATCTCAGCTTTGGTAGCCATGAAGCCAGCAGCTAATGTCCGACATGCCAAGACACGAAACATAGTTGCTAAACAATTCTATTCATTTCGTAAACAGTTCCGGTGATCGATTTACTTCGCCGCTTATTGTGTGGTACATGGTAGGCTTAGATCTCTAAAGAGAAATAGTTGGCAAGAATTTGCAGAAATATACTTCCCCAGCTAGGGTGACCAAACCCCTCTCATCGCGGACGAAATGGATTGCAGTGAAGGTTGATCAGTTTTGTCAGTGAGGTGTTGTCAATGGAAACTCCAGAGGCAGTAACTTCATGGGACACGTGTAGCAAGTTTCCATATCCATTCAGGGGAAAACTGTTATGGAGGTAAGAAGGCTTTTTTCGGAGAAAAGCAGTTGTTTCCAAAGATTCTATTTCTAACATGCACAAATCATTTCGGAGAGAGGTACGTTGAATGGGCCAAAGGTCATTCGCATAAGACAAAAAAGTTACGTGAGGAAGAAAATTGGGATTAGGTCGACGCTTTGGTTTGCGCATTAAGCATGTTTTCTAGATGATGGAAAATCCTCTTGCAATGTTTTCATATCCGAAGGTTGTCAGCTTGAGCTAGAATAGAACTGGTGACATTCCGATGGTATATCACAAGAGAATATTCCGTGTTGTACTGTTCTCTAGATGTTGGTTGCTTCATATCCGCCCCATTTGGATGATGTACTAACTGTAAAACTACTTGGATTTGCATCTGTGTTTGTATTTTAGCAGGCATTTGAGCAGAAAGACGTCCGCACTCCAGCCAAAAAAACATTTACACTTAGCGCCTTACAGAACTGAGGGAATGAAAAAAAGAATGACTACATACGAAAACTGCTAAGAAATTCGGCTGGAATTCCTACTACTAGAGCTGTTTAAGTAGCGTAACTATGTGAGCTTTTTGTAATGCACACGGGACTTACGTGCTAAGCTGTTGATATCCAAAGTTAGTGACTAATGGGAGCAAAAACACGTAATGCTGGCCTAAAGCAGACCGTTTATAAAAAGTCTTGGATAGCTTAGCGGTTAACACAGAACTAAAGTTAGGGAGTAGCCTTGACAGGCATTAATAACGCGAAAACTCGTGGGCATCTGGGGAACGCTGTCCACCGATTTACACACATATTACTCCCTATAATTCAGTTACTGTGTTCATACTTCTGTTCCGACTGAGTATATATATATATATATATATATATATATATATATATATATATATGGTATAATGTGTGTAAAATCGATATGCTTGGTCTCCTGTCTCAAATCGGGTTTTTACATTGATTTTCGATTAACAAAGCTCTTATTTACGTCAAAACAACAAACAAGATCTGACACTGAAATATTAAACCCGTGGCGCACGAAATGATGGTAGGCACATCCTACCATTCTCTCACTACTTTTCAACCAAGCCACTCAGAGTGACCACCAGATTGGGAGTGATAACTTTTCGACCCACTGCGATATCATATATGTACACGGACATGAAGCATGCAACAGATACGTTGATTTATCCTGGGAAATGTGCCCGAGAGGATACAAAATGTTTTTGAGCCCGTCCCTGAAAGAATGGTAAAAACATCGAACTGACTGGCGTATGCAACGACCTTGGTCGGTAATGATTGATCTTCGATGCCCATCCATGTGTTATTGGACAATGTCCACGTCACATGATTCATCCAAGCAATGCGTTCCGGTTCGAAGTAACGACCCCTCAGTAATTAAAACAAAGGAATGGCACTAGACCAAAGGCTGTCTGAGGTAGGACAAGCAAAAAATCTCGTAGAATAAGGCTCGGGGATACGCAAAGTCCAGATTTTCAAGAAAATTTCTAGATGGAAAATATTTATTTGTATCATTTTGAAGAATCCCAGTCATTATGTTGTTAGATGAAAAAGTGTAGTTCAAAGTTGAGCATTTAAGAAGACCATCGGGGGTGACTCTTTTGCGGTGCTTCAAATTAACTCACGACTGCATGGAAGCTACAGAGGTCCTAGCAACAAAAATGTAAGGGCTTCAAGTGTACAGCCACAGTTTGCACCACTTCTGAAGTACAGCAAAATGAGATCAGTGTCTTGGATGACTGACCCTTACGTTCATAATCGAGAGGAATGGGGTTAGAAGTCACATCGCTCGGAATGCTCAATGGAATAATGCGTTAACTAGAGATGAGAAAGTGTTTGGTTTGCATGATGCTGATGGAATCATGCACCACTTGCATGATTTAAGGAAGAGCTAGCTGTACTCCAGTAGTCGAGCTTTTAATGGTGGGTCCGTGATAGTTCAGCTTACCGTTTTTCAAGACGGAACCTCATAGCTGACATTTCTAGAGGGGAAGCAGATGGCTAATTCCCACATCAGAACTCTGAATGCATTTCTTCGTCTCGTGATTGCGGAAAACCAACTGAGGTCCATTATCTTTCAACTGAACAAAGCGGCCTTACATACGGACAACCTCACCAGGATGTGGCTAGTATACCAGTGCACCAAGATCATGGACCATGTGAAGCGAGGCGAGTCATTGCCGAAGAAAGATTGTTTGACACTTGGTACGAGTTGGCGTCGACCATCCTTCACGGACGGAACAGCATAGGACTGCAGACCTTATGGGATAAGACTGGACATTGTGTTTCAGCCGTTAGAAATAACGGTCACCGGTGTTCTTAACCTTCTGGTCACATTATCGCTTGTCTAACCTCATTTCGCACCTTCTTGGGCACTTTTTCAGGGATAAGTCAATGTATCTTTTGCATGCCTAAAATCCGTGTGCATATGTCTGGTGCGGTAGCGGGTCGACACACCAGCATACTAAGTTTATTCACTCAAAGAGTGTTTCAGTTGCAAACTAGTCATAGACTAACGGGGTGTTTTCACTGGTAATTCGTGCCAAAACAATCCTATTATTATCCTGCGTGCTATCGAGCCAGGAAACATTAGTTTTCTCAGTTCCTTGACTTGTTATCGCGATTAACTGAAGAACATCAGCGAAGCGCAACCAAATAGCCTAGACGTCAAGGTTTTCCTTGATGCAGATTAGAACCTATCTTTTCTGGGTCAATCAGCTAGTCGTCGTTAGGAGCTATTAGTGAAATCAATACGCCATCAAATCTTTCCTTCTTAGTAAATTGTCTTTGACATTTATAAAAATCGTGTTGGTTAGAAAAACTGACTTCGACAAAACCTTTCCGATAGGTAGATACGATAAGTATGGTGATCCTGTTTGCAAAATAAGTCTTACTTAGACTCCCGGATAAATCTGACGAAGCAGTGTTCTGATGATTTTACGTTGCCAGTCAAGGTTGCCCACGTTCGGCTACCCATAGTGCAGTATGAAGTCAACTTATGTAAGAGGGAACTTCAAATAAATTTATCAAATTTACATTTGATTACATGTTTGTACTTGCAAGCAGTGAATAAGTATACAACCCATAAACCTGAAGGCCAATTATACTATAAGGGATAACGGGCAATCCAACCCTGAGACCCGGATTGATGGAGATGAGGTCACAATTCGTCAGGTGTGGTAACGAGCCGGGCCACAGTGAGTAAATGTCTACCACTAAGGCGACCAATGTTGGCGGCAAAGTTTGAACTTCTGACCTGCGAGGCGGCAAGGAAATGCTCTAAACCCATCGATCATCACCATTCAGGCTAAGTTCGTATTATGTCAAGGATTGGGGAAGATCATCCTCCATCGCCGGTAGTGGAGCTAGAGTGATCGAAAAAATAACCGAACAGGAAAATCAGTGACTATGATGTAATACCGCATATATATATATATATATATATATATATATATATATATATATATATGGCTTAGTGTCATCGGGAGTACGTAACATGATGTAGACTGATAAGAGACTTGACGAAGGTTGCGCCAAGTCACTTCGTATCAATGACTAAAGCGGTTTCGCGTATTTTTCCACGTTGCTTCGAGTAGCATAGAGACGAATTGCGATTGTCTGAAAGATTCACGCCAGGTTTTCTTTCACTGTGTAGATAGAACAAAACTCCTCATTCGCGTTGTTCTTATGATCTGAATCTAACAAATAAGGAAGTGGGTAATTTTTATTTAATCTTTCTTTACTGATCTTTGGTTCAGCCCAAGCAAATGGTTTTCCTTTATGCATTAAGTCAAACGTTTTGTGATTTGATCTACCTAAATCACCCCAGAGATGTGTATGGATGAAAGGAAGGATCTGTGGGTAGTCTATTTTCCGTGTGTAAGACGAGAAATGGTCTAGAGGTGAATAACATTAAGTTCGTCAGGGAAATGAATGATACTGATTTCATCTTCCGTCTTGCTTTCTCCTCTGAACGGATCCGAGAGGTAGACGGTTTTCTCATAGATGGTATATTTACCGCTGATATCTTTCTTGCTCTAGCTAAAGGAATGTTCACCAACCAACGTCGGCTAATTACGGAAGCAGTTGACAAAACTGTGTTACTAACTATTGGGAGATTACATCGAACCATATTCACTCATTCATTTTCTCAGTCCCAGTGAACCGTTGTGCAATGTCATACAGTTCTTGCTCGGGACAAAGGACGTCACCAGCATAATGGTGTCATCGGTGTCAATGTACTTTTAACCTGACCTTCCAATAGTAAATGCTTTGAGGCTTCATTGTTTCGTTTCCGGGTAAACGAGTTTCTATATGTACTCCAACCTCCAGAGTTTGAACACAATGAAAGCAACGACAGACAGTCAGAGAACAAATATTTATCTTTCGTTGCACACAACATTCAGTTTGGTTAGGAGCAACTGAGCTGAAAAGAGCCTGTCGAGCAATCGATCAGTAGCCGATCGTTGGAGTCATGATTGATGTCGATTCTGTGATACACGTGTGAGTGTATAAATCTCCGTGAAAAGAGAAGTTCACAACGAAGAGAATATTGGGTATCTGATAGATTCGTGTCAGCCTAATCTTATCTGAGCAGGTGCTACATTCCGACCCAGCACTATATGCGTCGAAACGGAGTGAGTTTTATGGGATTTCGTTCACTCACTCCATTCGTAGATCATTACGAGTATACGCTCATGACAAATAAATAAATAAAACGAAAAAAAATATTTGAAAGCAAAGTTTATAAGCTGATCGCCTCCTCAGTTCTAGTATAGCAAGATTAACAATGGTGGAAAGATTGGTATGTTTGTATGCATGTACGCATGCATGTATGTGCTATGATATTTCATTCCAGTTTCCCACGAACTCCTCAGATGTGGTCGTCCATTCGATAAATACTTCGAGTCATCTTTACGGCTGGATCGGCAGAACTCACTTGCTTCCTCGCGATTCCGAAAGTTTTAAATCATCATCTGAAGGTCTCTCAAAAGACGGACTTGGCTCGCTTTCGTTTAGCTACCTGGGCAGCTTCGCGACTATCGAAGGAATTGATCTATCCTAGCTGGAGGACCGGGGCATACTATAAGTGAATGGATAGGAATCCTGCTTGTAACCAAAGCAGAGGTATAAGTCGAGTTACGCGTACTGCAGCCCCAAAGACAACAAATGCCGAGTCGTGTTCAAGTACGATTCCTTTAAGGAAGTCCAAATTGGCATATTCATAAATATAAAGCAACTACAAGACAAACGTCAACGTTGACAGCTCTGCGGATTAGAATCGACCCAAACAAAACGGCTTTCGTGATGGCTTGCAAATCCAGTGAGCAAAATTGGTCAAAACATTTTACGTTAAAATGAACCAATGGTCACAAGAGAAAAACACGCCAGTTAAGCATCGGTCGTTGTCGGAGTCCTCTGTGTGGTTCATTCAGACGAAGAAAGTGGCTCAAAACAGACTAGCAAGACAGAACAGGGTGTGTGTGGGAGGAGGGGGAGGGAGATGAGGATCCAATCCCAATCGAATCAACCTGTTGTTTACAAAGCCTTTTTGACACATTATTCAAACACATTTTGCGTATTTTAAAGTGGCCATCTTCGGACATTGTTTCTATTTCTACACCGGACTGAGTAAAAGGGGCAAACCTCATGGCTTCAAGGGTAGGATGATAGACAAAAATAACAGAGAAAAGGAGTGAAAAGTCACGAAAGGTTTTAATGCGTAAGGGGCTATAAACATCCTTGCGAAAGCAGAGTCCTATCTACCACTAACGTGGTCTTCGATGAAAGGAATCGGATCTTATGCCAATAGGATAACACAACTACATATCGCTCTTTGATGACCTTCCAACTTCCACATTCGCGGACAGCAGCTAGGGAAAACAGAAAATGATCGCCTCTGAAGGGCATGGGGCTCGGTACCGCAGGATTTAATGTGCATGATGGTCATTTGACGGACATCGGGAAAATTTGTGCTTTCTATTTTTTCCTACGTATTCAGTGCAAGAAATGTTCAACGATGTTACTTCACGTGACAGTACTACTACGGTGGCAGATTTTTCAAATAAATAACAACTCTTTTCATGTACTTTCCTATCATCTACTTAGATTTTATCTTTGCTCCAATGCAAACTGTAATTGGGATAGAATGCTTGCCTGTACAACTTACGTTGTCTGGTTGTGCCTTATCACGATATTTCTTTTCGCCCACACTTACTAGAAAGTCGCGCATATACGACCGACCGAAATAGTTATTACCAGTTATATTTTAGTAAGAAAGTGTTCGACTATGTATACTGTGTGGAGTCACGACTTGATAGGGAGCAAGGTTGTACTCGTCACAAGCTGTTAGACTTGTCTGATATAGCGACAAGATTCATGTATATATTTACGCAGGAGTAAAGTACCGCATCTATGACCATGTGTTGTTTCGGAATGGGACATGTGTTGATTCCCTGTTTTTTTATTCTGCCACATATTTTTCAAATACATGAACATATACAAAAATGAACATTCCGAAAAAGCAATCAGAAACAAAATATCCCCAATGTGACCCGGGAAATTGCCCTTCTGACCGAGTTTACGACTAACAGTCCCTCAGTTCACCTTAAAGACTTTTCAGTCACCTATAGCTTAACAAAATATCTATTCTACGGGTAGAACGTGTTGAAGCATGTCAAGATTCTGATTGGTAATCCACAGTGATGCTGACCATTCATAGCAGATAAATAGTAATATGTATCTGATGGTCATGGATGTTCAGATGTCTCAAGTATGTGATCAAAAGTTTGGAGTATACGACTTCCAGCTGGACTCCAAAAACCTATCTCCCGTGGTACATAGCGTCTGTGATTTGATAAATTCCCTTATATGGGATTTGAAACAAGTCTCCAGGTCACGTACCTGTAGGTACTGGTCAACGATTCAACCAAAAGTTTCAACTTTACTGGAGTATTGTATAGATGGGCTATGAACCAAATCTGAGTTACTTTCATCTGGTTTTCGACAGTGAAAATTCTACCGCAGTTTGTTTTGAAACTGTGTAGTATTTCGAATTGAAGATTCTTGGGACTGAATAGACTTTCGGCTATTTTTGTCCAGGTGTTTCCGATACATTGTGAATGTTCCTTATCCCGGAAGAGCTATTTTGGATGATAGGTTTTGTCAAACACTCCAACATTTCCTTCTCGTTTGGCCAGTAAAGCGGCCCGTAGTCAATGAAATATCTAATTTAGGGAATTTCCTTTCATTTATGAACATCAGTATTATGAAGTGGATGTTTAGCCAATGCGATGAGGACAGTTTCCCGATTAGACCACTTTGTCACCTTAGTAGGGAGCCTAACGGCCAGTCAGATGAAGTCAGCCGGTGGTAGCTTCGTACACCGAATGTGTGGATTTTCACCATTTGCACCATATCTATGGAAATCGATAAATATGTACAGATTGTGATAATGGCTAATCCAATCAAGCAATTCCGTAGGTCTGCAGTGACTTTCGTCTATTCAACAAACTTAGACGAGTAACATACGGCAAAACAGAATTGCAGCGTAAATAAATGCCAGTGAATAGAATTTCAAACTCTGAGATTTTACAGGATGTAGATACAGCTTTCGAAAGTTCGTTGTATGGAGGCTGACGCATATGTGAAATTGTTTTAGAAATAAAGTGGCAACAAGCATCGAACTGTCTCTCTATCATGGAATAGACAAGCGTAGCTCTGGATATACCACTCTACTCAGAGTAGTGTTCTATGGGCTTTGTGGCCAAGTTAATTTTCTCTGAGAAGAACAGAAATATTAACTGAATGGCAGTACACCCGATGGGGCGCACTGTTTACGTTCACAAATTCAGAATTAACTGATGCAAGACCGAAAGTAACCTTTACCAGAGTGACGTGTATTAAAACTCCCTGACCTTAGAAAATATGTCATCAGGATGTATGGATCACGAACGACTGGCAACCCACAACTACACGGTCAGAGTATTTACACTATGGTGTTGCGTAGACGTATAACGAACAACATCTGAGTTTCTTACATCTGGTTTCTGAACATGGAAATCCCCTTGTCTTTTTATAAGTCTATGTAGTATAGCGTAGTGAAGTGCCTGAGATTGAACATACTTTGAGCTGTTTTTGTCCTTGTGTTTCCAACACACCGTGATTGTTTCCTATCCTAGCCAAACTACTTTGGATGATAAGTATTTCTCAAATGTTCTAACTTTTTCTGTTGATCCCACTGGCATCCGCGAGACATTACGAGGATCACTATGTTGTATTATTTTTTCCGCACAATCAGTCAATCAACGGCTTATTCGGCAAACAGGTCGACTACGTAATTCGGGACATAATTTTGTCTATTCTTACACAAGTGCAACAGATAACCCTACTGATCATAAACATGGGAAAATATAACGGTAAATCGCTACCAGATGCGTTCCTTTAATTGCGCTATTTCGTAATTTACTCGATTTCCTCATTTGTATTTAATCGTAACCCGTAATCCTTATTTTCTATTTGCCTTCTTTTTCTTACGTAATACTGGTAAAATACTTCAGGAATGGGGGTCGGGCCAATTAGAGGCTGCCAGTGGGGGACAGCAGCCGATGGCAGTAGCAGGATTTGAACTAGGAAACAATGAGTTGAAAACCCACCACGATGACCATTTGACCACAGCCCGGAGTGCCCACTCCAACACCGACATGTATTAATTTGTCAACCTTCAGAGGGAGGTTCATGAAGTAAGAGAAAGCAACCACATCCGCCACCCAGAACAGTTCATGGGTGTGCATGTGTGTGCATCTTGATGGCAGCGTCTAGAAGATCATAACTGGTGAACCTGGCATTTCAGTCATCGCAGTCTGCCAACTCCTCCGCAGGGGCATCGTATTAGCTGAGATGCACAACCAATGGATCCAGAGGAAGTACGTGCGTAACGGGTATGGTAGTTTTGATTTTGGATACGCAAAATGTATCTTTATTAGTTTGAATAGTAAGAGATCCGATTTTTACATAGTATGACTCATCATGCAGCGAGGAAGGTCATACCACTGAAAATCATGGAAGCACGGTATAGCTGTCGTACAGCTGTCACAAGGGAGCTATATCATATAGTACATAAATTCAATAAAAGGTTGATAGCCAGGATAGCCTTGTGGTTCAAGTTATCGTCTCAAAATCTTCCATCCCGACTTCGATTCCCGACTGGGGCTCGGTGAATGTGCACTGCTGATGATTCCCAACAAGGATTAATCAGCTGTTCAGTGCTTCTATGATCTTCAATGGTTTGAACGTTCACACTTCGTATCGAATCTGATAATGTAAAAATATACCTTCTTGTGATCTAATTCCTCGACAGTTGGGTGTTTCCATTATACGTCGAATACATGTGTGAACTACATCGTGGTTCGTCATGAATTCATAAATTCGTTTATTTAATATATATTGTGCTCACTTGAAATCATGTGTATAGGATGATTCATTTGGATGTGACAGGTTACTGCCCGATTCCCAACGAGATTTTTAACTCTGCGGGAGTTCCAGTCACAGTGGTTTGTCAACACAGATGGTCGAAGAATCCGCTGGGTTCGATTGTTGCTTCCTAATAGGATCATGGATCTTGAAAGAACTTGGAGGAGGGGGGAGAGGGGAGCGGGGAGCGGAGAGCGGGGAGGGAGGAGGGGGGAGCGGGGAGCGGGGAGCGGGGAGGGGAGGGGGACAGGGATAATGACGTCCTCGGCTTTCTGTTCCAGTTGACCGGAACGCTTTCCTATCCTACTGTGCGGCATTCGACAAAGGCTATATGGAGCAGATCTGAACTGTGGTTCTCTATTAGTTCAGTTCACTCATAATTCACTGGATTGTGTACCACACCCGGAAAAATCGATGCATTTCATAAAAACTCTTGACAATTGGAACAAATTAGCACACGACGCCAAGTCGGACAGCGTTATCCACTTTTCAAAATATGATTACAGGTACTACGAAGTATAAGCCATTCTTTCTACACACGGGTTAATTTTACCAATTTCCGGAATCAGTAGCAGCGCGCACCGTACATCGGAGTGAATTCCTTCCCCTGTATGCATTCTGTTCCTTATAAACGACAAGAGAACAAGTTCTTCCCGGATGCAGTTCATATTAGGCATTTAAATATCTATTAATTTGGTATCGACTGAATCGATCGAACATCGACTGACATCAGAACACTTGCACACCCTCACCCTTTTTTCTATATTACCTCCATCACCATAGAGCCCAGTCCAAATCTACCCCACTATTCTTGCCCTCGTCGATATAATCTAGTTGCTGAATTCCTGCAAACAAGCTTAGTGAACAGTTCATCTTTTGACGTTTTCCAGTTCCGGTTACAGGTAAGAAGTTACTTGATACAGACAGCTGACCTGATCACTCCGTATCATACTGGATACCGATGACTGCTGAAACAGGTTCGAGTTGAAAGCAATCGAACCAGTCCATTTTCACTTCGAGACAGACATTTTCATGAACAGGACAATAAGCAAACTCCCACAGTACGATAGCTTTGTGTAACAAGTTAACTTTCTTGTATCTGAAAATGTCCAAATACGGGTTTTCCCCTCTTTCGTTTCTCAGCCCCGTTAAACTGTTTCTCAGCTCTGATTGGTAACTCTCGTCCAAAGTTTTTACTAAGCTTGAAAAGACCCGAAGCCGGCCAGCGTAAAAGTTATATAACGGATTCTGTCGTATATGGTTTCAAAAAAAATGTTTACTCTCGACTGGTGAAAATCATTTATTTGAAAATCTGCGCACATTGTTCCACAATGCAATACCCCGTGGATGAATGTGGTTTCACGTCGATCTTAGGTGACGCAGTTCAGAGAGGCAACTTCGTCGAAGGCTGGTCCATACGAGGAAAACAGAAGTTATCGATGGAAAATTCTAATGGAAGATGAATTACTTGGATTTCTTTTGTTCGTTTCTGGGCCTGTACTTCTGGGAAGGATAGTACGAATCGACATCTGTTGCTTATTCGTCAGTTTTAACGGCAAGGTCCCCGTGACCATCTATTTTCATGCAGCGAGATAACCAACAGAAAGTGGTCTTGAAAGCCGATAAAAAGTGGATTCTGTATATGGGGGAAATCTGTTCCGGGTACGAAAGTAAACGCTGCAAATGAATGGTAGATCTGTACGTTGCACATCAGATTCAATATTTATGATTCATGTCATCGACTAGAGTCCTCTGTAGTGAAACGAAACGAGGCAGTTATGGAGCTGTTTGTGCCTATTAACAAAAGGTCACATACAGGAGAAGTAGAAATGACTACGTCGAAAGCCTTCCGAAAAGGAAACAGAACAACTTCTACCGGCTAGCGAGCGGATCTCAGCAGGACTTCAGGCAAGCAACAAGATGCTCCATTTGAGAGGTGCCGACCAAGACGATAGAGTTGTTTCTAGATCTACGCATCCCTATGAAAAAAATGCTGACAGAGGGGAAATTAGCTCTCATGTTTTCACCTTTGAGGCTAACCAGGATTAGGGTTTTCAGGGGAACATTCCTCCGTATTATTTGAAAATACTTTTCAATTATCCCTTTTGTTTATGCGGTTGAATACGCAATCCAAAATTAACGAGACAACTAAGATATACAGAGAACTGACAAGTGATGAAAACTGGATGAATTCAAACGTGGAATCTTTCGACTTAAAATTAGTCCCTCCTTTTATTGAACCACAGGGTCTATGATGATCAGTAAGTTAGTCAGTCCTACGACTGGCTGTTCGATCACTGGTGATCGGGTGTTTTTTTTAGCATCTAATCGTTCCACATACCGCCAAAATGTGAGGGTTGCCAAATGTCAAACAAGTTACCTGTATGTGGTGTGGGCTGGTTTCCTATGAACGGTCACTGTTTATCATTCACGGAATCCACAATATACAACTTTCGGTTCCTGGTTTTCTCAGTATAATGCCGAAGGTTGCAGACAGTTTTTTCAGTCCTTGCCGGAAATTCACCGTCTTTCCTCTGGAAACCAGCAAGATAAGTCACATTGATCACTTTTATGATTAAGGCACCGACCTGTTTGAACTGTTTCTTAACTGGCAATGACGAAGTATGCTTCAGTGCCTTTCGAATAGAAGTTACGCAATGTATCTATCAGTTTAACTGATTTTCATTATACAAAGAGAGATTCTGATGTATGGGTTCTAAGTGGTTCAACATAACTTTTATTAGAATTGATCAGCAGAGATCCAATTTTGTAAAATCAATCCTATCATGTGATTTCTCAACAAAGATTGACTTTAGGATGATGGAAAATTGCCCTGGAATAATGCTATGGGAATTTTTCAGTCTAAATATTATACTTGGGAAAATATTGGATTATTTCGTCTGCAGAAAGCTATCCGCCAACGGGAGCTACTGATATTCAAATACGTCCGGGAGTTGGACCACAGTATATCATCAGTACGCGCTGCCAAACTAATTCACTTATGCACAGTACATCGGTTTTTACAGATGTACTCTCATCGGAATCCTGTGGACCGTGCATGGACGAGGAATACGTTTTTAGAACTACACTGTGGTTCCTCTAAATCTATTTTGTCGGTGAACATGGCTAACCTTCATAACGAGGACATGGTTCCAAGTATGGATTTACGATATTAGTAGTATGGTATTATTTCTGGCTGACTGAGCAGAATGGTACCGAATACATATACCTGCTGAGTGGCCACAAACGCGAAACCGGCCGTCCTGCCATCCAGATACGGTACCATATTACTCATGTCGTAAATTATTTTCTCCGAATTCTTCAATCCATGACTAATAAGTAGACTGTGGACAGTCCACGAATTTGGGCGAAAGCTAACTGTCCAGTTGAACTGCTGACTAGTTGTTCAATCGGTCTAACAGTGATCGCATTCTGACTGAACAAATGGACAAGCCTTTGTACATTCCCATATTTGGCATACACAGTTTTGACCCAATGAGCTGTAAACTGTTTTTTATTGCACTAACTGACGGGTTTCGATTTTCTTGAAGTGTCAGTTATAGATAATGAAAAGAAATTTGTCTAGTTCAATACCTGAATAGTAGAAACAGTCCGAAATTAGTGAGATCATTTTTCGTTTCGTAAAGCCAGGTAGGCCCTTTATCGGTCCCTGTGATACGTTTGACTCACCACGAAAACAAACTGCTTTGATATCCATGTAGGATTAGGCTGAACCCTTCGTTGATAACCGTCGATAATCACTAAACCACTTGGACTGATATGCACTGTTCGTGTTTCGGTCACGAGATTGGTTATCATATGCTCAGACGGTTATTCATCCAATTCTTCACTCACTTGTTCATATATCTGCAAATTTGTTGGGGAAAGAGCAAGATACCTGTCAGTAAACCACGAACTTCCTTTTCATCAAGATAAGTATCCAGTGTCCTACCAATAAAGTCCGATCTAAGCATATGGTAACCGTGTATGACGAGTTACTAATGTCCGAAGACAACGCTTTGTGAATGCGCGACCGCGTAGTGCTGACGTGGAGCGATTTGTTCCTTAGAGCAAACTCTGATATATGATAATTAACGAGTAACAATCCTATCAAAACAGTTCCCGTTCCAGTCTTGGTGGGAGCTTCGTGGGTATGCCTCGTGGCTGAATGAGATCTAAGGTACGTCCATGAGCTTACATTAAACCGCTGATGTTTGATACCACAAGAATGAATCACTCTTTAGAAGATATAGCACCGCGATGGGATTAATCTTATAAGTGACTCTTTTAAAGCACCAACAGTTACTGAAAAAGAGAATACCAGTGGTCAAATGTGCAAGTGAGGTTTATTTGAGAAGCACTGACTCTTGAAGTTGTTCATGCTGCAGCTTTCCGATCAAACGGCTTCAGTTACACGCAAGACCTTAGCGAATCCAGTCAAGAACGAAGGCACATTTGAGACAGATATATAGTACAGTTGAGGGGAACACATAAGTGAGATAGGTAAACGTGCAAACCTCAACCGTTATCGATCACAGAGTCAAACAATGGAACCGTGTCTTTTGTTCACTAGTCGTTCACATTCAACAGGCCCAGCCCAGGCTGTAGCCTGCTGGGCCGATGATCTTCCAAGGGGGAGGGATTACATGTGTTCTATCAGAAACCACGAAAGAAAAATAAGAGGAAATTCTGAGAGACTAAGGCTCAACAAGTGTTTTGTCGGCTCCCCACACTTACGCTTATCGAACATCAATATTTCAGCCAATAGCCTGGCCCACAAGAGATAATGTGGCGAGCAAGTAGGGCTAGCTGCGACTAAAAACAAGCTTGGAGTGGGCTAATGAAGAATGCCAAATACGTCTAACTCATGGGTGAGGAAACAAAGATGGTGGGCTACAAAAGCGGGAAACGATAAAAATTTGGGCTGGATCTTCAATCCCACATCCGGTGGATGCTACACTTACCACATGTGGAGTTACTCTCAGACTGTATCACAACAGCGCTCGCTTTTGAAGCCACTTCTGAGTATGATATATCTGTTTCACCAGGAGTGTCCGAAATCATATTATCAATCAGTGGAACACCAGATAACTCAAGTCTATAAGCACGAGCAATTTGAAGACCCTTTGAGATACTATCTCGTCAGCCAGGTGGGCTGATGTCGTCAAACAGGAATGAGATGCATGTGGAGCATTTCCAAAGTCTTCCATTGCGTTCCGTGTTATTTGCACAGAATGTGATGGATGATTCTATAAAAATCTGAACAATACTATGATCTTCCCGATTAAAGTACTCGATGCAAGCCGGTTGTTAGCAATTTTCAGTACACTCGTTATTGATCATTGCTGAGATGATAACCGTCAGGGAAATGCATCGATGAGTTTGACCAACGGCGATTAAAAGGTTGTCATCTTGGATTTTGGACAGTGACGATCATGATTTGATTCCCACCACGGCCGGTCAATTTCCCATTTGGCGGCCTTTATTGGGCGCGTTCTTCGTCCTGAATTGTTGGAGGGAAAAGAGTATTCTTGAATTATGAATCGCTGTACATGGAACAAGTAAAAAAATAACCTTTTGCAACTGTAGCTAATGTGTTGGTGAAAATTGTATGAAGTTGGCAAGTGGAAAATTCATCTCAAGGGGATCGTTTACAAAACCTACTGAGTGCTAAACCTTGTGCTAAAACAGCTTTCCAGTTACACTTTCGCTCGAACCGCGTAGTTATTCACATTCCCATTTTATCGGGTAAGAATTCATGGGAGACGTGTAAGGTTGTTTTGGATGCTGAATAAGAAAACCAGTCTTCACTGGATTTATTTACTCGACAACCGGGCGTTTCCCTAATGTGTCGAACCAACGTGTACTGAACTTTCCAGTTCATCACACATATCCAAGTTCGGGGTACATTATGGCCGCGTCTGTGGCCTGTTAGGCGTTACTTGCATGCGATCAGACGCGTGTTTGTCTGATGAGTCATTCTGATGTGAAACATGATCGCTTAATCCCAGACGCATTTATTCAACCTTGACTGCCTATGAATAGGAGTGCGGGGTTTAATGACTGAGTTGGTTGTGTTTCTTCTTTCACAATGTGAATATTGATCAGGATGTACGCAAAAAGGGGGGGGGGGGCGGGGGTGAAGAACAGGGGGGGGGACGGGAGGGGGAGGGTAGGGGTTAGTAACGTGTGTCTGTGCAGTTAACATGCATAAAACCATTTGACCGAGACACAACTTGGGAATAATTCCCACTCGAAATCTATTAGGCTTTTCATTTCTAAATACTTTCATTTTTTCAACACAACCAGGAATAAATATTGCACGTCTTAACAGTAGCTGTCTGATCTAAAGCAGATGAGCATATGTTTGAGACTGATCAAATTGTCAAGTGAATATGAGTAACGAAGGCGATTTTCACTGTAGCACAGCTGTCAGATGCGAATGGTGGTGTAGTGAACGGGGACCAGTACATCCGTGGGGAGGGGAGGGGGGAGGGGTTCTACTCCTAAATGTGACCTGTTACACATTTTTACGTATCTAGATCGAGATGATGACCCTTCTCCTTGTGTGTGGTGACTTCTTCAGAACGCACTGCGGTAGACATCGGGTTTCACACCAGCTGCCAACATTAGCCAATAGAGGACAGTCATCGAATTTCGAATTATCCTTCTGCCAGACTTCTCGGTTCTAGCGGAGACAGCTCTAGTGTAGATGTTCCCCACGCTACATATCAGGTGTAGTCGATTTATTCAAAAATATACTTATTCTCCCAGTGGTCTCCTTCAATCAGAAGTTGCAGCTGACCCCGGGTACAGATCTTCCAACTTCCGTCGACTTTGCACATCAACCCCTACCGATGGGAATCTACCACTGAGCATCCTTGGTCACAATTTCCAACCCCCGCAACCTATTCTTACAGTTGATGTTCAAAGACGTCATTAGTGTACGGAATGGACAAACACAATGAGAAAAACAACTACCCGCTATTTTCCACCCAATTTCGATTATCTGATCAGCAAGAAGGTCTGTAACACTGAGTGTAAAGATTTATAGAATTTGGACAAAGAAATTCAGCTCTTCATATCGAGGAACTTCTTTTAGTCCAGGTCCCATGCTCTCTATCCTAATTTTGTCTTGTATTATTCAAACTATTTGTTTGTTTTTCATGCACTGTCACAGCTAAATGCCAGCAACCGTATCCCTTAGCTTCCTCACCCGCTTAACAATTTGTTGTTCAATCATATTGCGTCACGCAGTTCATTTCATTCTTGTTTCTATGACAAGTGTCGACTGACCCCAACTGTCATGATTCTAATTGTTACGCTTACCTGTTCGATTAGTCGCTCACGCACTCTTTCGCCCCGATTTCCGAGTGATCCACGTCATAATTTCCTGGGTTACTTGAAGAGGCAGAAAAGTTTCGACGTAATTATCCTTTTCTCCCAATCTGCCTTATTCGTGTGAATGGCTGGACTTGGCCTTCTTTCTATGATCTCACCTTTTCTCATAACCACGTTAGCCTGCTAGTTCTTTACCCACGTTTGTGTGAGTGTGTTCCCTAGAATCACTAATTTTCTTCTGTCCATTGATTGGCCGCAATGCCCCATAAATGAGGACGTACGTTGCAAACCACTTGACTCCTTCCTGCATTACAGTCTGGAAAGTTTCTTGTCTATTGTTGCTTGGGCGTTCTGAAGCATTTTTTGACTGTATTGATTCTGTGGTCGATTTGCCTACCATTTGAGGTGTTATTTTTATTACTTGACAGTCTGTCCTCTAGTACACATAGTAAAGCGAATCTGTGTTCTCTGCCTTGGGACTTAAAGCTCCTTTATCTGCAAGTCACTCAATTACGGGACGAAAATCCTGTAGTTCTTACCACCCCTTTAGTCCATTATTATCATCAATAAGTGTTTACATCAAGAACAAGACTCTGGAGAGCGAACAATTGTTTTCAATGAATCCTATACGTGCTCTTACAATTCATATGGGTGAGGTAACATTGGAATGCTTTAGCCATTGGCCGGAGTAAAGGTCATTGTTGTGGCATTAGGAAAAACGGGGTTGATGGGGAGGGGTGTCTCTATCGTGTGCGTGTTGTGGTGAGAGTTTCACTCCCACCGTCACGAGTGGTAATCGATAGGGGACTTTTGGGGTTCGGTCGGCGGCCCGTGGTTTCCGGTTTCAGCCAGGGCAGCTGGAGAGCCTGGACTGGTCGCTTTTGTGCACATAGATCAGGACTTAGTAGGCGAATGGCGATTGCCTCTGCCGTGGCCAGGGATCGAAGTCGGACTGGCTTTGATCGATTGGGTGGAACTCGATATATGACTTTGAAGGCTTTTTCAGGGTCGATCATGTGGCCACTGTCCACCAAATGACCTAGAATCGAACTGGTTATCACACCGATTTTCCCGTGACTCAACCATCTTGGGTGATGTTCCTTAATGTGCTGAGACAAACGCCTAGCCGTGCGACCTATGTAGGATGTGCCACGTTCGCACCTGAACGAGTAAATAGTCATGGAGGAGGTCAGGTCAGGCAGTTTGTCTTTTACCTGCATACGGATCACAGGAAAGGTGGAGAATGTGCGTTTCAGTCTAGCGGCTGGGAACATTGAGTTTACAGCCGCCCTGAGTGTTTTTGTCAACCGCTCGGCATGTGTATCCCCCTTGAACGATACTTTAAGGAATAGTTCCTTCTTCGGTATGCAGGGAGACCGCTCTGCAGGTAACTTTAGTTCTAAGTTCTTTTGGATAAACTCCTCGGGGTAGCCATTCTCTCGCAAAACTTGTTGAACGAAACTTAGTTCACCTTGCAAAGTCTCCGCTGTGCAAATTTCTAGGGCTCTGAACACGGCACCGAATTAAATTTTGTTTGTGAGACGGGCACGAAGCTGTGAAAATTCGTGTACTGGCCGTTCCATGTCTATCTTCCATAGACCTTGCGTTGTATTGAGCCATCTTCCCTTCTGGTTAGTAGTATGTCGAGGAAAGCCAATTTGTTCTTGGTTTCCAGTTCCATGGTGAAGGCTAGTGAGTCGTGGGTGTTGTTAAATTTTTCTAGAACATTGGGTGCATTGCACTCTTGGTCTAATAAAGAAAATATATCATCCATGTACCGACTGTAATGAGTAAAACCTTCAATGGTTTGCTTTAGTTTTCCATTTCCAAGTTTCGCCATGAAAATGTCCGCTAGCAATGGACCTAGTGGGGAACCCATGGCGATGCCGTCTCTTTGTCGGTAGAAACATCCGTTAAACAGGAACTGGATGTTTAGCGTGCAAAGTAGCAATAGTTCCTTGAGATTTTCTGTCGGGATTCCCATTTGTATGTTGGACGTGTTTATGTGTTCACATAGGAAGTCCACGGTTTCCAAAAACGGAACGTTCGTGAACAGTGATGCGACGTCTAACGAGAGCATAGTTTTCTTCTGAAAATTGAAATCTTGTATGGTGGACGCGAATTCAAAACTGTCTCGCAAGCTGTACTTGGCAAGTTCTGCGCGAACAGGTTCCAATAATTCTACTAACCACTGAGCTGTTGCCTGATATAGTGAATTGATCATGGTCACAATTGGTCGAATGGGAAATCCTTCTTTATGGATTTCGGGCAGACCGTAAAGACATGGAATGGTCGACACGCTTGGTTTCAGTCTTTCATAGGTACCGTTGTTTATGTAGCCATGATCTTTTAACTTCCTCAAACATCCAGCCAATCTGTTTTCTATTTTCTCAGCTTCACCTTTTCCTGCGTGGCTTGTGGAGAATTTCGTTGGGTCTTGAATCAATCGCAAAATTTTTTCGAGATAATCTTGCTTGTCCATAAGGACAACACCGGATCCCTTATCTGGTTTGAGCATCAGTATATCTTTTATTTTTCTTAGTTCCTTCAATGCCATCAAATGATATCGGGTAAGCGGACCACGGTTTTGGAGAATAGCTTTGCGGTAACTGTAACGGCTTGTCGCCAGAACGCTTTTAAATCTTTCGAGATCTATTTCCGACATTAGTGATAGATCTTTAGTTTGATTTATCAGGTTCTCGAACTGTGCCTCTAGTTCAAGCCGGTCGTCTTGTCTTGTGGGACAGCAGAACCTCCATCCAAGTGAAAGGGCTTCTACCTGGATTGGGCTGAGTGTCATACTCGAAATGTTACGTATGTATTTTTCCGGCTTTGTCGGAAATGTAATCTGTGGTCTTATGGGGTAATGCTTTTCACCGAACGTTCATAAACAATCTGTACGCGGCGCGCGCAGATATGACTTACGAATTCTGTAAACTGACATTGTGAAAACGATGTAGTGTTTGGTGCGTGACAGTTTGATAAACTGATCGGTTGAAAAAGGGAATGTGCCAAAAGCGAATCGTCGCCGACACTGGGTGAAACCTGGAACGGTTGTAGCTTAGCACGACAGTACACCACTCGGTCCTCAAAAAGGTCGTATCAAGTCATTCCAATTACCCTACCCCAGATCAAATAGGTGTTGGCTCATAAACAGGGTGAGACTCATCAGATGACTCAGTGGCGTAACCCGGAATAGTCGAATCCAAGTACAAGTGATTTAACTTCTTATCACACTAATCTTTTCCTGCGTCGGCGTTTCAAAACCAAAACACAATCAACTGATGGGAGATGTGGAGAAGACCTGACTTGATGGGAGGTATTTACTTGGAGTCAACGGGGCAGGTACCGTGTCTCCATTCGAAGCTGTCGGGCATCTCTGGCTGTCATACAGGTCGCTGTCGATCAGACCTCTACTCACGAGTACTACCAGCATCAGTACGAAAATGATTACGTGGAACGAAAGTATACTATGGAAACAAAAAATTGGAAATCAGGGGGAAAATTAGCATGTATATATATGTATATATATGAAGAGTACAGTGATGACAGCACAAAGGAAAACTCAATACATATCGGGTGACCCGTAGTGGAAATTTTGAGATTGTTGAAAACTGGGATCCTATCCCGTTGCCCCCTGGTAAACTTATTTTGTAGTAAAACCGGCTTAGAATAGAATCTAATCGTCGAACTCTTTTCATTCCCGTACATGACGGGAGTGGCACAGAAACACTGATATTTTATATTCACGATAACCGACAAGCAGTGGTGAAGTTCCAAGGCAATAAACCTTGTGGTCTGCTTCAACCCAGCAAGAAAATATGCCCAGAATTAAGAAGAAGCTCCGTTTTCACAACCACCAGTTGATCTCACTTACAACAAAATATGAACCTCGGAGAGAAAAAAGGTATATTTCGACTGAATTAAGCCCAAATAACTATGGAAAATCGGAGTTTATTCACTTTAGTATTCAGTGTGTCTGCCGTTATTCTTCCACACGATGCCCTGTCCCTCCGGCAAAGAGCTCACCAAGTTGGCTAGTAAATCGTTTTTTCTTGTGTCCCATTACGTCCTCTTTATGATTTCCGTGTTCGATGCGGAGATAGCTATTCAGATAAGAGAAACCGGTTCTGGTAAAGTTTATGTCTGGGCTGTTTGGTAGTAACTGGTTGAAATGTACATCTGAGTTGCGCACACTTTCGCGAACCGAAAAAGGGGTTGTTGGATATACGAATTTTCTTACGTCACTGTGTACTCCAACCTCTCGGCAAAAGGGGCATAGTGCCTTATCCTGAAAAACTATCACCTTTTCCTGGAAATGGCACTCTTTGAATTCGGGGAATATTTTCATCATGGCGTTGACGGATTATGCACTATCCATAGTTCCTCTGATTGAGGTTCAAAACAAAGGCAGCTAAGGCTCGACTCCAGCATAAACCAATAAGTGGTGCGGGTATTCAACTGGATCATGTGTCGGCGAGTTTCTTCACTCAGCTGCCTTAACTATGAGCTTTCCACGGCTCAACACGTAACCAGGACTCGACTGCAAAGTAAACCAACCGTCGTGAACGGAATTCCCCGTTAAAATCCTTTTTTGGATTTCGATACAGGATTGGTGTAAGTTGAATGAGTTGGATGCACCTCCGCCGGAATGAGGAGCGATTCCCGGCACTGAGTCTCTAGCCCCACTACATTTCTCGTGGATGTTGTCCAGTGAATTATCCGATAAACAGTATTCTTATTTACGCCGAAGTACTGGGCAAGGTTAGTCATAGAAAATCCAAGTCTGTGGGTCTTCACAACCTAATTTGGTCCTCCCGAACGAGGCACAAAATAATAGTTTCATCAAACTGTTGCTTCACTGTCTTAACAATATAAACGATTAACGAAGTAGTCGCGTATGACCTTGACATCAAGGTTCACTTTCATGGAAAATAGAATCTCACTTTTTCGTTCAGTTAGTTGGCTATCGTTAAGAGGCATTATGTTCTTCTTTTGTATTCTATTTCTTTAATTAGTTCCTTCTATTGTTATAATGATACAATATTTCAGGAAGGGGGTCTTGTCCAATTTGAGGCTGCCAATTGGAAATTGAAGGGCGGCAGAAGCAAGATTGGAACCCGAGGACCGAAGGGTAGAAAGTCCATCATGATGACCTTTTGATCACTGTCGGTCACACAAATATAACCGACTGTTGTGCAGCGAAACTTCTTCTCTGTACGTTTTTCGAGATTTGTGATTTAATTAAGGTACATGGCAGAATCGGGGGATGACACGAAAGTTAGAATGAAAGTTAGATCTCATTTACGTTAATTTTATATCCCGCTACGGTTTGTTGAATGTGCCTGGCCTTGCTTGTCGAAATCGAATTGTCAAACAGGATCAGTGTTATTATCTTGATTTAGTCAGTCAGTGGACTATCCACGCAGCGCCCTTTTTGGTGCAAAAATCAGAACGTGATGGAGTATCGAATAGAAAAAGTCCTCATTAACCAACCTGGTGAACTCTATGAGGAAGATACTGCGCGAAATTTTGAGGAATGAAGACAGACCCACTGATTATTATTGTGCATAAATGTTGTACTTTTGTTAATATGTGCTTTACTTCGTAGTAGATGAATCTTGTTTCGGTTTCGCTCAGAGGCCCATATTCCGTCACGGTGGTGCTCAACCGGTGGTGGCTAAATAGGGTTTCGTCTGAACTTGAGCAATATTACCAGGCTCATTAAAGCAAACCAAAAGAGTTATTGTCCTGGAGCTTAGCCACTACTTGCTTGTCATTATGGATATAAAAATTATGCGGTTCTGCCCTTATGCTGTCAAGTACGAGAACAATATATATACATGAGCATCTTTCTGCGCGAGTTTCCGATAGACCTGTACAATGTGAAGTCTCTGAGGTTCTGGAGGATTTCTTATAAACTTCTCGTAGAGACAAGATTATATAAATCATCTGCGCTAAAAAATCCATTTCTACGAAACTTTTCAAACAGGACACATTTTGTTCTTGTTTACCAAGTTAGTTATACTTCCACGGTGTAGTGGTTATTTGATCACGTTGCTGAGATTCCACAACCACGGCCACTTACATCCATCTACACGCACGATAGTATGGAATGAACTTAAATGCGAGTGAATAAATTCGCGTTATCTCTTGATTCATTGATATGCCCCGAAGCCCTACCTTCGTACTGATGAATTGTTGAGTACATAACCACCGATAACTACAACTGTGTTGTGGAAGATAACGGAGCACGATAGCTATGGATCAGCCGTGGTCAAGCTGTCAAAACCGTGGACTTCCAACCCTTATGTGTGGGGTTTGAATCCCCACATCACCGCCTGTCACTTTGACAAATGGCAGCTCTAAATTGACCACGACACTCTTCCCGTAAGATTATACCATCGTTATATAATATAAATGATATGAATAAATGAACAAAGACAAACGAGCTGTGCTTATTAGGAAATTTATGGTTGAAAAGGACAACAGCAAAATGATGCAGGTAACAGACAGCGGGAACAAGACAGTTTATGAGATATTGAAGTGGGCGGATTGATCTTAGTGTATCTTCATTGATTATTCTTTCAATGGAATTCGATCGAGTTATTTAATAGGTTTTAAGAAAGCGAGACTTGTGGGCGCATTAGAGCTGGTTTATCCAAACCAGACAAACCAATACGACCAAGCGGCCTTTCAATTAGTTACTTTTTACGCCTGCGTTCCACCGAAATCCATTGTTATGCTACTTGAGCATTTCGTTTCTAATTTTTGCGAATACTCTCCCCCTTAGTGAACCTGGGTTACTTTGTGCACTATTCTCACCGTGTTGTTCTGACTGTGACGGTTGAAATATTGATCTAAAACCTTTTAATCTGGTCTCTCTTACTGTCCTCGCTCTACCCCAGGCTGCTCTGGAAATAGTCATATCTTTTCTTCTGCTGAACCTCATGGTTGGTTGATGTGAACAACTAGTGGATTGGCTCTTTCCTTTATCGCAACAATGTTCCGCGCGGTCTGTTTCTAAATGTGTCCGTTGTTTATACTTATTCTCTCATTCGTGGTGATTTCCTGTTGGTTGAGTAGTATCACTGAGGAATAAAAGATATTGTATATGAAACACATTCAGTTAGACATCGAAATTCCAGGGGTAATTTTTCATATCTTATTCGCAGTAGGTTCATTTGTGCGTCGGGTCAAGTACTTATATCTAATTGGTGGCGATAATCACAAAATCGAAGATGTGCTTGGGAGAAACTTTGTTCACCTATCTACATTCTGATTAATGTCAGTCCTTATCAGTGTGTTGTACTTGATAGTAAAGCCTCAGTGATGTAAGAACATGGGCATGATTCCAATTAATACTAAGAGCTTTCAACACTGTATTCATTTCATGAGTTGTCATCCATCTTAGGAGTCAGCCTCCTTGCGTTAAACGGGTTCTTACTTTTGAAAATCCAGTGACGGAAGGGCGATTTATCGTGCGTTAATAATGTTAAACAAACCATTGAGAACCAGTCCGAATTGTCCGGGTTCCGTTCTTAGTGGGGGCTCGGTGGATGTGCACTGATACTCATCCCTAACAAGCCAGATGAAGCAGATGTACGGAGTGCTTCCATGGTTTTCAATAATGAGCTGGGCTTCGGTGCTGCTTGAAGAATCACATCATATAATGAAGGATAATACTGCGTATTTTGGGATGCAACAATGAAGGCGATCATTGGTAAACCGGTCAAATCTCTGACTTTGATCCTCGCGGTTTCAGTGCACATGAGCAAATCTGAGCCCGAGTCAATTTTAAACGAACAGAGGGAAAGGATATTAAATCAGACCAAACAATACTACTTCCCGTCACAAGCTGAACTTTTACCCGATAGCTTGACTGTTTATCACTTTGGGGAGAACTGTATTGCTGTGGAATGATTTGCTAGGGTATTTTCAACGTTTTAACAACATCCGAAGACAAGTGGAAGATCCGCAGATCTTTTCTCAATCGTAATCTCAAGTCTGAGTTATCATCCTCACTGGGAACGAATTTCACAAAAATGAACATTAGAAAGACCGAATAATGAATCATCCCATTGGTTGAATGCAATCACGAACATTGTGTGTTGGGTTCCACACGTACACCATGGAGTACGAAGGAACTACTCTGACAATGCTAGATGATTCCTTCGTACATTTTTGGAGCCCTGAAGAGGTATTTTATATATTCCAAAAACTGCGATGCCAATAATTTGACATCTTTATTTATGTTCTTAAAATGCTACAGTAAGATACGCCAAAATAGAGGATCACGCCTTAGGATAAGATAAACACCTCTGTGGATTTACAGACTAAGTCTAAGCTGCGGCGCCTAACCCTTATATACGGGGACCTTGGGAAATAACGACCAGGGTTCAAGTCCCGCAATCGCCGGTCATTTTCCCATTTGGCAGCCTTTCATTGATCCCGGCTCTCTTCCTTACTGTTGTACTTTGTCGTATGATTAATAAACAAGGATGTAAGATGTGTATTTAGAAAGTATATAGCCCATGCACAAAAATTAACAGCGGAGTTTTACGCCGCTTTCACATGTAACATGATAAGTTCCTTTCTGACCAGTCATAATATTTTGTGGGGTACATCTATTATAACCAGTGCATACCTATTCAGAATTAGTGAATTCGTGCGAGAGATTAAAACAAATCCTAAAGCGGAACAAGCAAACAGAATAGAATGTCGGCAGGTACAAAGACGGCACTGATCGAAGGAGAGCCTTAGATCCTCATATTCACTCGGGACAATCGGAATAACACAAGCAAATATGTACGCGGAATCTCTAGCTCTAAGATCAAATGCCCTTGTGCAGAAGATTCGAAAGGTACACATTTTACTGTGTAAGTGTTATAAGTATTGAGATATGGTCTCCGGTGCACAACCATAATCCGGCAAACTTTTCGTTACTGGTTCGAGTGTATTGTGATTCCGGCTCAGTTCAATCATGGTTTACGTCAAGATTCATTCCATCAAAGTACTGGGACTTTTTCCAGTCGTGGCCCCTTACTTTGAGTAAACAGGAAACGCTTTTCGATTGAAATCACCGATTCCAGGTCTTTTCGAAACACAAGCGCAAGAAGATCATCGCAAAAGTGTAGGCTTAGTTTCAGTGAGCGAAAAACCGGTCGTGTGTTTCCGAGACACTTTATCCACTCATCCAAAGATAAAGCCTAAATCACGTATTTCAACTTGCGATCACAGTGTCGTCTTTCCTGAGGATACCTGCTACTTACCCACATGGGACTTTTAGCAAATCTGAGGCTGATGCCTAGTGGACTATTCAAAGAGGAGCATTCAACCACACTTCCGATGTACAAATTCGATTGTTGTTGACAAATCATTCCCGGGTGTAAAAGTGTGAGTATGTATGGATATAGAAACTCCTCATACGCTTATTTGAAGAGCGACAATGACCAAGAAACATGCCCTGAAGATACTACACATTCTGCCTACGTCTTGACACCCATTTGGAGAAACACAATAAATGGCTTCGAGTAACTTTTATCCTCCCAGCTGAAATCTTCGCAGGATTTATTCGAGATCAAATGGGTCGTGAGCTAATTCGAACGAGAATAACAAGATTCGAAGGCGTACATATATGTGTACGCCCCAGGGAGTCTTGAACTCCCCCCCCCCATGGTTGCAATGGAATAACAACTAGGAAGCAAGCTTGCTTTCGTACTTTCAAAGTGGAAATTCCGGGCCTTCCATCTTCCGTGGTTTGTTCCCATTTGATCGATAAAATACAGATTCAAGCAGTAGTAACCGTAATATTTCTCTTTATCCCAGTTTTCTTTCTTCTTAGATTGAACTACATTAGTTTTTGCTTTCACACGCTTCTTTGACCGCACTCGGGAACACGTTTCAAAGTGGTTCGCTGTAGTAATCACAATGAACTGAACTGACAGGACATATTGAAATTACCCCCACCCAGAACTACGCGAACAAAAGTGGCAAGAAGACCAAGACTGTGAAACACCACTTTAATTGTATTGCGGAACTGGTTTGTATAAATATGTTAGATCGGGGAAGATAATTGGTAGACTCTAAGATGGCCAACCACCAGGAACTTGTGTCGTACGTGTCCGCGGCGATCCTGATTGGTTGAGACTCATCCGCGTGTGTGGCTACAAAGCTGTACTTGGCCGTATCACGTGCGACAGCTGCTGTATCATCGCATTAAGTCATAAGTGAAGTTTGAAGCAAAATGACGTGTTGCGACTGACTTTGATGACGTTGATTCTCGATTGACTCGTGCTAGTAGTTGAAGCCTCCGGGTAGGCAAGTTATTCAATTCACATTGTTCCATGGACATCTGCGTGGAGCAGTTACGTGACAAAAATCAACTAGCTTCAAACAATTTGCGGCTATAATTCGGGAAGTCATGTATGGTGATTTTGTCATCCGCATGAGGTCTCTTTCCTCACACAGACACACTTTTCTTTGAGCACCGTAGTGCCTACCGGTATAACGTCTTGTTTTGCAAAGATTCCATTACTCAAACAGTATTCAAAGGGGAAGTATACGGACCAAGAGGTGTTAGTGTAAACAGCAATGAAAAATTCTGAATTCTTGCTTTAATATGAAGGTAGTACTGATAAGAATAATTTATCAACTTCGTGGATGGCTTTTTTTATTTACTTCATCAAGGCAACCAGTGAACTAGATGTTAAACGGCAGGAACTGATGAGCCCCTTTCCTAATTCCATGCTTTTGTATGACTTCAATCGTTCGGAGGTACACGGCATTGGTCATAAACCATGATCCTGAAATGAAAAGCCGCAATGGATCAGGCTTGGAGTGAAGCAACAAAGAATCGTGATATACCGTCGAACTCACCCTCCAAAGGTAAATTGCTTTCTAGGCCAGCGGAGATCAAATGGTCATCACGGTGAGCTTTAAACCATTCTTCGGCCTGTCAGTTTCCCAGATGGCAGTCTCTAATTGGCCCCAACCCTGTCCTTGAAATATTGCGAACTTATCACAATAGAAAAGTAAGTAAAACGGTAAAAATGGCACGAAAGTGTCTCAGATAAGATCGACCAAATCAGCCAACTAATCGACGGCAACAAGTGAAATACGTAATGAGAGTGATTACCAAATATTCATTGAAGTCAGCCAAATGCTGTTAAATACATTACTGTGCAACATTTTTCTCTGTCCAACGACAAAGACCTATTCAATTGAGTTAACCACCTTTCAGATATTTCTATAATCGGTCAAACTATTCAGTTCTGTTCCGAGTGGACCGCGTGAACTTAGCACCCAATACCACCACATCCGAGGTTGTCTCATTCCCACGCTCACAAACTGATGTTCATATATTTTTTCTCATAGGGATCATTGGAACCGAGGATCTGTTTCACATCTGTATTTCCCTCAAAACTGGGTCAGCTGTACACTAAACGGCTATTCACCTTGACGGACACACTCCGTACCGGATTCTGGTCGCGTAGTTGAATGACTCGTAGAATATTTCTTAGATCATTCAGTGTGAACAACCCCTATCATAATGAAATTCTGTCACAACAGTAGAACCTGTACACCAGGAGTGTAAGTAGATATTCCTCTTAGAAAGATCTACTAAGAAATCACAGCGGCCACTCAATGATAGTTGGAAGTGGGTTAGTTGCAGTTAACATCGAGGACGAGTACACTACGATCAGAAGCTGAAATATTCTACGTGAGTAGTATCTACAAACAGATGGAAGAGAGGGGCTTTCCCTCGCATTCCTTGTGCAAAAATCAGAATTGGTGAACGAACTCATACGGAATGAATAGGCAGAAGAGTTAATGGACAGAAGAGTACCTGATACACTTACCTGATGTGTGGCAATAACAGCAAAACCGGTCACCTGTGTCCCAGAAACTTTATCCATCCATCCATAGATACTAATTACAGCAACCCAGTTAAATAAAAACTCAAACAACAGTGTGCTGAATCAATTTTACATTTTAACCGCACATTCGTGTGGAATGTGGAGTTCTGTGTTGCTAACCAGCCATTATAATAGGAGAGAGACTGAATATGGTTGGATAAAATTTCTGCATTGGCCCTTGCTACCCGGCTAGATAGAATATGCTATTCGTTTACTCAAAGTTCAGCACTTTTCCACTTTTCGTTAGGTACCACTTTTAACGCTGTCAGTATAAAGCGGTATCTATTTTCGTATCACTGACAAGTTTGAGCAGAAAATGAGGCTGAGGACAGCCCTAGGAAACACGTTTTCTCGCGGAGAACACGATTTAAATATCTTGTTAAACCGGATTCAATCTTAGCCAGCCGTAAGCTTGAATTTATCATAAAACACGAATATCACCGACAAATACTCCAGCTTTTAATAGAGTCAGAAACCTTTGCGGACAAATGACTGGAAAACTGCAATTGAAACAAGAAAAACAGCGATGATAGACTAATGGAAGATGCGTTTAGGTTACCAGATCTCCCAGCGAGTGAAAGTATCATAGAAAAAATTTGGACCCAGAGCGATTCTCCAACCAGCACAGCTTGCGAGCTTTGGATAGGCGATGGAGCACAATCTCTGCAACTACGCCAAATGCAATCAAAACCAAACAGATTATCTTGCTTCTTTCCCGGGGGAAACCTATCTTCATCCCTAATCAAACTCAGGTGTTTTGATAATTTCAATACCTAAGCTTGACCACCATCAACAGCCAACCATCCGGTCTATCAGGCCTGGTGCTTTAAAGATAGTCTATTCCACCTAACCCGCTGCCTCTATCGAAGATTGATATCCACGTCTGAAAATATGTTCAATGTGCCGGATAATAAACCATTCGTGGATGAAGAACGTTTAAACTGTCCGTCAAAGGTACTCTACTCGACATCCTAGACGATATTTCTGATTTGCATTTTGTAAGCAATAAGGTTTTTTCATAAATTCACTCACTTCTTGGATTCCATGCACTAGTATCAATTATTAGGTGGAAAAGAATAGGGCCTATGCTCTTCGCTCCAGCTTTTTTCGTCTTCGTGCAATTCCAAACAGACCGTTGTTCACGATTGTATCTTAGGCTGCTGATCATGTGGCGTAAACGTTATCGTGTTCTTTTATGTGTATCATCCGGTTGGGTTGCACTAGGTTTATCTAACAGTTCAAATGAGAATGCAGATATCAATCTTTGCCGTGGAAATCCATTTCTGGAGCCTTTTTTGGCTATTGTAGTTGGACAAGGGCATCTTTGATCTTTATGTAGCTACCATCTGGAAGTTGAACGGGTCATTGTTGTAGTAATTGGAACGGATAGCCCAAAGCAAATTAAATCGATAATTTTCATCTAGTAGCATCCGCATGGAACGTTCGGCTTTGGTACCGGTTCATCTACCGGCGGGATTTATGTGAAAATGCGTGCCGACGAGAAAGTGATCCGAAATAACAGATGTGCATCCGAAAGAACGGTAGTCTTCCGCTGATTAGTGCCAGCATTAGCAGATCACAATGTGGCCGATCTGAGCTCAGTGCCGTAGAGGTGGAAGAGGATTTCAGGTGATAGTTCTGCTTTTAGTAGAAGAAATCACTATTCCTACAAATATGCGGTTGTCAGAACACAGTTTGATCGGCCGAGCCAGTAGTCAGAAAGATCTGTACTACTCTCAAAATTGTCTAGTTGATCCTTTTGACACCTATTACGTTTTTTTGTTGCTTAAACTAATTTTCGCTGATTTGAGATGGCCTTGTCTATTGGGAAACGGTAGAAATTTAGAACTGTTTTGCTTGTGAAGCAAAATAAATTGTTTCACAATTGTTTCAACTGTATTATCGGTCCATTTCTCCACCTTCACGCGTGAAATAAGCCACATTTATGGCCACTTGTTTCGATACAATCGTTCTAATACACTCTAACTGGCAAATCGTTCAATCTCGTCTTCAATCGGACTCGTCTTCTTTCTCATAATCTATCGATTTCCACAATCTGATCGGTTTATCCACTCAGCTGTTTGCTGACCAATCAACTTCTGTGACAGATTATGCAGTAAAATGTCAAGTTTTCCTAAGTATGTTTTATCTGGTTCTTACGGCACATGTAGTATTTCACTCAAATAATATTTATCATACCATTGCCTACGTGGTGAGATTACGACAAATGAGGCCTAACCATGTGACACAGTGTGCGGCCTGATCTGACATTGGCAATGAGCCTTTTCGAGGTCTTCCTCAATTAGCTACTTCAAATCTCATTTGATGCTACCTATATGTTGTTGAATTTCCCTTCAGCTCTTCTTGTGATGCATATTTCACCATACTGATACATTCTGAATCTGCAATGCATTAGCCGTTGAGTCTCGTGTTTGGATCACGTGATTTCTTAGCATCCAAATTTTTGATGAACCAGCTATCACACTGTTTCTAGTCTCCATCAGCGATGATATTTTTAGTGCACTAAACTCTAAAGTTGATTGAGATGTAACCGTAAGAACTTATCACATGCTCAGTTCAGCAGAGTCCGTTCTTGTCCGTACGTACACACACCCTGTTGTATGGTTTCTCCAAATTCTAAGGCATAGAACCAAGTTGAACTCTATTCCCGGCTCCAAAAGTGACCTGACCAAAGAACACTGGCAAATATTTGACTCTTAATATTTTCTCCACCCATCTACCCGTAAGAAGTATTGCCTGAATTGGTGATATCTGTTTTCCTCCTCTTCTTCTGGTTCATTGTTCTAGCAAGGTCATATTAGGCACATCTTCATTAAGAACTTTTCAGCGTTTTTGTTATATATGTGTTCTGTTAACTCTATAGTTTTTCAAAAGTGCTTCCATCGCTACCGTGGTCATTCTGAATGATCCAAGATCTTAGTGTATTTGAGTCTATTTAAACAAGATAATTCGTTAACTTGGGCAAACTTTGAGGGATAATGATGCTTACAGAAGGTGTTGATGGTATCTTAAAGACTCAGATTAGCTGATGGGAATACAAACGAGCACACTGCTTGAATCATTCTCAGGAGAATTCATCCAAAATTCTGTCAGACCACCTTGGAACTGGAGGAATAAAATTTGTGGATTTTTGTCATTTGGGTGGACGGGTAGAACGATTAATCTGACAAATATCAGCATCTTTTTTACATTTTGTTCAATGCAGCTCATTCAATACTGCGTGGCCTGTGGATGTTCAAGTGCCACCGAGTTTGTGAAAGTAAGCATTGGATTATTTCAAATTGAGCCACACAAGTTTAACGCCAATGAGTGAACTTCTCATAGTCTCATCAGCAAATTTCGGTCTGAGCAACCGTTAACCATAAAGCTTGTTGATGTCTTCCATCAAGAACCGTAATATAAAATAAACTAAGATAAAAAATCACACACAAAGACGTGAGAGGAAAACTTGTGGATACTAGCGTGCCACTGGAAGCAACATGTGAACATCTTTTCCAAACACTGAGTTGTTTGATATTTTGAAACCCCACCCAGGAACTGAAACTGACCCTACATTGCCAAGTCTACTAGATTGGCTTTCTATTTTGCTCTTCTATGTTGTATACCGGCCGCTTTCACTGATCTCCCGGCTAGCACCTTTCTTGGTTTGTATTTTGTTCGAAGGAATTCTATCGGAATACATGCTTCACGCAGATCCCAACGATCTTATTCTAATGATCCTGAGCTTTTCAGCGACTGGTCTATTTCATACTCTGGATACTATACACCGATTATCAGCATTGTTAACACGATTCTGCCGTCGTATTCAAGAAGTGCTACGGACGCTCAGTTTCTGACTATCGGTAGTCTTCTCCCACCAAAGGCCGGAGGTTACCAGGTTCTAAACCCATACAGAATAGCTGACTCATGCAAACAAATCCTGATGGACAAACGGATGTCAGTTCGATGCCATAGATGACTGTGTTAAACGAGGATCAAACGCGATAACAGAACTTGCCCACCTGGTGTATAGTATTTCCTGACATGATAAGGTTGGATGCTATAAGAACTCATTACTGTAGTAATGCGTAAGTTGACTTCATTGTGTACCCTCCTTATATTGAATCTGTATTTCTATCGTCTTTGTCTCCGATTTCTGGTTCGAATGGGAGGCATCAAACAGAACTGTGCCGTAAAAAGAAACTACACATTTCGTTCTCGGATACTGTTTTAGTGATGATTTATTTCAAGCCTGGATTATGAATCTATTTCCTCAAAACTAAACTGTATACATGCATGCAAACATAATAATTGGATATAATACTTGAGATCTGCACAACAGAGGGATATAATTATCGTGGAGCATCTCAGTTATTCTAGTGCTGTGTTTCGTTCTGCCCCGGCAGCTCTAGTAAGAAGTCTTGGCTGTCTATGAATCATTTTAATTTATTGGTGCAAATCATATCGTTCATATAAGATGTGCTGACCATAACCAAAACCTCGCATAAAAGCCTATGGGTTTACTGGTAGACCTACTCTGCCCGTCTGGCTGATTGGCCTGTTTTCACCCCGATTGATTGATTCGGCTCTGGTCGGTTCATGCGAATGTTAACCGCTGATTCATCCATTAATTGCTCGACCGATTCCACTCATGCCGACGATTCTGGTCAGCCGATCACGTGCTGTCTACTTCACTGTCTCCGACCTTGTGCTTGATTCTGGATGGTCGATGGCATGCTGTCTGATCACTAAACCAGGCCACCTATTGGCAATGTGCCAGGCCCATATCCTCACAACCAGGGCGTTCAATTCAACGACTGGAATTTGTCTACCAAAAATTTCACCTTTCATGTTCCAGTGTATTTAACACATGGTGTTTATTGTTCGATAACATAAGGTTATCAGAAAATACGGTAGTCAGTTGGCTTTTCGGTTGCCGTGGTTAACCTTTCTCAAGACCAGTTTGCAATCGATTAACACACTTGCCTATGATATCACATGGCGCATCTTTTTTTTCGACACACTCCGAACCCACCTGGATTCGGATACTTTATTTTACGCATGATTCTTCTAAAAATTTTGAACTTCATTTTCTTGAAAACGTTGCTTGCTATGTTCTGAGCAGCACAAAGCTCAAGTGGAGATTGTTGTGAAAGCTGAAAGAGGTGGCTTTTGATTAGACATTACCAACGAACCGTGAACCACGGGGGGCCGAATAAGTAACTAGATCAAAAGTGACCGACAAAAAAAACAGGAACCACCGTTTGTCGAACGGATACTAGCAAAACACTTTGCAGGCAGAAGGAGTGTTAAGGTTGAACGAGGTAATTCAGCTAACACAGTAACGAAGTTGCGGGCAAGAATAACCTGTGTCCCCTCGGGTACAGGGTAAAAACCAATTGGAATGAGCAAACAGTCGAAGGATGATCGATCTTTACGGACTCGTGAGTGACGTTAGTCTCACCCAATCAAACGGAAAATATAATGACTGAATACGTCACTTGCCAACCAGTCTTTGGGTACCCCAAATAGAAAACTTTTTTCTGGTGTACTTTCTATCTCGCTTATTCCTCTTATCCCATTGAGCAATCGGTCATCAACTTTATTTCCGTTTCGACGGTTGACTCTGTGAAATACTTGGGTATTTCAATCAGTACCAATTCGCATAGATAATTCTGTGTTTTGGTTTGTGTAAAAAAAACTACACGGACCGTCCTTTCGAGCCCACAGTGAGAAGCAGTTTGTGCCACAAAAGTTGCCAGTATTTCGTTTCACCGTCAACATTTGCTCTGGGTTCTAGTTTTCTGAAATCCCCTAATCCTTCTTGGCCTAATAAATGAAGATATTCCCGAACTACGCTGCCGTTTGGCTACTATCGATTACGTTTCTTTGATTCCCATAGGCTTTCTCATGACAAAATTGGTTTGTAAATTACTGCTTGTGAATTATTCACCACAAAGATTCTCACGGACCTTAACCACATCCTGTACCAAACGTTTTTCTTATCTCCCTACGTATTCCGAATCCAGACTGATGCTATTTCATATAATTATCTAGTGTAACTATGCTGTCTTTGTTCAACTCGGCTTACGATTATAAAGGTACACAGCACGATAGTACTTCATCTGAACTTTGGTGACTGGAGCTGCGTAATTCCTCTGCTCAAGTCTCTCTTTGAGCTTCGTTCAACTTGATAGTTGTTTTCCTATCTGTTTGTTAGGATGTTAGTTTATTGGTCAAAAACTGTTCTCAGTACAATACAATATAAAATGACGTAAAAATTCACAATAGAAATCAAAGCAATAAAACAAATTAAATTTAATGCAATACAGTACAGTACAGCTAACCCTCGGTGGTGTGATGAGCTGAAGACGTAGTAGTAATTGTATTATTATCAGTAGTCTGGTAGTAATAAGTAGTATTGGAAGTGGTATCAGCATCAGTATTAGTAGGAGTATTGACCGTAGTCCTGAGGTTGCTTGTCGCGCAATGGCTTTATCGTCTACTTCTTTGGGGAAATCTTCTACCGTTCGAGTTGATGGCTGTGTAACCAACGCTCCGAGTCCCAGTGGTGGCACGGAAGACGTGCGCTAATGATGAATCCTTACAGAGACAAAACAGCTGTAAAGTATTTGCACAGTTTTGAAAGGTGAATCGAAAGTTTGTACCATCACGTGATTCATCATTCACCGACTTCTTAGTTTATTGGAGACTGACGATGAAACTCAGATGACTCGAACTATTTGATGAATGCTTCCAGTTGAGCGTTCTGGTTTCTTCAGAGACGTCGATGGCCTGCTCGAGAACACTCAATCAGTCATTCACCGAATCACTCACTCACTCAGTCAATCAATCAATCATCACTCTACACTTTACGTTTCGGCGTTCTAGTCGAAATCATATTGCTTTGGCAAGATCAATCTCCACTTGATCGATTTTCGTGTGATTCACTTGTTTTGTTTGGGACCAACAGTTGCGAATAGGTTAAACTGTGTGAAGTACCATTACTAATTACTGAACACGTTCCATTTATTTGACTTAATCGGCCTGTGACTTACAAAACAAAAACAGTCTCCCAGTCCACCTGTGATCACAATAGTATATCGTTCATCCAGGACTATAGACATAGGAACTACCTCAATACGAGTCAAGTCAAGCCAGTAGTTGCTTTTGCACACAAAAGTGTGGACATTCAGCCATTTTCACCATTTCTGTAGGTGAAGATGATGTCACTTTTGCGCAATTTCAGTAAAGAAGGCAAGAATGAAAACAAAGGGGTTCATGTTCAAATTTCAAGTTGTTTCGAAGTTCTCAGTAAATGTTCTTACGATCAACAGGCACACGAACGAGATAGGGCAAAACAAAATACAATACGTGAAAATGCCGGTAAACAGGTGTTCAAAGTTTGAGCTTGCGTAGGGTGTAAATACCGTGTTTGCCACTTCCTTATGTACGGAATTGATATGAGTTACAGAGGGACAGAGAGACGTTTGGAAAATAAAACTATCACAGGTGCAGAAGTGTTTGTTTATGAAGGAGTCAGAAAGTATAATTCTATACATGCCACTACATCTAGATATGTTTTATGGATCTCATGATCAAATGGAAGATCTTTTTCAGCGAACCACAGAAGATTACAGGGAAGCAGTACAGCCAGTGGGGAATAATGCAAGGGGCTACAAATTCTGAGATGCATTTATGAGATAGGGAGTGTTGTGTCAACGAGCAAACCCCTGGATTATCCGCGGTCAGTGGTTCCTCGATCGTCCGGTCCCAACGGAAAAGTAACCACGAACAAAGTGTGGAAACTATTCCAATATAACCAAAAATGAACACTTCACATAGCATGAAACAAGGAATATGTGGCTACTTATGGCGTTGTCATTGATTGTTCATTGTGGTGTGTAGATGTGATTGGTCAAGTTGGATCACAGTGTTTCATACAGCTGATTGGTTGACGCATTGGTGTGAAGGGTAGGCAGTAAGCTGTCTGCCGGTGGTCGATGTGAACAGTGACGTGTGATAGACTGATTGGTTCATGGACACACGCGTCATGACTGCACTGCAATGTGGTATATGTGGACCTTGTTATTGTTGTTCACAAAGCGCCCTGTTCGTGGATTGGAAGAATGCGGACTGCAGCCCTGCAAATAACGTGTTTTCAGGAAGATTTCTCACCACCGGACACGGAGAGCGTACCTAGTTTGAGAGAGAAAACGAACAGCTTGTCATCTTTGCAAATGCCTCACTAGCGTACATAAACTACGAAAGATTGTGGGTACGTAGGACACCGAGGTATTTGACTATGGACAATGAGGGATAATTAACTTTTTGTACGGAAGAGAGAGGGAGCCGTTAGATACTATTTTGATCTGATCTTCAGGACAATAAATGAAATGATACATTGTACCATTTAGGCAATTTCAAAATCAGAGAACTGAAAGAGGCCAAATTTACAATGTCATCTATTCTCGTTTGAATTGTGAGAGTGATCTCTGGTTCGGAATGCTCTCCTCCAATAACGATGTCATCTGTATATTAATATGAAGTAAGTAAAGATGGAATGAGGTATTGTTTTACGGGAAAAAAGGCAGAGTGAGGTAGCCTCCTCTAAGACATCAGCTCTGGCCCCTAGTGGAATGGATGTCATTTCATAAAAAGACTTAAACTGAGTCCGGTCAGTGAAATAGTCACTAGTCAGTCGACATAAGGTCTAACCAAGTACTGATTCGGATAATAAACTAAGTAGTGCTGATCTGTTGAAAGTGCTGAAAGCGTTTCTGTGGTCCAGTAACAGCATCCTAACCCTTTCATATTTGTCCAAAGCGGCCATCATAGATTCTACTAAGTAAGCTATAGCATCAAGGGTTGATCGGAACAATCTATATGAAAACCAATAGATATCTTACGCACCACTCTCAATGACAACAAGTGGTATGGAATTATTTTTCCAACATCTTGAGCGTAACAGATGCATATGCAATGGAGGTGGTATAAACCAGACTCCTTCTTTAGGACAGGTGTTACCTTAGGAGGGCTCTTACCGGTTTTCAGAAAACCACCGAAAATATCTTTCAAGGGACCCGAAAGAGCACCGGAAGATACTTTCAGAACAGTGGAGTATAAAACCTTGGGGCCCGGGGCCTTACTGGTCTTCAGTGCTTCCAAACAGCCGTGGGCTCGATTTGAGGAAGCTGTGTAACTCTGCTGTTGACAGGCAAATGGAGATCCCGAGGCAAACGACCGAAATCCTAGATTAATTTTTCGACACCAATGTGACGGTTCCTTATCCTGGAATTATAACCACGGATCCTTTTTACAGCACGTCAAGCATCTCGACAACTGGAGTTTCCCAGGATGGTAGCTAAGTACAGCCTATTTTGGCATTGAATTTCCCACTTTATCGCATGAGCTGTCCCGCTTACTTCATACTTCTGCCTACTATCGGTTTTCACAGAGGGGTTTCCAAAGGAAAGGAAGTGCGAAGACACAAATTTAAGTAGTGTGTGAGATTTTCACGAAATATTGAGGGATTATGATTGCAAAACACGGTCAAAACGGCTGAATGCACCTCTGATCTTAAATGTGCCTTTTTTCTTATGAAAACTTTCTCTGTTTGACAGTTCTGCATGTCCGTCCCAATAGTAAGTATTGATTTTTCATGCCATAGGTTACTGGGCAAACTCTCCGAAAGCGTTGATCGGAGCTGATCGGTGATAAACGCTATTGAAACACAGGTAACACCTTCATTTCTGAATACAAAATCTAGATGGTGTCTTTTCTGGTGAAGAAATGTAATAAATCCGTCCCATCGAGTGCCGTAAGAAAAGTTTTATCAAATCTGTTGAAATCACCACCAAATATACACAAAGAGTTGTTTGAATCAGAGATAACTGAAATCGTTGAGAGATCGGAAAAGGCTCTGAGCTCAGTTGCCGTTGTATCTAGGGTGAGGTGAACTTTACTAATGAGTATAGGTCGAAACCCGTTCAGAAAATATGGTTTGCAGTTGGTAAGGCGACAACCTGTGTTTTCGATCGAGTATTCATAAACCAAAACGGTCTTCTAACTCCGTTTTTCACGTAAGTGATGAATCCATCTCCGCAATTTTGAAGCCTCTTCGGACAATCGGCTGGTAATGCGTGATGCATAATTTCATCCACCATACATTTAGTCAGCCAAAACTATTGCATGTTGATTGCTTCGGCTTTGTTGTACTATTTCTTCGGAACAGGCGAAGATCTGCTGGAGGCTCGTCAAACCATCCTGCTTTCTGCCAAACGAACTGAGCCTTCTGTGGACAATGAGCCATGCAGTTTCTTCACACACGTGAATGGTGCAGCGTAGACACTTTTTGAGCTTCTTTCCACTCCTTTCTAAGTGAAATTCAATAAGCTGTCCGACCTACAGAATTGGGACATATTTCTGTTCTTGAGAAATCATAAACTATGATCTGGAATACTTCTGACAGTCACTGAAAACAAACGGACTTACAGATCTATTCGTTCAGTGGTTCACTGACGAAACTTCTAGCCAGACCAAACATCACAGCGATACGGGATAGTTTTTATCACAGTTCTATCCAGAAATGATAAGTATTTGAAAATCCCTGGAGAAGCAAATGACAGCAGCAGTGGGCAAGCGCTAACCAGTAGGGCACGCCAAAATTGTGATAAAATGCAATTCATTCGTTATCTCCATGTGAAGGTATGGGTGAACATTTCAGCCGCGGTGATCAAACGGCCGTCCTGGTAGGCTTTAAACCTTTCCATCCCTGGTTCACATCGTGCCCCTTCTACTGGTCACTTCCTAAATTGTCATTTTCTAATTGGCCGTGAAACCCTTCACGGAATACTGTAATACTACCATATAAGAGAAGGGAGCAAATCGAGAGGTAAAAATAAAAATATTAGACAGCCTGTTTCGTTTAACAGATAGCACGTCAGTTAGGTGAGCAGCCCGCACGTCTCCGATTGTCCTGAATTGGGGACATGTTTGAAGTGAACGAAGCGGACCGAGGGACCAATCAAGTGCCAGATGTTGCCTGAACTACATCATCCAATTGGGTTTGCAACCAGACTAACGACTCGGAGGAGCTTGTTGTGAATAACAGGTGAACCGTTAGGTGTGCAGATCAGGATTCGGATGTGACTATCGTGCGTCTTGTATGACCAGTAGCTCTAGGTACTAATTATTCGAGATGGTGTAAAACCAGAAGTGTCTTCTCAGTTAAATTAGGGGACGGTCATAAAACCCCACCAAACCAATGGCAATCTACTCTGTCAATTCCGGTTGTTCACTTCACGTGTACTGCTAGTGCAATTTACAATAGAAATACGACAAAGCGCATGTCGAAGAGGATCGCAAAGCACTTTCCGTCCTCCATTAGCAAAAGATACAGAGCGAAACATCCTTATCACCACCGAGCTTTACTTAATTGACAGTGAACATGCACTTGACCATGATTGTGTTTGGGATGTTGTTAGTAAGATCCAAGTCTGTCATTGAGAGATAATGAAAATGGCTACTCACAACATCTGAAGCCAGAGCGATTTATTTCCTGAAGCCTAAATAGTGCAAGCAGGGCATCTTAGTGCAACCGATCATGTCGCTGTGACCCTAACAGGCCAATGCTTCCGCTTCAAATCCTTGTGCAAAAACCTCTCTTATTTCCATGCCTAAACTTCCACGGGCAAATTTTCAACACTGTCTGCTGCTAATCGTCCACGTGTTTCCCTTATTTTGTGGAATTTTTCAAGTTTCCGTTGATCCGTTGAACTCACCCGATTTGTTTCTCTCACTCCAGTAGATATAGTGTGTCATTTTGCTATCGAACCTGTGCACAGAAATATCCGAAGTGAGATGTCAGAAAGTTTTGCGTGACCAACCAATTCTACCTACTGAGCAGGGGCCATTTTACGACCTTTTGCAAATGTTTAGAATGATACTTCCCAACACTGGGGAATATTCGATAAGAGGAGTCGAGAACAAGACGAGTTTTGAAACTTCCAGATCGTGCAAGTGAGCATCCATAAAATCACATTGTTGGCATGGAATAAGAGGTGGCCTTATTATCCGTGTACTGTAAACGTGGTGAAGAAAATAGTATCATTTCGATCAGGCACATAGGTACAACTGCAATAACTTACAGAAAGTCCACTGAAAATGCGTCAACAAAATGTTGTTATGCACGCGCGTGGGTTTTATGACGAAAAAATTTTGTAAATTCTGAATGAATGAAACTCCCCTCATTTAAGCTGACTTCAACTATTTGAAAGTATCAGCAGATGCTGACAGTGACAAAACTCAAAAAGTATTTATACGACAACAGATTGCATTGTTTAGACGGAAAGTCCTCATAGGGCGCGACCACAGTTAAACAGGAAACTGGCTTCATGAATGATACCATGTAACAATACAAAATAGAGTCATGGTGACCGGGGCTTTGTTTTTGTATTTGTGCTATGGAGACAGTATAATAAAATGGAGACGTATATCAAGGTAAACATCGATCCCAGTTTCAGTGGTAAAGTGAATACGCATAAACTGGAAGAACAATTAATAAAAACAATTTCATAATGGAATGATGTACAAAGGGGGACGAAGTAATTGTTCCGGGACAGTCAGTCAGTCAGTCAATCAAACAATCCGTTGATCGACCTGTTAGCCAGTAAAATATTCATTCATTGCATCAACGAGTACCGGAAAGTTTGGAAAAAGAGCATCTCCGATTCTTTTTCATATTAAGGTATCCACTTAGCAGAAACCGATTAGAAGATCTCTAGATAACAGGAGATATCATTCGGTCGAATTCAGACTGCAGCCCGTTTTTATGCCCGTTATGATCCCCGTTTCCTGCGCTCCCTGAAATCATGGCCTTATCACTCGAATGGGTTCTTCATTGTTGGGGTATTAGATGCAAGCAATAAAGTTTGATTCACTGTTATTTGAAAGAGCTGGGGAAAAGGCCGATGCTCTGATACTTGCACAGAACTCTGATACGATTCGAATAAACAGGCCTGAGTTCAACGCAGACTTTGTGGCAGAGTCTCCCGTTCAAAGGAATCGGAGACTGAATGTGTGCGTAACAGTGTGTCCCCAATGCGTCCAAGAATGTTAAACAATAATTCCGCCATTTTTTCTGGTATTTGGTTCACGCAATCCAAAATAGAATAGAACTGAATAGTATGACCACCGATGGGAACAACTGACAGGTGTTCAACTCCGTTGCATAAAAGTTCATACTAGAGCAGTGAGAAACGTAGGGGTTGTAGTTTGCAACTTTTTCGCTTGTAGTGTGTATTGTAGTTGCCTTCACTCAGCAAATCCGAAACAATTTATTCCAGATTGTCATTCGTCTGGAAACTGAGCCGTCCAGCCCCACTTGAAACATTTCAGCCGTAGTGACGTACAAATATACTCTCATTTTTCATCACATACTTGACTAACTGAATCACAAAATTCATGGGCGCTCTATTCCTCGTTGTTCGAGTGCACTTTTAACAATACCTTTTGCGAATAGGTGAGCATTTGGAACGTCTGGTGCTTGGAATTACATTTGGATAAATCACCTAACAAGGTTCGACAGTCTACCTGGCCGGGGGATTGGCATATTGACTAACTGATTGATTGAATGATGGATTGACTGAGATTGTCTTCTTGGTTAGACTGCTACAACATATGAGTATTCTCTGGTAAAAAGACAATTTACAGTTAGACTGTTTTACATTTTCGATAATTCCATCAGTTTGTCGATGTTTCGGTTGAACCACCCTGTACACGGTCCTCTTTTTCGAAATCCCCTTAAGTACTAACCTTGCAGTATTAGGATTCCATATTAGAAAAGACTTGTCAGTGGCTTCATAACGGCTCCCACAAAATGAGTAGAACTCTGAAAGCGATTCAATATATTACGGTACAGTCCTATTCGATTTTCTGCTTTACATTTCTAAAATGCTTACCTAATTAGAATTGTACAGGAAGCACCTCGAATTTTGTCTTCTTAAACTCATCAAACATCATTATTCACACGATTTCAACCCGACAACTGATAAACTCGGATAAGAAGGCGGAGTTTATGCAGATCCAAGGTTATTTTACCTGTCATTATGACTGTTTTCTAACTTTTGACCCATTGCTTTATTTGGACTCAGTTTGTCTGACATATATACCTACCTACTCCTCTGTCGTGGACGGAATACTCGCACTTTTTAGCAGAATATCATTGACGAGATTCCTCCAGCATGTTGGCTGTTGCGTTTCAAATGGACTGACTGCGTTTTTTATCATTTAAGAAAAAAGAAACGGATAATTTAGCCGTTCAGGCGTCGCAAATTTGCTTTAAGGAAATACAGTGAAGCTCATCATACTAGAAACCAACATGATAGTATGGTTCATTTAACAATGGACATATGAACATGCTAGCACACATTGTGGCCAATGTATTTGCAAAATTTTAAATTGCAAACACGATAGACAGTCTCATCAGTAGAACAAATGAGTTCTCTGAACTGACTTTCAACCGATCATTAGCAATCCAGGAATGGACTGACAATCTTGCACGCAGAGTGGATTCAGTTCCCAATTACAACTGATCACTTCTGACAAATCAGATGAACACAAATGAATGCCATGATCCTCTGGATTTCCAGGAGGTGATCCCATTGCCGATGCGGAATCGTGAATCACCTCACAAGAGATTAGCTGCTTCTAGCATTTATGGAACCAGACAGTTATACGATTTCGTAGGGTACAGAGTTCTTGAAATTTATTGCTTCTCCGTAACCTTTTACCTTTCATTCTCCCAATTCATCCTTGTAGGTGTTTTGTCAGATCCACTGGATAGTTCGATGGAAAACGGGCTAAAAATTTTAAAACACCTCTCTCCATTTGGTAAGGCCAGTTTTGGAAAAAAACTTTATTATGTAATGTAACCCACTTGTCTGAACTGAGCGGATAACGTCACATGTAACTATATTCTGCTCTTACTCTTCTTGAACTATCCAAATGTCAAAAGTCGTTGACCTCAGTGGGATTCAAACCCACACATGGTTGCTACCCACACTTTAGTACCAAGAGTGCTCTATCGGATGGGCTAAAATGTGTTTGACAACCGTGTGTGAGTTAGAATCCCGCCGAGGTCGATGACCTTACATTTGATTCATTGAGAATTTAGTCAAATCTACCTAACTCCACTTCATAAATCTGGATCGTCTTTGTTCCATTTTATATCATCGCTGATCTGATACGGTTTATTTGTAACTGAGAATGTTTTGCAGTGGCACACACACGGAAAGTACGAAGCTCGTCTTTTTTTCAAATGCGATCACATGAGCAGATTTACTCTGTTTAGTACACCCGGTGGTTGTCAGTAGATAACGATGAAATAATGGAATAGAACCTACGATAAGTAAGGTCCACAAAACGCAACGTAACTGAATGCGCATTTTGTGCGAGTAGATTTTTGACCTTCTTGTTCAGCCTGTCTTACAACGGATTGCCTGTGTTCCATTTTGTACACTAGCCAATATATATGAACTAGTATTGACCGGTAAGATTCGATTGGGGTGAATGAAGGCTTGTCAATTCTGAGTCACTAGGTTTGGATTCCGCAGCTGGCCTAGAGTCATGACAACCCCCTTAAAAATACATTAGCTTAGCTTGGATGTTTCATTCCCGGATCACTCCAACGACCCTCCTACGTGCCACAGCCGCTCGACTCCGAAGCTCAATCAAGCATATGTGAGCAATCCGTGACATTTGGCGTAAAAACGAAACTTACCGGTCACATAAGCCTGGCAAGAGAGACAAAGCGTTTATTCCCAACAATCAATTTTGTGCGTCAAAGGTGTGACTAGATGCTTCTCTTAAACTAGCACTCTGAGTTTTTCCCAGCTAACTGAAGATACTACTTACATCAAAAATAACTGAGCTTTTCTGAATATATTTCCATTTTGCAATATAAATCCCATAGTGTCTGATCATGCGTCCACTACTTCCAAAAAAGTGCTAGCTCGCTAATGCGAAATAACTTGCAGAAACGGAGATCATGCGCCAAATCTGTTTTCAGTGAATAGCCTATGGATCATAGGAATTACAGTAGCTACTGCCGACCTAGTTCGAGGGTAGCCAGCTTTCCCGCATCAATAACAGGGATGACATATAACAATCTTCCTTACAGTTCTCTACTAAAAATTTCGGGATCAGGATTCATGCTTCACTCTAGCGAAGCCGTGGGCCTCAGTTCGATACACGACACTCCCCTCTGAATCTAATAATATATAAACGACGAATGAAAAAATAAGTAGTTGGATATTAGGTGTTGAGTAATATGTTTCACCATGCAGTTTCAACTCTCAGCCCACCACAGAAAGCCATAGAAGCACTGTACAACTCTTTCATCCTTGTTAGAAATCATCAGCAATGCACAGCCACCGAGTTCTTACTATGATTCGAACCCCGGTAGAGCAGTTGTTAACGTTACCGTTCGAAGTCAGTTACGAAAAGATGCTAATATTATGTAGTTCTTATAATAAACAAACCGTCGAGAGATATCACGTATGACCTGACGGTTAGTTATTCAACTCAGAATCGTTCACTTCAGGAAGGAGCTCTGTTGAATGTGTTCTGCTTATGATTCCTGAAGAAGATAGAAAATAATCAGCGGATTAGGGTCCGTAGTTATTGGTAAACCCACTTGCATTTTCCACGTTCAAAAGTCCAGCTCCACCTCACGGAATCGAACTGGCAATCTGTCGCTTATCAGCCACTTGCCCTTCCAGCTAGGCTATTGTTGTACGGCCAATATGATATGAACACAAATGAATAGCTAGTGTTGCGAAACCGCTGTTCTCAAGAAACAACAAACATTTTCCGGTTTTATTCACTGGACTAGCCTCTTCCGTCACTTCCTAATAGGATAAACGGCACACGTATGAACGCGATCCAAGGGACATTCTTGATTCGTAGTTAGAATTTATTGACGGCACTAAGATCCAAAATTAAGTGGGCAATGGGTTGAAACTCGTTTTCCTTTGAGAACTAATGATGACAGAAAATCACCGATTAGTAGGTGAATAATCCAAGAAACCGTCCAGTTGAAAACCATTTAGCCGGAGAAAAGGTAAGTCCTCGGTAACCGATAGAGCTGTTGGACTTCTACAAATATTGTCAAGATTCGAATGATAAATTTCGTTCAACGAGAAAAGTGTCAGTAACACGGTTTTGTCGCCTAAGCTAAGTCCTTCATGGCAAGCACTACCCGCCATTTCTAATGAAAGAAACCTATTGGTGGTAGACAGTAATCCACTGTCGTCCGGATCGTTACCACACCTGATCTATTAGGACCTTATGTGATTCTTCGCCACTCCAAGTCTCAGGGTTCGGTTACCAGTTATACCTAGTAGTGCCGTGGGCCCTCGTGGCTATGGGTTATATACCCCTTCCATTGCACTCATGCGCAAGCATGTAATAAAGTTAAAAAAAAATGAGGAGAAAGAATGAACCAAAGACAAACTGCTGGAGATAAAAACCATCTGGCTTCCGTCGACATTCCAAACAGATCACGCACTTCTGAGAAGAATGCAAGTGGATTTTCCAAAAACATACTTCTGAGACAATCCGAAAAGTGTTCAGCAATTATAATATCTGCACATTCTTTCGGATTGACAATAATTTGTCTTGCCACCCCACCAGAGCCAAGGATTCAATTAACTTGCAACACCAAAACAACTGCATTTACGAAATCAGTTGCAAGGAATGTCCAGCTGAATATATTGGACAAACACCCAGACAACTTAGGACCGGAACAAGGGAACACAACATGACAGCCTCAGCGAAGCTTGAGCGGGATTTAACGAACGCTCTTCACTCCATAGCCGAGAAGCACAGGATAGACTATGAAAACACAAAAATCCCCCAACACGGAGTGAAAACATGCCCTGAGTGCTTCTATGCCGAAGCTCTGGCAATTAGCACCCACCCTGCATTCGCCAACGGAAATGACTGGGCAGAGTTTCCCGGAGTTTGGACCGCACTGACATCACAAGCATATAAGCAGCCAGAAGGTCACATCGACATTTGACCTCGTCACCACGGTCTCTGATACTGGAAGCCGGTGTGACTATCATCCAATCGATCTAATCGACGAACAATCTAGCACACTTACACATGCGCTCGGTTGACTTGTAACTGATTCTTCAGAGTCATTTGATTGTAAAATTGTCTCGAGAAAAGTTACCCACAGTAACAGAAAAGTCGACAAAGCTGTGGTACTTACATTAAATCTTCTAGTTTAAGGCACCACGTGGCTCAAGGTTTTGTCGATACACTCCAAAACTTGTTCGGGCCGGATATACTGAATAAATTTAGTTCATTCCTAATAATTTTCGCTTTTCTTTTTCGATATATTACACCAGTGGAATCTGTTTAACTTGAAATATTTCTGTGGCCCGTTCTTTTTTTGTTTATTTCCGTTCCCGGCTGAACTTTAGATACTTAGATTTGAATAACCCTGGTCCCAATGACAGGATTCTCTGAAGCTTACGAATACCAAATTGGGAATAGTACATCAATAAAGTTTATTCCTAACACGGATGAATGTCTGGTGACAATGGTGTAAACTTCGTCTTTGAATCGATCTAGCCACCGTAGGCATTCCTTCCCCGCAATTCGAGGTAAACGGAAGGCTTGATTTGGGTGGTAAGCATTTGATAAATATTTGTTTAGTTTTTAGGCCGAAAAGTCCATGAGTCCTTGAAACCCGAATGATCAGCAACAAGGCAGAGAGTTGGAGAAATGCCAATAATCCAGCGTACTAGACCGGTTCTTCTGGAAAAGATATTTACAAAGTGTTGCCGGGATCACCTATTACAACGTCGATAGGGTTATTCAGAGGGAACACTCCGTCAACCACAATGAATACATTCGATGGACGATATGAAAACACTTACCAAAAGAGTCCAGCTTCAATCAATTGGAAAGATTTTTGGAGAGAATCCTAGTATTTGTGCTGCTCGCATTAGCATTAGGCTTATATAGTTCCCACAACAAATGGTCATCAGCGGAAGGACACTTGTCACATCCATGAGTTTGGGTCTCATTGCAGCCGCTCTTTGGTGATTGATAGAACTGTGTGATAAACATTTAGGTAGAAGCTTTATAGGACTCACAAACAGTTTCATTCTTGCCGCTGGAAAAATAATCAAACGAAATCCACTTCATTGACTCCGAGGTAGCAGCCCTCATTTCATCTGACTATATGGGCTGCAATCAAGCATGGTCAAACTTGACCACCAGGTACGATCAACGTCTTTGTAAACAGTGGGACATTTGTCCGAACCAAGTCAGTACCAGATCGGGTCAATCAAATCTAAACATTTGCTGACTTCTGCAGCAGGAAACCGCACCACTCATTCATGGCGAATCATGATAACGGAGTTTAGTAGTAGCGCCACTGACGAGTACTGAAGAAAACACTTTTCTTCCTCTCCAAACTGAGGTTGCCTGTAGTAGTTTTGCCGCCTATACACGTACTGCTATGCACTGCTTGTAACTTCATGTCCATCAACGATAATAGGGTTTGACTCATCAGAATTAGTCAGCACTTGGTAATCAAATCACTTGGATACAACCGGGTCGAACAGTGATTGATCAGTACACTGCCTACCAGAGCGATCACATTTAAATGAACGGGTGTGCATCTGAAATTCGCGGTACTCAAAGCCGTGATTCCGGTTCACTTATCTATCAGTGTGCGTGGTTCTATCCGTAACTTCTGTTTGACTGAATACTATGTTACACCAGTCTATGACTTTCCGTAGTGATAATGCAGCTGATGGCTATATGCATTGTTTATAATATCGAAAACATTTCAAAACGTTGTCGTTCTGAATATTGTGACCTCTCCAAAGAAAAAATCTGAAGACTTGGTTGATTCATTGTCGGACGGTCTAATGGAAACTGAAGTGGAACACTGAATGCCACAAATTCTTGTGCAATCCGGATTGCTCCTGAAAGCCTGACAATGCTAAGTGGTGTAGGGAGTTTCAAGATCATTTTTCATAGCTCTCACACTCTTGGTTGTCATTACAATATGGCTTCCACTGACATCATCACCAGAGTCCCGTAGTACAGTCAGGTTGGTATTCTGCTAGATGTGAAGTGTGAGATTTAAAAAAAGACAGAAAAAAGAAAGAGATGTAATCAACGTCACGATTTCACAACGAAAAACTTGATAGAAAGCAGGTGATCGTTTGAAATCTGGCTGGAAATCGTTTATTGACTCATGGACCAAATTACAAGTTCAGATGGAAAACATCTAGGAGTTCCAGTAGCTTTCAACAAACAATGCGATCTTATGAACCAGAAAAACCTTTTGTTTTTAGTTGGAAAATTCTTTTCCGACGAGACGGACAGAACCTATAGAAAAGGAACCGTTGTCGGCCCTCGAACATGTTTTCTGTACGTTCTTGGAGAGCAGCGTCGAAAAAGTCTCAGCGGACGGGGAAGAAGAATCACTTTGTAGATCAGGTAAAAATGAATAATGACGTTACTAGCTTGCTGCCAACAGAACAACGATTCACACAAGGTAAAACAGATCAAGATGCTTTGAGATATCAACAAAAATCCCACGAAAAACCAAAACAGGCGCGTCCATGAGTAGCTGAAGTCTTTGAACCACTAGTTTAAATCTATTAATTTAGCTGGCCTCCATGCAGCCAATACGGTGATCAGACAGTCATAAGTGAACCCCAACCTAGCCGTCAACAGTCAGCTCCCCACGTGACTACCTTTCAGTGACTGGGGTCCACCTCCAGAAATACCGAAAATGTGAAGGTAGCAGCCAATATTGAAACAGTATACGACTTATTTCCAGGACAGTTTGGGTGTGCTTCTAACAGTGTCCATGGATACAAAGTGCATTGTTAATACAGGATTATTTTCTAGAGCACATGATACGCAACAGCACGGTGCAGATATTATCAGGGTAGCAGAATGGGTACGAGCAAGTCTATTTTCTGGAAAGACTGTGGTTTCCAACAGCCGATGGCAATCGTCTTGAGCAACCCTGTACTTTCTGCCTTGACCATTACCCAGAAGGTATTTTCTCGGTCAATATTGTTTTTGAATAATAGCCACTAAGTTCAAAGTGTGTGAATCTGGTGTCTTCAGCTGTTGGTTAGCATCACCGATTGGTTGCATTGACACTGATCAAGCCTCTCTTTTGAACCCGGTTTGATATGCGTTCCTTTTTCCGATGACATAAAAATCACTATGTTCGGTCAAAGTAGGTATATCAAAGTTCACCGATATCGTTGGAATCGGTTCACGTAGATGTAGGTTTTCTTCAGAACGGAAGAGACCTCGTGTGGTACACAAACTCCCTCGCTGCTGCGTAGTAGATTCACGAAACAGTATAACTTGAAAGTTTTCTCAACATTTTGGGTGAATCTTTGAATGGTACACAGATGGTAGAGTTCAGTTCAGGTACCCGGGCAATGTCCGGTTTTTGGAGTTTTTGATGCTGTGTATATTATAGCAGGCTGAACGCAGTTTTCTTCCGTTGGGGTTGCTCGTGGACAATGTGCAAGGTCAGTAACAAAAGGAAAATTCCGTGAACCGGAGCTCAGTAAACGTATATCAGCCGATACCAACAGTTACTTCAGAAAAAAAATGGAAAAATGGACCTTCTGTGAGCGCTTTATACTATCACGTAGCTGTTACGCAAAGTTGTGTTCCTGGCTGTGTGTCGCCGTCCCTAGAACAAGTAAATTGACCGTGACATTATTGTTCATGAAAATTGGTGGTTAGATTTGCCTTTTTCTCCCTTCGTATTCGGCCGATCCCATGTCGAATATTCAGGTGCCACAATATTGGGACGAAATAAAAGGATAGGACTCGTTTGGCGAGGAATGTTTTGTGTTTTATCTATCTATAAGGAAATAGAACATTTGTTTGCCAGAGCCATTTGTGGGCTGTTTTGTGTGAGTGTGTGTGTATTTTCATGGAGGATGTGGTGGGTGGTGTAAGTAAGCGGCTTTTGAAGAACCATGGACACGTTTGTTTCAGACAATTTGGTAAAATTTGACAATCGAAACCGGATTTGTAATGGTAAATTCACTTGCATTTGTCACATCGAGAAGTCGGAGGCCGCGAGCCGGAATCGAACCGCCAACTCCCCGTATACCGGGCAGATGCTCTATCAGCTGAGCTATCGCGGTCCGGACAGTCCAGTGTGAATAACGCGAGTGGTAACAATGCCAAACCGTAGAAAAAGAACAGAAGGGAAAATGAATAGAAACGGATGAACAGTGGTCAAAAAGCTCTTGTTGACCCAAAAGACTGCACGGTTTGCCCTGTGGCATGTTTGTCAACTTGTCTTTAATTTACCCTGCATTCCCAGTACTGCATCTTCTACCTTGTGAAACGCATGCACGGAAACACGCTCGAACGCACCTAGGCACACACTTTTTTTTTGCTGTGGTGTACGTGTCCAGCTGGGTGGTTTTGGGAATTTTCCCATCCCTTTCCAGTTTGTGTTCAGCTTTCGTGACTAAGTAAGCGGACTTCATAACACACCATTCGTGCAGATTGGAAGGGAGTTCATATGATATCAGGCATTCGATTCTCGAAGAACGACCAAGAAACAAACAAATGGACACATCCTCGTAAACACTTGCTTGACCGTTTTGGGTCACTTTTTCTCATTGAAAAATGATCCTTAGAGCGTCTTATTCGTTTGATGTAGGAAGACTGGCTATTTGAAATAAGTAGCAGATCGGCCATTGAGAAACTGCTATTGAGCCGGGAACATTTGTGAAAAATTAGAGGAATGGGAGTTATAGTCTCATAAAGCAGCTCAATTAAGTAGTTTACCAATAAATACAAAAAGCAATCAAACGTAACAAAAATACTTCTTTGCATTCCAACGGCCCAGTTCGCTTGAAGATAGTCATTATCCAGTCGGAGGATGCAGTCAAACGGTTTGCATGCCTTTCTTTGCTTTAAAGCTTCCGGTCTCTCTGGGGTAGCCGCGTTCATTGTCAATCCATAATTGTCCACAACTGCGTTTTGAGCAAGCAGCTACTTACTTATTCTATAAGCAGTACCCACTCTCCACCACTTGGGCAGTCCCACTCTAAATATGACCGCAGTATTCCAGGATGGAAGATGCTTTCTGATCCGACTTAGGATGAGCAGTTGGAGGTGAGGTGAACACGAAACATCTGGCGGGGAATAACTGAGAGATTTGTGAATATATGGGTGCTAAATTGCGAAACTCAAGGAAACCATTAGCTGATTGAACATATTTCGAGACGATAAAGTACTGAAAGGGAGAAAGGGAACAAATGAAAATGGGGACTGGCGGGAGAGGTACACGATTGCGGGAAATGAACATACAAGAGATTTTGAATGCATTGCAGAATACTCGGGTTTGTTGCTGACACGGGGGCATTATTTTTTGCTTCCCGTGTACGACCTTTGTACACAGCATCGGCTTCGCAACCTCGGCTGCACCAGTTCCCCGTGGTGTTGATCGAGAACGTTTTAGCAGATCGCATAGTGGTGACTGAGTAGAGCCATTCTCAATTGCAAATAGAAATATCCAGAGCTACTCGAATTTGCGTGCAGTCGGGTTGCACTCTTACCTAGATGAGTTCATTCGTAAGTGCCAGGCCACAAGCCACCATATTTATATTTGATTATTTTATTGGTGATAACCTGATGAGACACTTACTGAGCTGGGCTCTTGAGAGTTTCTGTGGTTTTGTCATTTCAGATAGAACATATACAAACAGTCACCCCCCACCTATCCCGGCGGATGATCACTGACTCTGCACACTCCCGGTTGTTTGGGAGCCAGTAAATATGGTTGGTTAATGCGCGCTCGATTTTTTTGGGCTACCTGCAAAAGCATTAGGAATCTTGTTTTAGACTTGAGTCAGTAAAGTGTAATGCGAAAGTGGTTGCACAGCATTTTGTAATACCACAGCACGTAATTATTATCACTACTCTAGTTCCATGGATGTTTCACGACATGGAAACAGCTTCCACCCACCCAGGTGGAAACGGTACTGAGTTATGTTTCTGTAAATGGACACGGTATGCCAGATGACATATGGAAACTAAAGATATAAGTCAGTAGCATACTTAGCTGCGGATATCCTGACCATTATCACTGTTATTCGTTAGAAGTCATCTGGAGTAATTTCCTACTTTTGTACCTAAATCATCCTTTGCACTGAAGTTACCGTGACCAATGAATACGAAGCTATAGTTCATTCCTATCTTGCTTGTGGTTTTATTTGCAGATACCCACATAAGTATTCGGCTAGAAAGAAAGACCCCGCGGTTCACAGAGTTTCCTGGTACTAGTGTGGTGGAGTGTAAATACTGTTTTGGTGAGTAGTTGATTGCTGAAAACGGGACTGTGGATAGTCCTGGATTAACGAACGCCGCTATGTTCAAGAGACCAAACGAAATAAGATAAACGACTGTATGCAAGCCATACAACTGCTCTTCCATCGGATGGTGACTGTCTTCAAGTGAACAAGACAGCTATAGCACAAAAAGCTTGTTTGTAGCTTTTGGTTGATTTTAATGATGTTTGAAAGAGACTGTAACAGACGACCTAATACCGAGGCATATATATATATATATATATATATATATGTATATTAGTAGGGAATTATCAGTACACCACTGTGCAGATTAGGTAGGCAAACCCTGTAGGTTGTTTGTAACTGAGTGCTTTGTCTGCTATGAAGGTATCCACCATACTGGTTGATTGCGGTGCAAGCAACCTGTTGTCACCCCTGAAAGTCATGGGCAGAAGGACACTGCATCATGTAGTTTAGATGTTAAACACACCAATATGGATCAGTCCGGATAGCCTGGTGAAAAAGTGTTCCACTGACAATCTTTCGTAGCTGGTTCAATTCCCAGTAGGAGCTCGGTTAGTGCGCACAGCTGGTTCATGGAAAGCCAGATGAAACCACTCTGCAGTGCTTCTGTGATTTTCGGTCGTGGACTGAGTGTCGATTTCGAATGGGGCTAATCACTCAATTTTGTCAATGTAAAACAAAGAGCCTTCTTAATCTGATCATTCCAATAGGCTGTGTTAGTATAACTTGAGCCAGAGTCCGATATTGATCGACAAGCACCGGAGTTTCGCGTGCATACATAGGTTCCCGTGTACAAGCAAGGATTGACCACGGTAATAAACATATTAGTTGACCGATTGTGTTCAGAGTGGAAAGATCCCTTCCGTCATAGCGTAGTGCATAGAGGATTAGGAGACCCAAATTATGTACCTAATGATCGGCTTTGTCTTATCAATCTCCAGTTTGTCAATGAAAAGCCATTGAGACTGTCATTCATATAGGTTAGCCATCAGTCACTTCGGGCTTACTATCCACGTGATGCATCTCATCAACAGCATATCAGGTAGTATCCTTTCGTTGGAGGGTGACTCGCATGACTAGCTACTCCCACAGACAATGTTTTCTCGACAACAAAAGTGGCTAAAATATAAATCCTGAACTCTCTTGCTCGTAGTTCCTCGTGATAACCACTCGAACACGGCCGGCCTAAATGCCATGAAAGCAAGCTCGATCAGTTCATTTACATTTCTTTTTTCGCCAATTACCTCTTACCTGGAATCAATGGGACTTGCAAAGAGTGGAGTTCCGAAAATCGAAATTCTCGTGAATATACGAAAATTGCTATCCAAGCTGTGAGTTCGAACACCACTTACTTTCAGTCGGACACATCATTTTGTCGGATTCGGTCTATGTCACGAGTAGGTGGAAAAATCAGGCAACGGTGTGAGCTAACCGACTGCATAGATATTTACCGAGGCTTTCAGAAATCGCAAGCAGCTTTCTTATCAAACAATCACATTGCACAAGAAATCGATCATTCAGCAGCTTTGCATTCAACCAGATATATATAATCAAAGTGGAAAGCATACGTCTGTTGTCTTCAACAGAAATCAGACGGTACAGAATTACCTAAATGCTCATATGAAATACAGTTTTTGGAAAAAAATCAGTGGGTTTCTGTTTATCCGGTCCACAAACAACCAAAGACAGGCATTCTCAACGTTTGAGTACAAGGAAAGTTGTTTTTCTAATTTGTAAGCGTACAATTCAGCTATTCAAGGTCATCCTAATTTGTTATCGTTATCGTCTACGTTTGTGGGAGGTATTCAGATCCATCAACATATCGCGCATCCAATCGGATAATAGCAATCTCTATATGGTTTAGTTTGTCTTACGCTGTTTACAGTTTAGACTACTCACCTACTGACCTAAGAGGTCGTCTAGCGAAAATTCAACACACCCATTGTACTCCATGGTCCTTTTCCTTCAATGTTAAATACACACGACACGTTTTCAGACTGGAGGCCCTAGGAAAAGGGGTGCATTGTTCCCGGGGATTGTGTTTTTACCTTGGGATGAGGAAGAAATGCTCCAGTCTGCTCGTTTCCATTTGAGGACTGGACAAACATGAGGAACTTATCAAAAGACGTGACATCCAAATCAATTTCTAATTGTTGGTTTACAAATCCATATGGACTATTTTGTATCGGGCTAAGAAATGTTCTGTGAAACAATATTTGGATGAAATTGTCACTTTCGATCATCTCTGGTAAACAATGCCAAGAAAAAGAACGATACAACCAAACAAAACGTTATATTTAGGAAGTAGCGATAGGTGAGGATTCGACTCAAACGGGAATAAACAACATCTCAGCACCAAATAAGCTCTGGCAACTACTCTACAGCGTTTGAATTTGTAAGTAGAACGTTTAGCACGTGAATTATGTTGATTGAATGCATAAACTGCTGTCGACAAGCGTCCATGATTAGTCGGTTTGCAAGATTACATGTATTTTTTACCATAACAGATGAAATCATTGACTTTCCTCGGTGTCCAAAATGCAATCATGGAATATAGTCGTGAAATTACCTGACGCCTATATGTGATGATATGAACGAGTCTAAACGTGCTTCTATGATCTATGCTTTCGTATTAATCAGTATGAAGACGACTCAAGCAATGAAGTCTTCTCTGAGTCATGTTACTAAATCATTTTGATGCAGCCGTATCCCGTCATCTTCGGGTAACCTTGTTGGACGTCGCACACACTCGTTTGATCGACTCGATAGTCATTATTCCGAACCTAAAAGATTATTGATTTGAACACTGTTCCTCATTGGCTGCTTTCTAATCCGATGTTCATGACTCATGTTCCTTGTTGTTAATTACTCATCTGTACTCATTGCAGCTAGTCATGGCAAGAATACAGTTTTCGCTTGAAGTACAGTCTTTCTTCTTGCTGCTGCTGTGTACGCTCACTAACGGTTACAACAAGTACGTTGGCTGCCAATGGTGTTAGTTGTTTTAATTACGCATAAGAAAGTTCGTAATAAATATCTGCATCAGTCGTACATTCGAGCAATTTCGGCCTTCTCACTTCTCTGAATGAGAGAATTTTCCTAACTGGCTTAAGTACTGCCGATGACTCACTACAGATTTCAGGTCGAGTAGCGAGCAACCGTTTTTTCACCATAAACTAAACTCTAATGGATTTATCTAAAAACTGAGAGTACAAAAATTAATTGGGGCTTCGTGACGTTACTCACCACCGATTAACAAGTTCCTACAAATGGAGTACTCCTGCAAATCAAGCTGTTTTCATACTTTGTCGGAGTTATATCTGCCATATTTTTAACTAATAACAGGTTTTAGAACACAGGCACAACTTCCACACTTCTTAAAACTCAGTCAGCTATCCACGTCTATGGCGCTGGCTCTCATTATAGAGGTTTTGCCCAAGAATGCCAACTCCTTTTCCATCTCCGCGTACGGATAAGCAAAGTCGCCCTCGGGCTTATGGTGGATTTTCATTCAAGTTCCCCACAGGTATTGATATGCCTCAAGGTGTTCCTTTATAGTCTTGCCTCCTCAACTTTGTTGCTGGGTTACTAACATAGATATCTCTATTTTTGTTCGGGAACAGTGTAATCGACCTTTGTCCACAGTCGAATTCACTTCAACCTTACCTTATCCTAGCAATGGGGGCCTTTTCTGACCTAGAAAGGTTATTGCCTCTGGAAATTACATCTCACCTGGTGACCAGACACGAGATATTTTTTGGTCGCCTGTTCAGAAGGCCCCGTTTGACTTTTACACCCTTGATCTATGTGTTGACCGTCCGCTGAAGTCCGAAATGATGGTCTTGCACGTTTCCAATGAACGGAGAAAGGGACACTAACTTCTTATCCATTCGTGGTGAGCACCATCACCTTCGATATCAACTTTTTTTTGAACAAAACACATCTATTGAGTAAGACGTTATAGCTGTAGTCGATAACGAACGCACATATTCGACTGTAAGTACTTAATTCTCGGTTAGATTGCAGTGCAGCTCGTCTTCCAATTTGTGGTTTGTGATCAATACATGCGAGGAGAACGCTCTTTGTCTTTGTGTGATCAAAATGGGTGCATGTGTGTGCTTTGTGCAAACAACTGGAAATCCGTTTTGACCTCTTGCGCACACATTTCTGAATCGAGCGAGACAGGGGTGAGGAAGGCATTTGTTCTGAACAGCTCATGCAGCTTCAAATTGTTGTGATTCAGCCGAAAGTACAGCCCGAATTCTGTTTGGGTTTGCTTGCATAAACTCGAACCAAAATCAACGGCAGTCTAATTTCGTACCGCTAGAAATACGAACATTTTTACTCGTACTAACAGAATTCACATGTCCCTTGTATTCAATATTTTTCACATTCACTCAAAGTGTGCTTCCTTTCGTGTTCAGCCGATGTCACTACTGTAGTGGTCTCTCGCGTTCCTACTCTGCAGTTTAGCTACAAGTGGCCTGTACAATCAATCTCCGTCGCCAAGCCCATCGTACCAGCACGCCAGGGTGAACCGGAAGGCGCCAGCATAACTCATCCGATGACAGTTTATTGGTAAGGCGAAACGACATGTGATTTAAAGTGAAAGTAGAATAATCTTGAACGCGCCTTGCATTACCAGCGTTGCTTTGTTAGGGCACTGACTGAACGAGTTTTTCCTGTCTCATTAGGTCGGCCCCTTTGTCTTTCTACGTTCATAAAGTGGGTTTAGCCATATGCGTGGGTATACGCGTGTCCATTGATTGACCCGGCTTGGTACGTTCAGACCGATTAGGAACTTAGGTTCCGGGAGGTTTTCCTGACACCCTGAGAACGCAGCCTTAACGACCAATTACGCCATATTCATCATATATCATGTATTACAAGACAGACTGATGCATCGGTATCCATAATAACCTCAGTGTCGTAGTATTCCAGTATGCATTTACGGTTAATTTCGTTATTTAACCGCGTCTGTGATCGGAGTGATTCCCTGCACTATGGCATTTAATTGTGAGTGTCATGGTTATATTCTGTAATACTGTCATACTTCGAAAAGCTTCAAGAGTAACCACATGACTCCTCCAGTCACAAGCCATCACGAATGTAAACTAAGGAGCTAGAACGATGAGAATACAGAAATCACAACTAACGGAGCAACGCAGAACCGAAGAGAGAAATAACGTTAAATAGGCTAAATCTGTCAGACTGGTAGAAAAGATACCACGCTAAAGCATGAACTTCAAATTGCTACAAGAAGGCGTGGCCTAATTTCTCCAATATTCAACCGCGAGGATCAAGACGTGCATGCTTTATATCTGGGTGAAGTCCACTTTCTGGACCAATCAATCACGAGATGATACTCGTAGTTCTTGGGAGCCTGAAACTCTTACAGGATTTCAGCCAATGAAAATATTGAGTTGAATTTCGGTAACCTTTTCCTGAAGTACAAGAAATGTAATTAATTGGAAAAAGAAAATCAAATTGATAGATCCTGATTATACCATACCGTAACCGGGACTATCTGTTTCGCATTTGAATGCATCCATGGTACGGAATCGCTGGCAATACTCTGCACCAATTTTCTCAAAATAGAAGCAGCAGCACAAAAACTGATGGCTCAAGTTCCCGTAATTTGTGACCTTTGAAGTTCAACCTCAGTGCAGTGCTCAAGACCAATCGCTATCAATTCAGAGTAGAACAGGGTTCTTCAAGAGTGCTTTGTGAGTATCCCCTCACTGCTAATGATGGAACTTTTGTGACCCCAAAACCAGGCCAGACTCAGTAATCAGGAATCCTTATTCAGAGTTACGAACGACAACATCCATACTCTTTCCCACAATGAACTTCTACTCAATTCCTTCGATTTTTCATCTCTCACGGGTTTGACTTCGAGGGACCATTTTACTCCAAAGTAATCACTGGGCTGTGAACGGTTTCTAGTAAGGTAACAAGTGTGGTTTGGTTCTTGACAATAAAATAATGAGCCAGAGGTACAACGTATCCCGTAACCACACTTATTAATAACTGTAGATGTTCGAGCTCGGCTTATGAACATGTCTTCTATCCGGCCTCACAGCGAACTACCAACGAAATCCCCTCTATCGAACGAACAGAAAAGATTTGAGTCGCTGGACAGTTGCGAGAGTGTATTTTGCTTATTTCGGTACCGAAACAGTACCGATACGAGGAATACTTGAAGGCAAACGAACGCTACCGTAAAGCGGAAAGCAAACCGAGTTTTTGTACAGCTGGCGAAAAGCCGAAAGTAGAACAGATTCAAAAAAACTTCGACGGAAACCCTGAAAATGTCACTTCAGTTGGACATACTCTACCGAACAAAACGGTGAGATCGGAATCAGGTTTCAGAAAAAATTGTAGAGAAAGTAAATCGAAAACGGTGTCCAGAAAACGGTCATATTCTCAGCACGATCTAGGCCACTACATAACCATAAAGCATAACATAACTGGTGGGCCATCCACAAAGTGACTGGTAATAAAGGACCATAAAACACACCTGCCGATCCGTGTTATCGATGAATTCGAAGACAGTCACCTCATGATGAGTTAGAACCTACGTCACCTAGTGAGCAGGAGCATGGGTTACAGATGGTCATATTGCAACAAAGAAAGCCAGACGGGTGAAGACATCTGCTTTTGGGCGGTCAAACAAGTTAAGTTCGTGGAATATGTACAGGTTCATATAGTCAGTTTTCAAACCACGCCGCAGCAACATGCATTCTCTGGCTGCTTGGGCATTTTGGTTGCTTTCTGACCAATCCCCTGTGGCCATTAGCTTGCGAATTATTTCCTTTAAGCTGATCCGACTGCTCCAGTTGACAGCTCGATCGGTGGCCTCTCACCTGGACTATCTTCTGGGCTGTCGAAGATCCCGCTGAGTTTTCTCGGCTAGTCGAAATGCCTTTTTTTGTCTGTCATCGGAATGCTTCCGTCATATTCACCGTCTGTTCTTTGGTCTGTGGCTTTCGATTGGTTGGTCCAACCAGTTTGATTTTCGCACAGTTTTGTTGCTCCAACTTTCGTCGCTACAATATGACGTTACTTTTAACTACATACTCAGGCATGAGTACTGCGGAAGGGATACACCCCATAGCCACATAGGCCCAATGCATCATTTCGGATAACCGGCAACTTTACTCTCTTTTGGGTGACGGAGAACCACCGAAGTTCCCAAAAGCCAGGGTTACTCTCTACCACCAAAGTAATTTGTGTTGGAGGAATTCGAACCTCTGACCTCCAAAGTGGAAGTCAAATGCACAAAGCCTCTCGACCACCACCGGTAAAATAAGAGTGTTGTGTCGGTGTGCAAACCTCTGGATTATACCCCTGCCAGTGATTCCTCGATCGATCAAACCCAACGGAAAAGTAGCCACGATCAAAATGCGGAAACTATTCAATTGTAACCAAAAATGAACACTTTATACAGCATGAGACAAGGAATGTATGGACACACATGGCGTCGTTAGTGATTACCCATCGTGGTGTACAGATGTGATTGGTTTAATCGGATCACTGTTTGTCAGAAGCCTGATTGGTTGATGGGTTGGTGTGAAGCTTAGACAGAATGTTGTCTGTCAGTGATCGATGTGAACAGTGACGTGTGATAGACTGACTGGTTCTTGGGCACACGCGTCACGACTGCACTGCTATGTGGGATATGCGGGCCTTGTTATTGTTGTTCACAAAGCACCCTGCCCGTGGATTGTAAGAGAGCTGACTGCAGCCCTGCAGATGACGTTTTCAGGGAAATTTCCGACTCCGTGACTAAATGATCTTGGTGAAACGGGTTCTTCTCAACGGTAGTTATGACTATCCATGACGTGAGCGTCAATCAAGCAACAGATGTTTAATCCCGAAGTGTTTATAAGAGGCAAACATTGCGCAAACTTGTGTGAGCCATACCAGCAAAGCTCATTAGAACTGTGCTCGTCATTTGAAGGAGTATCATATTACCATTGTGACGAGTACACGTTCTCAGTATAACATGTACTCCACTTCTACTTCCACAACTATTACTTCTACAATTAGTATTGTCACTACTACTACTACTACTACTACTACTACTACTACTACTACTACTACTACTACTACTACTACTACTACTACGACTTTTACGTCGGTGACAAAATTCCAATAACCATTCCACTTTTATATTTATGAAACCAAAAAATAACTCGAGGTTCATAAAATGACTTAAGGGCAGCTTGAGTCACTGTTTGTTTGCGAAAGTATTTCCTGTTCTGAAATGGTGAATTCATGTTCTTTCTCTCAAAATCGGGCTCGGAAATGGAAGCGGATTGTGCTTTAAAGCATCCAAGCAGGAATGATTCAGTTGAACATGTGCGTCAACCGTGGAACTTGTGGTGCGAAAACTTAACAATGAAAGCCGCCTCGAGGCAGTGGCTACAGTGTCTGATGGGTCCAGCTGGGTGATCTCGTTGAATTTAATCACCAGGACGCTGCACCAAATGTGATTCAGTAGTTGGTAAAATTCACTTTTGAAGTAAAACAGACAACATTTTCTGCTGAGCTTGTCGGTTAGATTTTTACCATTATATCAGCAGTCATCACCTGCTTATTGTTTACGTTACATGGACTAGCGATGAAGTTCTAAACTCAGCAATCAGCAAAATGTTTGTAAAAATCATTATTCTAGGCTCTAAGAAACACCAGCAGTCGTATTCATCGACTAACTCCAACGGTGTTCACGGTTTAGCACGCATTATTATTTCGATTTTCTAGTTTATCCGGGTGCGAACAATCGGTTGTGGTTGTCTTGTGGAAATTGCCAACCACTGTGATTATCTGCGGGTCCTCGTGTGATGTTCCACCTTTATGTTCTTCTCCGGTCATCTCATCCGAAGCAGCACTCCTTGCATAGTTAATTAGTGGATATATGGATACGCGCGATTGCCTGCAGTACAATACAGAAAGCAACCATTCTGACCTGTCTGAATTGTGATCAAACATTTGACATACTTCAATGATCAAGACGGTACACAAAGCACAGACGTGTACGCACACACATACAAAGCGGAGATTATTCGCAAATTCCGCAGTGATTTTAATCACGAACGAAACAAAGGACCTGCCAGTACTGAATGAAACGGAGGAAATGTGGGTGAAGGATATTCCAGAAAGTTTTCATCTGTGGAAAGGACGAACCGCCATAAGGTTCTAAGGAAACAAGCCATGTTAATTTCACATGGATAAGTCAATTAATCTAATGAGCAGAAGCGGCACATACACAAAAGCAAACACACACGAGCGAAATGCTAGTGTTAGGGAGAATAATCGAAATCTACATGAATCCGGAAGAACTAGCAACGATCGTCTTCATCAGAGAGCGAAGGATGTGACTGTATGGGCTGGCACAATGCCTACCGACGTCCATGGTCTTCTTTCTAGAGCTAGTGGATGGCTACAAAACAACTCCTACAACGAGAGGTTACAATTTTTTCTTGCCCTTTTTCTCGGGGTAATGACCCCGTCTTGAAAACAAGTAGTATGTATCTTTTGGGACAGCTTTGTAGGCGCACGGCTGTTTTCACCGTTACTGTCACTCATTAAGTAGGCCTACCAGCAGTGTCGTCGTAATCAAGGTTAGCTCCGTCTAACCTACGAATAACTATCAGCGATTCCCAATTGAGATTTCCCGACTGACTCTTTAATGAGAAGATTCTACCCACACTTTTGATGTACAAATGGGATTATTGTGAGTTATTTTGTATTTTCACGGGACACAGGAACTCAGTTAAGAGCACATACAACTTTCGTGCTATTGACATCCATTCCGAACTGCCTTCTTTGATCTTCCTTATTGAAGGAAATTCGCATGCCTCAAGTGATCACGGTTTGATTACCATGTCGTTTCTCGCCAGTATTGCCCAACCCACCTGAACAGACATGAAAAGATGGACAGTGAACGGGCTTACGGAGACGATGTTCAAGCTCTCGGTCACAATATAGAGTGAGGGTGGCTTTCCTTACCCAATATACGACGACGAACCTCGTCACGGCACAGTTGAAGTCCCCATCAGATGCATACGATTCGTCTGAGATGTCTGTTCGCAAACATAAAGAGGCACCAAGAACCATCCGTGCTGAGTGGCTCGATCTTGCAGCTGGAAGGCAAAAAGCTATAAACCCCTGTCTGGGCCACTTGTCCTTTAACGGAATGTTGGAGTTTTACACCAATATCGTCTGAAAGTGACTTAACTTTGCCTGTCTAATTATTGAGCAAAAGACGCGATCCAATTGGCTCAGTTGATCAACAGACACCCAATACACATTATTGATTTTCCGTTCAACATAAATGGGTCAGAAACTATCAGACATAGAAAAGCCATACTCCTTCGACTCCATTTACGACGTCTGAAGCTAATGATCCCGAAAATGTCTGACACAGCAATTGCTCAACACCTTCCAATGACTTTCTTTTGATGCGCATAAGAAACTAAACAAATTTTCTCCTATTAGTCTTTCCTTAGTTGTCGAACCATCCAGATGACCTGCAATACTCTTGTCTCACCTAGACCGGTACTATCAGGTCTTCTGTCAAATACGAATTATTCTCGGCTGACGGGTTGCTAACATCAAAAGATGAAAAACTCTGGGAGCAAAATGACATCACAATAGCGCTTAAGAACCAAGTCAACAACTCTTCATCCAGAATTAGGGCCCTACTGATGACTGTTAAGATGCGTACAAATCCGGAATTTCACATTTAAGTTTCTATGAGTTTTCAATGGTTAATTGAACAGTACGACTACAGAATTGTCCCACTTCTCACTCTCTCATTTGAAGTTTCTTAGATCGTGACGGTACGTTTCGAATTAAAACTTTCAAACATGAATTGCTTTTCTCCTTGTTATGATATCTTTTTGTTACGGGTGCCATATTCGAATTTTACTACTGAGTGGCTTTGATCTCAGGCCGAAATAAAACCTTCTGCGATTTTGACATGAACTAGTGACAACCAGTGAACGTGCTGACTAAACACAAAAACGGCTGAAGAGTCTGATATGACAAAATTGTGTTTCATCCTTTAACACTCATCCTGAAGCAATCAGACTGCCGAATACACATTGTCGATTGAATTGGCTCAACTTTCAATGGATGGCTGATTTGAAATTATTGCATGAAGTTTCTCTTTGACTACGAAACATACGATGCCACTTTGACCATACTTCGAACTGGAGAAGAATTGCACACAAATTGGCTATCCCCCAAATGATTTTGCATCACCGATGATGATCGTTTTCTCCTGGCAAGTGAATCGCAGATGGTCGCATTCGTGAAGCAGATGGCTTTAAACGGACCAAGATAAAAAAACAACGTTTGCAGCCAACACCTATCCCTTTAAAAACCACACATTTTAAAGTAGTTCACACTACCGTCTTGTTTTCTATCACGCTGTTAGCAATTCGTCCGTTAGTGATGCCATGTACCTTATTATAAACATTTCATTGAGATTTATTGGTAATTTGCCGATGAGCCCGGTTGTATTATGGTCGCTTGCAAGTTGAAATTCAAAGAATATTCTAGTATTATCATCGTGGACTCTGGACAACAACGACCCCTGTTCACTTCTCTCCAACACCGGTCACATTTCCGTTTGGCAGCTTTTGACTGCCCTCGGCTCCTTTCTTGGGTGGTTTCACTTTGTTGTATAATAAATAAAAAAAAGAAGAAGTAATGAGTATATAGTATCTCTCAACGTCTCTAACCATCGGAAATCCCCATCTCTTAGGCCTCTACCAGGAAGGTGAGAAACATCAACCGAAGTCAAATCAGAAGCTAACTTCTTCACGCCCCTGCTCCAAATCATAGTGCAACCGTTGTGCCTCTTCTTCCAGCCTTGCATAGCACTTGCGAAAAGAGCACGAAAGGGTGAACGATGGACAGGCGTACGCAATACATGCCATAGCCGTAGGAGGTGGAGTAGAGTAATTACCTCGGTCAGAGGGTGACTGTCTGCACCAAAAGCTCGACGACGATCCTTGTCGTTGCTCACATGATGTTTCCACAAGAAACTAGCAATGAGTCCAAGACATCGATGGTCGAATACAGGAAGCCACTGAGTATCCTCAGCGATGAGGTGCCAAATCTCTCAACCGTAGGGTAAAACATCACGAACTGTGGCACTGCACACTCTTCCCTTGAGGGAAAACCGAAAGTCAAGGTGGCACCACAGATGATGCAGGTTCGCGGAAGCTACTCTGGCTCTCGCAGTTCGTGATGTGATCTCCTCCCCAACAGCATCACCAGCTGTTACCAAGCAGCCGAGCTTCTTGAAGCTATTGACTATCTCTAACTGATTACCATAAAGGATGGGTGTGTGCACAGGCTCGAGCCAGTCTTGAAGAGGCACCATGAATTCGAAAGTACAAAGCACATACCACAGCGGGATGCCTCAGTCACCAAGCAATTCAGTGCTTTTTGAATTGCCTGTACACCGTTGACCTGCAAGGCGATATCATCGGCATACTCTAAATCGAAAACTTTGTTCCCTGGGAGGAGTTCAACCTCTCCGTTTGGAAGATCGAACAAAGCATTCTGTAGAACATCCTCTATAGAAAAGTTAAAAAGAAACGGGGATAAAGGGCATTCATGTCGTACTGAGCCGGAGACTGCGAAGGGCGATGGAGGCTGGCCGAAAGCCCCAAACCGACCTGAGGTATGAGGATACACCTCCTTGAGGACCGACACGTACTTCTCCGGTATATCACTCATTAACAAGCAATGCTACAGTGCAGACCTATCGACGGAGTCGAAAGCCGCAAGAATATCTAGAAAAACCACTATCTTCGGTCTTTGGAAGGCTTGACAGTGCTCTAACAGCTGTCGGTGGGTAAAGATTTGATCGGTACATCCTTGACCGGTACAGAACCCAGCCTGTTCCTCGCCAGTTTTCTTATCACGAGTGTTGTATAACCTGTGAAGAATGACAGCAGCTTAGAAGCTATGGAGTTTGGGTTTAAACCTCCATGGTAGACGCAGTCACTGCACGAGTCCTTCTTACAGACGGGGACTACGATCGATTCCGTCCCTCCTAACAAAGAGGGAATTTTCTCCGAGTGCCACACCTTGGACAACAAAGCTAGTTCTCTAACGAGCTCCATACGGCTGGGCCCAGCTGTTTTCTTTGCGCACCGTTTGACCTAAAAACATTTTCCAGTACTGCTAGACAGCCTTTGAGGGCCTGTTAATCTATTTCCCCGAGCGTCTGGCCCTTTCAACACTGCCGTCAAAGATGTCGGGGGTAGTGGAACACCTTGGAGGCCTCTTCCTTTCAAACTAACAATTATCTGATGCAGGTCAACAGAGTCACTTGATACCTGTCCCAGGACAGACATAAAGCCAAAGACAGAATACGACAACAGTGATGGTGGAATATTTACCCACAACGAACTTAATCTGCACAAAAGCTGCACACTTATTTCCTGTGTGGTGATTTGTTTGTCAGAAACCGAGGTAATTCGTCAAGCTTGTCATTGATCATTTGCGCCCCCCATCTCTTCACATGTCATGAAGTGACAAAACCATTTCAGCTTTCAAACTGACTGGCCTACGAGGCTGATTTATTACACCAGAGTGTATGTTGCGTATACTTTTTCGTGCAAAAAAGATAAATCCATACTATGCCAAATTGTAGTGTGGTATACTGAAGCAGTTTTTATTAGCGAAGCAATAATGACCCCTCTGATCTAAAAACTCAATTTTGATGGTAGCGTGACCGATCGTTCGCCTCAGATGAGTCGTTTCAGCCCGTCATTTTAACCCGGGAAAATTGACTGAGCAATTAAATTTTTGACATTCTGTTTCAGGTGTCAACACATACATTTTTTTTAAGTTTAAAGATTTCAAGATCGATCATTTGACAGTGTGTCACCTTGAATGCGTTGTATTTGTTGTCATGATAACAACCTAAACAAAGATATGCAGCAGTTTGGGGGAAAACCATCGTAAATCTATTGCCTGAAATGGTATGATAAACGGACGAGTAGGTACCGGGGGAGGTTCGGCACAAAGGATTACGAGTGCATCATTCATTCTTCACGACTATGACAGCAATAAGGGTTGCTCTAGATAGTGCTGCTTACGTAGCGCGGACTTCAGAAATCTAGATAGTATGTGCTAAAATGTGTTGAGCTGATAGCATATTTTTTCGCTAAAAATTGTGGAGTTGTCTTGAATCAGGTTCTGGGGTCACTTTAATGTCCTTTGCCGGCTAAGCGTTGTACACATTTTCTGGGCTATATCTTTTGAGAAGTGAGGCCTTACAACGCCCTTTAGTCCTGTTGGCCGGGCTTTTTGTTGTGTCTGATATAACGAGCGTTACAAGGTTTTGTCAACTGATGTGCAACGAAAAATTGAGATCGCTCTGGTGATAAGTAATCGAAATAATCTTTTATATAACTCTGACTTGCGTTGCCGGATGGTACTTTTTGACTACCGTAGATTTGGGCTCGTCTACTCTTCTCGGTTAATCATATGAATTTCAGTGCTTCAGCTGAACTGATAACCTATCTACCAGCCGATCTAATAGGGATATTGATCGAGCAGATCCCTTTAGAAGGTCGGAAATAACAATTATGTTTAAGAGGCAGTGTTATATCACTTAATCGAAATTATTCCATCGGTGTACCACTTCGAAACCAGAGAAAGGATTCGACGAACAACGAAATCACTATGGTGGTGATAGGTTTAACTACAATGACGGGATTCGATCTGTTCTTTGCTAACTAGTAAAAAAGCACTCATTGACCAGTGACCATCAATTGTGAAAGAAATCAATTGTACCATAATTTGAAACCGAATCAGAATTTTATCATAAAAATGGACCTAATGTCAAAAGTGCACTAATTGAAGATAAACACCTCAACTGAATCGACAAGAAAGTTGGAATTTCGGAAGTTATTGTACAGTCTGTCCAAAAAATTCGGGGTCACTTTTGTTCGGTCAAAATCCTGACAAACGATATTGTCTATTGTATATTTTTTGGCTGCTGGAAGTAGTATCAGTTGTATAAACTGGAAGTCAACCGTATGTCAGGGTTTTGACCGAATTGAGGTGAGCCCGAATACTTTGGACAGACTGTACAGACGTGATCTTCAAAGGACCCACCGTTTTTCAAGTCTGACATGGGATAATAATTTGAGGCACAATGTGGTGACTTGATATACGTTTCATGGGACACGGTACGATACAGCCTCGTGACCCCATATACTGAGAAGCTCCAACCAGTCAGAGTCACGTTGAACAGATACCACAAAATCCGTTTGTGATTGGTTGACTTGTGATCTACCAATTACTTCCGTTGAGGCAGTATATTTATACGAATAAACTTCGTCATAAAATTTATTTACTGTTCTGCTGCCTTTGTTCACTCGCTAGTTCCGGTTTGGAGCGATCTCAAAACTTTCCTTTCGTTCAGGTAATGAGAGAAGTAAGCACGTTTCAGGTACCTTATTCATTAAACTACCACTTATGATTCCGCCTTATGATTACACCAATCTAGAAATATTCTTCGTGTGGTTTACGCTTGTCGTTGAAGAGCTTTTAAGCCCTATTACTGCCTAGATCTCGGGGCGGGATACAACCTCGACTCTTACATGAACACGATAGACCTGTGAATAGTGTTCCAAAAATTACCATTTTATCCGATCTCCTCAGGTAAGTTGAAATCCTGGAAATCATATTTTCGATGGTTTCTTGAGCGCCGTTAAAGGCCATTCGGTTCAACCTTTTGATACAGAGCATTATCAGGCAGCATTGACGTTCAAATTACCATTAAAAACCACGGGAGCACTACTCCACCGTGTATCTGTTCGGTCTATGTTCCGAGTCATCGGCTATTCTCCACATCCACTTATCCCTAACTGGGATTCGAACCCGTAGTGAATAGTTGTGATTTAGACACGGTTTTCCATCAGGTCATCCGATTGTTACCGTTCCTATCCCTCGGCCACTAAACGCTATATCGTGTAGTGTTGTTGAAGAGAAATGAACCGGTGAGAGAAACAGCCCGGATAGCCCAGTGGTGGCTCATAGTGGATGAGCCGCTTTCTTAAGTACTTTGAGGACTTGGTCGATTTGCTCTGTTGATAATTCCTATCAAAAATAAGATGGTGTGCGGAGCTTCTTTTTTTCTCAGTCGTAGATTGAGCATTAGCAGAGTTAGGATTACTCACTTCATCAATAATTAAATTCTCCGGGAAAAATTTTTCACATCGAGTCAAAAAACGTTTATTCTGTTACGCGTATAGTTATTTAGAGTAGAGGGATACACCCCATACCCAAAATCTGTACTGTAAGAGGAAGTTTGGGGAAAAATTCAGGTCACAACCAGCTTTTTATACTGCTTTTGAAGATAAAAGGGTTTCTTTTGTGTGGGAAAACATAGAGGTAGACTGTTCCATAATTTACAGGCCGGGTGAAAGAGGCAGGTTGATAGATTGAAGTATGAGATCGGCTGACAGAACCTTGTAAAGCTTGACCGACCGCTGTTCCATGGGAGTGGCGATTAAAGGTTGTTGGAGGAGAAACCGCCAATACTAGCTCCCAAAGCAAATTGTAACTTCGGAAATAAGATAATGAAGTAGTCACCCAACTGTGGATCAGAGACTGTAGATTGGTGGTTAGAGAAGGATAGTCGACTAACCGGATTGTCTTATGTTGAGCTCGATCAAAAATAGCAAGACCAGAAGACGAAGCCTCATCACACACGTGACTGTAGTATTCAGTAGTGTGTTAACTCGTCGACAGGTCACTGAAAAACATTATCTTTTCTATAATTGCTTTTCAGTTGGAGATTTTTGTGACTTCTTCTTCCGCGTTTGGGTTTCGCATTAAATTTAGATGCCTGTGCCGAAATTTCAGTCGGGAGTTAAGCCTTGAGTCCGTGTAGTTACTCATGCTTTAGATTATAAGAACATCAGTATCCGAGGTCTCCCACCCTCAGTTTCTAAATGGACTTATCATTTCCTGTTGATCCAGAAACTTCAATAAGGAATGAAAATTCAGGGAGAAAGTTGAGATTCAGATCGTGTTGTTAAGTAGGAACGGTGTGGCCAATAACAGTCGAGCATTGGCATAAGGGCCCACCACAGCCGGCTGTTTTGGAGATGAGCAGCAATTCCGTGTCTTCCAACTCGTTTCCACGCATAATCAGCTGAAACCTAATGTTGTTCTCCACTGCAAATATCAGGGGTAAACTAGCCTGTTCCCAATGAGAATGCATTGGGCTACACGGATGGATAATTGTATCACGAAGGACCATTTTTTCCTCCAGGTTTTCCTGTCTCGTAGAAGCCACTGGCGGTAGCTTTGTAGCATATGGCGATCTCTTAGTAGCCACTGTCTTTTATTTAGCGAACAGCCTATTATGCGGTATTCAAACTTTTCCAACACTCCCATACAGTATATGGTCAAATCAAATGTGAGTTATAGCTCCAGTTACGGGCCTTGATAGCTTTGTGCGAGTCACTAATTTGAACACGGAGGGATTACAAAGAGAGATCTGTTATTTAATGAAAATATTACCGCACCGAAGAAAATGAAGATAATGTTTTGAAGGCCCAATAAAAGTAAAATTGTGTTTGTCAAATGCAGCACATGAAACTGAAGAAATCCGATCCACTGCTTGTTTGCACGATTACTCCGACATCCCGAATCCATGTTCGTTGGTAAATCATTCTTTCGGAAGGCAGTAAATCAAAGACCCCTTTTCTCGTGGAAGTGATTTGGCAGTAACTTTAAACACACGAAATACCCGATTGATTGGAATAAAGACTGAACTACAGGGGAAAGATATCAAAAAGCACTCCCGGCTGTTAGCAGCGCTTCAGACAGAAATACGGCATCAGCGTTTAATGGTCTAGCTGATACTTTCGGAGAACACTATCCCGCAAAGCTGATCAAAATGTCAGCCTTCATTCTGGAGTGGTATTCATAGTGAAGCGTACTAATCTCAGAACAGCTAGCAGTAATGTTGAGGTTTGCACATTTATCTGATGGCAAAGTCATGATGCACGGGTTGCTGTTCATAGATCGCCTTCCAGTCCGCCAGCGTCATCTGTGGTAATTGTTCTTATCTACGTGAAAAAGTGAGACGAACCCCCGTGCTCCTGTGACCACACTGCGTATTGAGCTCGTCTCTTTTTGGCATCAACCCCGTTTTGCTCTGAAGTTTCGGAATACAAACAGAATATTTCGCAGCTTCAAGGTTTCATAAATTGTATAAATGGAGGTTTTAAAGTCAAGTTTCTTAGCTACAGCGGAAATATCGTAGAATCTCGAAGGAAGAACAAACAGGATGCAATGACGAAGGGGATTGATGCCGAGGCTTATCAGGGTGTTTTCCCGAATCAGCCTAGTCAGAGTGGCGTATAAATTTCTAGCTAGCATTTGAGTGGTCATGCGGTTGAGGCCTTGTTACTTGGTACTAGTTCACGTACGTCCCAATAGAAAACGCGGTAAGTTTGATTATGAAGTGCATTTTGAAACTCATCCCTCTCTGAGGCATGGATTGATGCCATCGTCTAATGAAGCCATAGATGAACCGAAGGCAACACTTGTGAACATTTGGTACTCCTACCGAAATACTGAACCCGTATTTGAACGATCAGTCAGAGAAACATTTAGGTGCAGAAAGCCACGGCATCGTACTGATCAGACCTGACAAAGGTAGCGGAATGGTGGTGACTGGCATGCGTGGCTACAATGAAAGCCCAAAAACAATTGTAAACAATGAAAACAAATTCAGTTATAATCCTGGTGAGAAACATTCAACTAAACAAGCTTGGCGCCAAATAAACACCTTCTTGAAACAAATGAGGGATACCGGTTTTCTCACGAACCAAGTGTATGAACAGTTTATGAGTACAAGGTCTACGATCCCTAGGGTGTAGGGACTTCCTAAGATTCACAAACCTGGAACACCGATTCGTCCCATACTAGCAATGACGAACTCACCTTAGCACACCGTTGCTCGTTGGTTATCTGAGCTACTTGAAACAATAAGAAAACACATGGCTGTGCATAGCCTTAAGGATACATTTGATTTCATAGAACGAATAAAGGACTCCAATCTAGAGGACAAAATAATGTTCTCGTCTGAAGTCGACTCTCTTTTACAAATGCCTCGCCATTAGAAACCATTCATTTAGTCATGAATTACACGGGAGAAAACAACATAAACATCGATGTGCCACTGGAAGGTTCGCGGGAGCTCTTGTTTCGATTTACATTTACCGTTCAGTTCCTATTTCATGGGTCTCATACGGGACTATCCCACTCCCTTTATAAAGGACTAAAGACTCATGAAGAGATGGTGTGGCTATGGGACCACCACTATGTCCACTCCTTACCGATGCACTTCTGGCAAATTAGAACAAACTAAACTAAAGTTTAAAACTGCTCAGTTTCAAATGTTACTATCGATATCTGAACGGCATATTCTGTGTAGCTAACGCCACATAAAAAGTAGATTCCGTGCAAATAGCATTTAACAAGGCACATGAAGCGTTACGCTTTACAGTTGAACCCGAAATTATTGATCAACTTCCCTTCCTCGATATGGTTCTTAAAGGAATGGAAGATGATGGGATACAGCGAAAGGTATACCGAAAACAAACATAGAGAGGCCAGTGCCCCAATTCCATCAGTTTCGTTAGAATCTAGCAGAAGCAAACCTCGGTGAAGTGTTTGGTCCTCAGAGAGAGGAAACTTTGTTCTTAGGAGATCTTAGAGAACGAACTGATGCACATAACAAACGTTCTACAGAAATATAATTATCCGGATAGGTTATTGAAAGGAATGTCATTCAGAGAATGCCGTTTGGAGGTGATACTGTGAGTCTAATCTTAAAACGAAGGCTGAGGAGAGGAATTCAAAACACATTCAGTGCTACCAAATTACGTTGTGTTTCGAGGTGCTCCTCTCATGCAGATTCAGAATAAGAATAAGCTGCAGATGCCGACCTCATCAGTGATTGTATACTCTTTCAGATGTTTTTGACGCTTCGCAGTCAAGTCGAACGGCAAGACAGCTATCCACTCGAATCAGAAAGCCCCACCAACGCTGGTTGAGCCAACACAGACCGAGTCGTTAAACAGCGCAGTCTTGGCAGACCTAGTTGGCACCGGACATCAGCTGAATCCAGATGCGGCTTTCGAGGTTGTGTATCGAGTCCCCCCAAACAAATTCAAGGGTAGTTATTTGTGCACTCTCGCGTTGGTAGAGGCAACAAGAATCAGAAAGCTGATCTCCCGACCTTTGGGCTAAAAAGTGATTGGTCCAGACACTCCGACTTCCATGGCCTAGGATGGATCAAGGCCGAATGAATCTATCTTCCTGTCATCCAAAAGGCATAAGTTAGATAAATCAGATACATGACAATGACAATTTAAATGCGATACACCCTTGTCTATGATTGGTATTTATTGAAAGTCTAGCAGTGAGATCTTTTGTTTAGTGTTTCCTATGTAACTTATAAAAGTACTGACAAAAATTACTGGAATACTATTGTTTTGCCACATCGGACATGATATATATATATATATATTACGGTTTGAATTTTACTATTCTTCCGACACAACAGCCTTATGTAAAATGAAGGTAATTAAAACGGAACATAAGATCTGGCTGGTGAGACGATGTCATGTGTTGTGATTTCTTTGCTGTCGTAACGAAATGTTAAGATCGTGACTGACCAGGGTGCAGGCTTTTCTTCACCAGATAGCACCGGGACTTTTCTGCAGTGCATTAATTGTATCTTCCTGTGTCTCTGCTTGACAGAATAGATGTGCAAGTAAGATAAAACGTTTGTAACTGGTTGCAACGTTGTATGAAGAGTGGTCCCAGTAACACGATAACACCGTCAGAAGAGTGTGTGCCTGCGAGTTCGTGGTAGCTCGTGCAGAATGCTTCGCAGGTATTCATATTCGATCATTTCGCTTCGTCCCGAAAGTGTGGGCTTGTGATAATCTTTCTGGATATAAACAAGACCGAACTGCCATCATGGGACGTACTGTCCTATAAGGAATGAGCATCGCAGCCGATCAATTCTGAAGGCTTTCGGTCTTACCAGCAAGGGGTTCGTACTCCGAAACCGTTCGCAATTTTGTGTGATTCTGATTGACCAAAAAGTTTCTTTCAAATTCGGCCCCTAGTCCAAATTCCGATGTCAATGAGCTACTGTAAAGTGGTAAGTGAAAATAAGGTCAAGTTTTAGTGAAAGGGCTGTAACCTTATCCATTTGAAACCCTCAAGGAAACCGTGCATTCGAAATGCGTTGAAGTGTTCAGCTCTGCATACGCTGAACCTGACCGACACTGTGCGTCACTTGTAAGCTCTAAATAAGAAGCAGATTCCATTCACCACAATGCATCTTAGAAAAACGAATACTCGATCGATTAGTGTATCGATCTCACTTGCCGTATGTAACGCAGTCATTGCAAAACTTCAAAGCACAAACCTTCCTCTGCACAGACTTTGACATACATAATCAACTCAACCGCAACTGAAATCGCATTAGTTGTTTTAGCTAACCTCGTGGTAAAGTGGTTTCGCTGGGTGCGTGACACGAACAACCGTAACTGAACCAACCCCGATTCTGAATTTTGGGGTTTGTACAATTTACTAATTTATTCGAAGCAACTTTAGACTCAGTTTAGCATTAAATGGCACCGACAGAATCATCTAGGGTGGGTGTATGGCTTCAGTATATGCATTGGAAATCTAACTGATGAGCTGTCGCTTACCAAGTAGTTGATATACCAGCTAAAGTATCGCGGTAAGAAGCTGTTCTGAAGCCTATATGTGTGTCATTAAAACTCATTCGAGAACGGTTCTGTTCCGACTTGCAGTAAACTCATGCGCCCGACACTGGTTTGTATGAAGCTGAGTACTACTTCACCAATCAAATTCGGCCAGCTCAGCCTGAGACTGGCTTTGGTTGACCTCTTCCCTTCGCCTGTGCATATTTGTGCTTGCGCTAGCGATACACTTGCGCTGACTGCACATTCTTCCGTCGATTCGTGCTTCCGTTATATTCGCCGATTTTGCGATACGGCAGACGCCATGAGCATAAACAATTATCAAATGACGTACAACTGCACACGCACACATCAAGTGTTCTGATGTTATTCACCGGAATGACCTCATCAGACATTTCCCAATGGGAATAACAACACACGACTGCACTATATCCAAATTGCGTTCCGATATATCTGTAGAATTTATCCAGGGTATGATGAGCCAAACGTTTTAGACCACGGAAAGCCACAACCTGTGGTTGACTGACAAGGATTGTCTGATAAATAAAACCCAAACTGTCCATGGGTGTCATCGGAATAGTGGTTGCGTATCATTCGATGATCGAAATCTGTTTCGATGAAAGAGACGTGGATTAAAACATGCTGTACTGAAAGTTGTTGAAATTATTCATCCCCCGCATAGTTCCAAATAGAGCTTTTGTGCCGCAGACGATCTATCAGTCTTGAACACTTCAGAAACGGATCATACACCTCACCAGCCAAAATGAAGCTAGAACATGACGTTCGCCCCAATGAACCAACTTGTAGTCTGTCCCTTTACCACAAGATTTCCGTAAGAGGTTTCGGAAACTTATTACCTCGCTTTTGGTTTAAGTGACCTCTGTATTATCCCAACTAAGTGAATGCTGTTTTAGACAGAATTATCTCTAACCATCCGGAACGTTTTTCACTTAAAACTGGAATCTCCAGTTTCAATGAATGATCACGCTCTCATAATCGCCAGACCCTAAATTCATTCATGCTCAGCACATTGTTTACTCGTCAGGAGGAAAAAATCAAGGTCACTTGTGGAAACCTGTCACCCACTGAGATTAACCCCCCATAAAATAATCCTTTTTCAGTGATTATTCGTTGTTTTCTTTTGAATGCTTCGTTTGTTCGCTACTATTTCTTCTGCTGCGAAATTGACCAAGCGCACTATCACTAATTGATTGCGGTTCTCTATTTTCATTTCCAATGGCCCTTATCAATTCACGTACGAACCCAAATGAAGCACTCTGGACGCAGTTACTTCAGTTTTCCAAGGAGTATGGACAGGCCCGTGATATCGGTTCGTTGTATCTTCCTCGAGTGAACCTTCGCTTTTGATTCAGTTCCCGTATTCTAAGTTTTTCAAAATCTGGAGTATTTTGGCTGTTCCACTTCTTTACTGTCGTCGACGAAAGCCTACTTTTCCAAGAGAAAGCGAACTATCAAATTTGCTACAGGTTTATCGAGTCTCTTGAAGAAAAACTCTGGTGCTATTCAGGGTGCTGTACTTTCTATGTCTATCGTTTCACCCCGTAAATTAGCAACTTACACAGTGCATTACTTGCAAGACGTTTTAAGTACGTCTATGATATGGTACTCTGTCAGTCCATTTCCAACCAACCAGGTTTCACCTCCCTTTCAGGAAATTTAAGCAACATTCAGGACTTCTCGTCCCCTTCTGGTCTGAATCACAACATTCAAAAGTGTTCTCAGTGTACTTCCTCTATTTTTCTTTCCTATTACCCCAATGAGCAGTCGGTCATCAAAAACTGGCTCGGCCAGATGCTTATGCGTAACCAACAACACAAATTTATACTGATTTTCCCACATTCCTTTTTGTCTGAAGCAATTACGCATAATATATTTTCGAATCTGCTGGCTAAGACAGTTTGGTACCAAACAGACTGTTATTTTTTCCACTATCCACGAACGTATTCCACCAGTCTTACTCTACTACTCTCTTGTAATCCTTCGTCGTCCATTTAAGAAAGACTTTATCAAATTACATCGCCACTTGGCTATCATTTGTTGTGTCTCGTTGAATCTCGTAGGCTCCCCCATGTCAACAGTATGCACTTTACTTATTGCAGCCTTTGCAAAAGTCGCCACTGAGATTGTTCCGGACAGCACACTCAGTATCATCACTTATCTGCATGCCATGCACGATTAGTATTTAAACTTATCACCTCCCACAAAATGTTTTTCGCAACTTACCAGTGCCTCATTCAGCCCGTATTCTGGTGGACACGAAGCAGTTTACTGAGGAACCTCGCGCGAACCTCCGTGGCTGGATCCGTGTTTTTCTGCAGTTTTTATTTCCATTTTTCATAGTGACATTAATCACGTTTTTCCATCTTGGCTAAATAATGAGCTTGTTACTGGAAGGAATTCCCTAATGTAACCTCAGTGACAAGTGATATACAACTGAATGTCTATCTTTCCCTCAACTCGATAATACACGCATTGATAATGCCCCTCTAACATTAAAAATGAATGAGAGTCGAAAGAACTTGTATTCACTAATCAGCTGTGTTACTGTGTTACAGGAATCCACTCTAGGATAAATACTAATGTAACAAGTACGACCACACACGGCAGGATACTTGTATTTCACCGGTCAAACAAGTCAAGTCATGAAACGCATACAATCGTTTATATAGGCCCTTTTTCAGACTGTGCAGCACCAACATTGCTGTTTCGGCTGTTTGAGTGCTTCTGCTGCGTTTTGGCCAGTTGCCCTTGGCCGATAGCTTGCTTCTCTTTCTATTCGGTTCGTCCAATTGTCTCAGTTGACAGATCGATCGGCAGCCCTTCACCTGGGCTATCTTGCTGGTTGCCGGAGATTCCGCTGCTTTCCCACTGGTAGTCTGTATGCCTCCTTTTGTCTGCTTTGGGAAGCCTCCGACATATTCTCCGTTTGTTCTTTTGTCTGTGGCCCTCGTTTGGTTCGTCCGTTCGCCTTGTTATTCACACCGTTCTCTTGCCCCAGCATTCCTCGTTAAACACAATAGGAGGTGCTCAAGATTTAAAATATGACATTATACAAAGATTCCGACTTTACCAGCACAATAGTATTCACGATTATGAAAGTGATTTATGAGATAGGTGCGTTTGAAGAGGGAAACGATAACCCAGTTCAGAACACATCCAGTATTATCAGTGGGATAAGAGTAGAAGGGAACCACCTGAACTTTGATGTCGGAGAAGCCGTGAACTAGAATTCGGAGATGGATTGGTTGTTAATTGAATGCACCGAGGTGAATGCGATACAAAATGGAAAAGTAGAACAAAGAGATTCCTACTTAAAAGTCACTGTGTTATTTAAGGAATATAACCAATCAACTTCTCCGGTGAGTTCACTTTGAAGTTTTCGCGGATTGCTTGGGGTGGCATCAGAGAGATGTTTGATAGGAATCAAAATAGGTTTGAAGAGAGAAAAGCAAGAAATGGGCTGCAACAGAAACGCAATTCAAGGAGATATTGACCCATACAACCGGCTGGAACGTGAAGAAGATACACGGACACAAAAGGGTGTGTTGATGTTATGTGTGTGTAATACGTGATCGCACTATCCAAACGACCGAGTATTGTATTCTTCCTAATGGAAATGAGATGTTTGCATGTAGCCTAATCTTTGGAGAATAGTGCCAAAACATGTCTGAATAAATGACCTAGTACGCGGCAAGTCTTGTGTGCTAATACACTAGTACTGGTCAAGCTGGGATTTTGAACCGATTACAGTAGTACACAACTTTTTAGAAAATCGCTGATTTCGAACCTGCAAACGCCCTCCTGAAATGCTCCGAGGTTAGTAACCAGTGAAATTTTATACTCCTAAAGATCCTCCCAAGGAAGGTAACAAACGTGAATTTCCAGGACTGATAGCATTCTACTTATCGCGGTAACGTCTAAAAGTAGGCTTAAGATGCGACTATATGTCAAATTATCTCAAATTCTTCTAATTTTAGAGCACATTGCGGGAACATCTGGCAAACAGTTAACTCCTTTCCTTTCAGCATGCTCTTACTTCATGCTGGTATAAACATATTTACAGCACCCATTCACCCAAGACTGATTCCACCAAAACCCGTTTGATCATCAGTATAAGCTTCAGACATGAAGTGAGTGTCTGATATCAGCGAATCACTACAAAAATAAACAATCTCTGGTGGCCTAGGCACATTCAACTCCGTGCAGGGAAATTAGGTCGAATATTTTTCCACATTCTCATTTTCGGACAATTCCAGATTCCTACTTTCGACAATGTTGCCCCAATTTTACCCTTCGGCTGGCTTGTAATATTTCTCAGCCATCTAAAACAGTTCAGTGTAGTCTTGAATCCTTCATCTCTATCAGGGAGATGATCACTAAATTTAGGAATACATACACCGAATAGTTCGTAAAGTTAGCCCACAAGATGGTTATGGACAGTGTTCATATACTGCGTGGCTAACTACTCTTCTAAGACTCCAAACCGAAAACACGTTCAGACCTAACTACAGATGCCTATTTACGAACAAGGAGTACCTAAGCTCTAGGCCGGTGATTGTATTTTGAACGAGTTTGGTAGTTTGGTGTCGGTGGACGGCAGCTACGAAAAAGCACACCGTAGTCGCACATATACTGACAAGGGTAATTTTATCTGATCGAACCGCAGTCATACTCCTTTGCCAAACACCGGTATCCCATCTATCACCAAATTTAACCAATGTCAAGTTGAGTTATTGGTTACCAAGGGAGAAACACCTCCGTTAGAATTCCCCCTCCTAGTAAAAATCAATTTCGGGTCCAATTTCCTTGAAAACCTTTTCCCAGTGAACTTGGTTACAGCAGTTTTGGTTGAAAATATGACATCAGTTCGAATCACTTGACCACTTTGTTTTGTGAGTTCTAATCATACTGATCTATTTTTACTTAAGTTAAGAAGCAATACTCACAAGGATTTCAGTCGATTTCTCTTAAAAGCCCTTTTTCTCACGCTAACATCTTGACATCCACTTCGTCTATCTAAATGACCTGGCACGAAGTTCATCCAAACCATCACTGATAAGGTGATCAGTGAATTCGACTCCAGCAAGTTGTTTTCGAATCCGCTCTTATTTAGGAACAATAGGATCACACATAATACCATTACATGTTTCCGTCACAAATCAGAGTCAGGTTGTCTTGGGGCTTCCAAATCGATTATTCAGTCAGATTTTAGTAGCCTCTTTGGCATCATAGGAGCTATTATAAATACTGGAACTGAAAAACTGCACTGAAATGGCTCCGACCCGTAATAACTCATTTCTAGGCAATTATAAGACCAAAACCACGGGACCGTACGTTAACTCCGTTGCAGAATATATATATATATATATATATATATATATATATATATATTGAGTCAAAGGAAATAATTAGTAGGTCACAGGTCAGCCAATAACAGATGGCTTCTGTAATACCTGTTCACAGTGATTCTTACTGGTCGGGACTCCCTGTTTTCTAGCCGCAAAGCTGCACCGTATCGCGCCCCTTGAAAAGCCTAATGAATGACCACATTGCATCAAGTGGAATCCTATTTTCCAGGAGTTGAAGGATGAGACCAATCCAACTGGACTGGTCTGGCGAATTCAACGAGATGAATGGAAAACCAATCGATGCCATTCGCTGTTAGATGTGGCACGTTTCGCAGAAGAAATACCAGATCAAGCAATAATGGGAAAACGGTACGGAATCTGGACAAAACATTGTTATTCCCCAACCCGTTTTATCCCCAGCTTGAAGAATAAATATCCCTGTTTCTGGTAAGAAAATTCCCATGGAATAGCAGGTGGACCTCGGAGTGAAAATTTCAGAACCAGCAGCAGCTGACTATTGGAAATTCCAGCATTGTCGTAAAATATGGTGCATAGTTTTGCACGGGGAATTTTTGAAAATATTTTTGGGCAGACTGTGAACAACTGGTTGAAGCGAATGTCACAAGTAAGCCCAGGTTAAGAGTCTCGCAACACGTATTCAGGGTTGGTGAAACAAATTCTTTTGCCTGGAAGCATGCCAGACGTAAGCTGCGTCCATGTTGATGAGAAATGCTCTGTCACGAAAAACACGAGACATCTGTTTACAATAATGTTGTGCTGCAAAGCATTCGAAAAGTGTACCATTTTGGAACTGTTTGAAAAATCGATCACAACATGGAGTTGATTATGGAAACAACTGTAGTGCTAGTATGGAGAAAAGTATTTTTGAGAGATGGCTGATTCGCTGGAACAATACACCAGTCGAGGAGGTGCATTATTAACTTTTCGGTCAATATCTTCATTATACTGGAAGAAACAATCGATGGGTTTTTATGTATCTCGTCATTTTTACTAATATTCAAGGAGTACGTGGAGGTAGTCAGGTTCAGTGATGCTTCTACTCGAATTGCGATGTCAAATAGATACTGTCAGGCGAATGACTTGAATGCCGGCATAGAAGACATGCAACCGACCTACGAAACAGCCAAGGAGTTTGTCTGGAGTGAAACGTTTGTGCTGTTTGCAACTAATCTATATATATATATATATATATATATATATATATATATATATATATATATATATATATATATATATTGATAGTAAGTAGTATGTTAACGTGTGGACAAAATCTTCCCGGAAGCACGCGACCGGTTTCGAGGTTGTTGCCTCTCATCAGGTATGCGTACCCGGTACTCCTCTGCCCACTCGTCTTCATACTTGTGCACTCCGATGTTATATATTCACTAGAATCTAATTTTAATCGTCTGGAGTGTGAGTGGATACTCTTCATTGAAGAGCCCACAAATGAATGACAACTGTGATTTCTCATAGTTATTCGTGTCTGGGTCACTGCTAACCCAACGAACAACGAGGCTGCATGTGCAAGCGCTCATATATATATATATATATGTATATATATATATATATATATATATATATATATATATATATATATATATATATAGGGAGAGAGAGAGGGTAAATCAAGCAACAAATTTGCAGCATTCGCCGTGGCTACTTCAGTTGATGGGCAGGTGAAAGCAAAAGCCAATAAAACCATCTTTTACTTATACCGGGATGTGTTAAAGTGCTTTCGAACAGATTCGTATGACTCCTTTTTTTATGAAGTTAGCGTGCTGGATGATTATGATGATTCTGTCGGTAAAAAGCAACTCCTCCTCCGGGTACAGACTGGCCGTCCGGGAAATGAGACCAGTCCCAATCGGTCAAAGTCAGTTCGTATGGAAACTGATTCACGGGGAAAACTTTTTGTGGAACTGTAATATAATGCATCTTGTAACGCATAATCTATGTAGGAATATGACGCAGCCCGACTTACGGGAAGACACATCTTTTTCGATTTATTTATTTTGTTACGTAATAACGGTACAGCATTTCAGGAGGGGGTCTTGGCCAATTTGAGGCTACTTATCAGGGTGATTATCGGCGGAGTTAGGACTCGAACCCAGGACCGAAGGCCTAAAAGTTCACCATGATGACCGTTTTACCTCCTTCGCAAATACCAGTGGACGAACGACAACTCGAAGGTTGAGTGATGTTATTCAATCCTTGTACTCATTAGATACGGTATAGAATCTGTTAGTTAGAATGTACAAAAACTTTTCGTTGGTAAAAGATGAGTACCCCAGATAAGGGATGACCGTTCGGTTAAGTTTACTTTCCAGAATGGCTGGAGGATGTAGAACTCGTATTTGTTTAGCAAGATTTACTTTCAGAATGATACTACTTCATCTTGACTATCTGCCTCTCTGGATGTAATATCTTTCAGCAAGAAAACAGTTTCAGTGATCCCTATTATTGTTTCTCGCTGGAGTGGGGGGGGGGGATGGACTGCCGCAGTTGTCGAGCAAGAACCACCAGTAAAACAGCGAATAATAGATAATTGAATAATTTCATTAAGATCAGTTATTAAACTTTCCCGGAGTGTCACTGTGAGCTTATTTGAGAAAAGCCTGCTGTCAGGCCTAAAGCATTCAGCTGATGACTCGAGGTCAGTCAGGGCAGTGACCCATCATTTTAACGTGAATTTCGCAAACCTTGACAATCCACTGACCCAGAACTCAATGTGATTTAGACCTAGATATTCCATTTGAGTTGTCATCCTGTGTTCGCTGTGTTTTGCAGCAAAATTCTATCATCTTTTTCATAATAAAATTTATCAGTTTATTTTGGTTCTATGTCAAGGGTATGCAGAATTTTCACGTGATAGTCAAGTGAAACTATCAGTCCGGAAAGTGCGCGTCAACCTACACACAACTCCGTTGGCGTCCGTGATCTCACTGCACGCTCATCGTCTGTGCACAACTCCATGCTGGGCGGAGATATTGAGGCATGTGGGCTCTGTTTGTCTGACGCGGTCTAAGGGCCTCAGTAACCGTCTTTCATAGCATCGGGTAATTGCGCTTCTATCGTTTATGATGGATAGACTGGTCACTAATGGCCACTGATATCCGATAAGATCAAATTCTCCAACTTACCGAATTCCTTCTTCTTGTCTTTCCTTTTTTGTTATTATTATTATTACATTACACGAAACAAAACGTGCGCAGAGAAGCGAATAGAGAACAGCATCCCTACGTAAGTAAAATAGAGTAGTGCAAATGGCACTCACAGCAATTCAAGTGAAATTCTTTCCCTATGTTTCCGTTGATCAGCTGGTAGTTATCGGTGTATGATCCTGTATTGGATGAAAAAACCTTACTCTAACAATTTCTAGTCACAAAACTTCCACGGATCGTGAGTACGCACAATTTCTGGAGCTTGGATGGTTTCCAGTTGCGAATTCGAAGGTCGCAGAGGACATGGGATTTTAAAGCTTCTATTGACACGACATCTATCACTATCAGTCGTACCAGAGACATTCAAACTGCAAGGTCATTGTGTTAAATATTGTGTTTAGTTGCCGTTAAACCAAGCGGCGAACACGATTCGTTTGTGAACTTATAGAAGTCAAGATGGAACTCATTTCGTAGCTCACCTGGTATAGTGAATACGCTGCGTGGCCTAGCTATTTTCAGAACTTTTCTAGTGGTGAGAGATTCAAGTATTCATGAGGTGATTCATTGCGCAGTACCAACGCCAAACCCACTGCTTAAAACCAGGAAAACGCTTTCATTCTTCCTAGGAATCAGAAGCAGTAAGTGCACATCCACTGAGCCCCAAATAGTGCTCAGAACTGGAGAGAACGTTTTATAGGGTTAAACTGTATAGTCTGGTGATTGGGTTTCAGACTCGTGAACGTTCATCCCGGTTTTGATCCGTAGTTTCGTCTCGGTGACTGTGCCGTGTGGCTGATGGATCCTAGTTGGCCAGATGAGACATCTGTGCATTGCTTTCGCTGTTTTCAATGGATCATAGTGCTTCTATACTCCATAACCACCTCAACGAATTTTGACAGATTGGGTGATTCAGTTTCACATTTCGTTTAAACTTATAAACTTTGATTCTTGCGATAACAGTAATCGCCGTGACGTAAACACTACCGTTGTTCTGTGTGACGGTATAAGTGGATGGGTGTAAAACACCATATTCTGTCGGAAAAGGACCCTAAGATATTCAAACAGTGGATATGTGAGTTACCCTTTTGACAATGCCCAGCACTGACCACGTGATTTTCCTCGTTCGTTATTTCATTCCGCACCATTTGGCTACTGTTATTGCTTTTCCATGCCAACACTAACTACAGATCCGAATCGATGTGTCGAAATATCCTTTCATATCATTCCATTTTAGCTGTCTTGTTTCTACAACCTGTCTAACTGCACAAATAGAGGAAAGCTTTCTGAATTACTATCCACGGAAATTTGGATCGATAGTTTATGACGTCTAAGATGATCAGTGAAAGCATCTGATGCTTCACGCTGTCCAACAGATTCAACTGGTTAGTGAAAGAGATCAGTTCCTCTGACCAATCAAAAGCTAAATGGCACCTAACAAAACAGAGACGGGAGTAAGTCATACTAGTTACAAATCAATAATATTTACACTGTTTGTCTGATCATTTTCTAAAGATGTGAGTTTATAAAACAGTCTATCTGCATGGTCTCTTCTTTATTGCTATTATTATATCGTTCTATATTTTTCTTAAAAAAATTTCGTTACTGTTCCGGTAACAGAAAAGACCTGGTCAACTAAATAAGCCCCTACTCTGAAGGTATCCCACTAGTAATCAATAAATGTCACCAACGATGAGTTAATGAAAGCTAGTGTGAAACTGGCCCCAGTTGAAAGAAATTGATGAGCGAGAGTAGATTTCGTTTCCAGTATAACAATTTTGAAGTCAAGCTCGAATCTGATCTGTCAGACATAGAGCTCAAACAATTTCTGTTGACGTGTTTAGTGAAACTGTTGTGCAATACTTTTAGAAGTTGTTTCATTGATGATTGCTGTCAAGCTGTCACAGAACAATCTTCCTCTTTCAGGGTGAATGCGTCACAACGAGCCGACCAGCCAACCCACCTACAAGCCACATGTTATTTCAGATCTTGCGAACGATCAGCTATGTATGCTCAGTTCTTACCGATGGGTAGAAGTGGAACCATGTCAGCTCAGTAACGCGGTTCGCACGGCAGGAGTGAGACCCAGTCGAAGCGTGTACTTGTGTATGCGAGTGCGTGAATTTGTATGGTTCGCAAGTCATGCGTGTACTTTTCCAGTTTGTGACTAACGCGTTTTCTTATCTAATTCGAGATGATGCAATAGAATTTACAGAAGTGAGTATTGTGTACAAGTCTGTCCGAGGGAAACAAAATATGGAATGACGAAGTTAAAGTCCCTACAAAAATGTCATTTCGGAAAATACTTCCGTGTGTTACCCACAATTTTACAAACAGAAGTTCTGTTCTTTTTGACTCTCAGGGGTTATTTTAGTGTCATTCATTCATTTGAGCACAGGTCAGTGAATAAATAACAGATGCGACGACAATACCCCACTAATGCTTGAATATATGATGAACTGGGACTTTTTTCATGCCCTAATTTGCTGTGCAACGGCAACCTCCAACTGTCGAGAAGGTATACCCAACTAAGATATACTTGGCTATCCAAAATTGAAAGTGCGGCCCGAGTCTCTCTTTCATTTATTCCCGATAAACTGGTTTCGTATCTGAGCTACTACAATGCCGCTGTGGAAGAGTAGGTTGAATACGATGGCTGAAACGCTAGGTTCATCAGTCAACAGATTCTGAAATCGACCAATGGAAGATCCGCAAGCTAGATTGGTTAAGTTTGACCATACCTTAGCTGTGGTGTTAGTTCTTGTTGCTCTCAGTCACTGCAAAACCCTCATACAGAGACCAAACGGGGAAGAATCCACATAAGAATGCATCAGCCAGATTATTGAATAGAGTAAAAGAGAGAAAGTCACTGACAGTGACCCATCTTTAAATCTCCCAGTGTTTACACTCATTGGGATCATCTGTTGCATAGAGTTTGGTGGAGAACGGCCCAAGGGCTGAGTTACTTAACTAGTCTCTTGTGCACAATAGGTGACGGATTGCATAGGAAAATATTGCATCATCATGGTTTCCATGAGAGTTTTGCGTTAAATTTAAAAAGTTTCACGGATGTAACTGAGATCAGCAGGCCGAATGGGAATATTTCATAACAGTTGCCTCAAAACGAGCTCGTCTATGACAAAACGTGCTCACCTTGTAACGAAACGAAACAGTGAAAAGCAGTAGCTGAAGGTCTATCCACGTACACGTCTACTCCATACTACAATTCAGGGAGATCATTTAGCTGGATTATCAACCAGTATCCGCGGAGAAGTGATTCAGAGACTGGTAGCAGTGTACCACATAAGTGGATTCAGCGAGTCAGGGAGAAAATTCGGCCGCAATATGTTAGCCAAACGGTATGGATGCCAATGAACTTGATTTTATTGAATTGATGTCAATGGAGCAATTGAAAGTTTGTAGTTGAATCAATTCAGAATTTATCAGTTCAGCCAAACAGAAACTGAACTAGCTGTGCAATAGTCAGAGACGAAACCCCAACGGAAAGTGCGATTGTACCTTACAGGCGGTGGTAATCTTATCTTGGCTTTAGGGAATGTTTGCAAAGAGAACCAGAATTTTCGAATTCACTCAGACTCATGTTCAGAGTTGAGGATTGAGTACTAGTTGCTGCTGCCCTAAACAATGCCTGTCAGAACGGAGAGAACATGAAATGTGTTTAGGTACTATTGTGAAGTGTATTTATCATATTCATATATAAATATGAAGAAGACTGCAATATCTTTGGTAGATAAAACACTATCTAGTCACAACATGGTCCGGTTTATCATGATGATTTGATAACCTGGTTCTAAATACGTCTGATTGCAAAGGTCTTGAAGAGGACTGTGCACCTGTCCAATCTACAAAAGTGAAACAGAATGAAAACTTCATGAACCGAAGCTCAAGAAGTGTGGTAACCATGCTCCTTAATTCACATTAATCAAAAGCCAATATAGTGCCTTCGGCTTGCCGTTACGTTGGTATCCCCAACACAATGTTCTTCCCGTTGTCCGTCATGCTTCTCACGCCGACTCTACACACACCCTCACGCACGCACACACACACACACGCACACACACACACACATACATACACACACACACACACACACACACACACACATAGACCAGCAGTGCTCAAGTCTCTCAGACAACATATCTGGCAGGCCATGATGGGTATATCAGGAAATGAAGATGGGAGTTGGTGAAGAGAGCATTTTGCCTTCGTTTTTCCTTTCTCTTGTTTAGTCACATACATTCTCAAACTCTACTCGAGAGCTGAAACCCAGCGAGAAATTCCCCTGAATTCAAGCATGCACTGCGAGCTTATGAACAAGTAATTTTCAAAAAACTTATCATAGGCTGAGCAACCGAACCTTGGGAATAGTAGAAACCATCAAAGGCTGTGTGCAGTTTTCCAAAACCAATCTTCATTGCAGTTCAGTATCAGCGATATGACTATGTGACCCAGAAACGTGATTGCTGAGGGGAACCATTCACAAGTATTGGATATCAAGTCTCGGTCTGCAGGGTTGTAATCAATGTAACCGAGAACAAAGGGCCTTATACAATATTATTTGTCACGACCGATCGCCTGATCAATCAGCCTATGTATCACCTGTTGGCTCAAGTTCAAAACGAAACCGGTCTTCCCTAGACAATTCAACCAATCGGACTCAAGGGCGACGAGGCACTCTGCTAGTAAGTGTGAATGTTCTTCATCTAATAATACCCTTCCTGGGGTTAAAGCCGGCATTTTCGGATTTTTTATCAGAGTTGGTGCTATGTGTTTGCAAAAGTGAGGAGACCGAGGGGTAGGACGACAGATGTAGTTTGCGGACTCAACCGATGAACTGCTTATTACACCAGAGGTTCACTTTTACACTGAAGTAATCAACAAAACTTCTCAAATTTATCCTAGTTTGTCGGCTGTTTTGCCTATTTGTCCGCCCCGCATAACCTTCTGTCCACCATAAGTTATAACTGGTAACCTCTCTTTGTGGATGAGTTAAAGATATCTTACACAAAATGAAGAAAAAGTGCGTCCAAACACAGTTAGTTATCATCGACGGACGCCATCCGACTAATCAAAACCATTTTGAACTCAGTTTGATCTCTCAAATACGTGCAGTCGAAAACTGAAGAAAGAAAGATGTTTGTCTAACCGTGGGGTTGAACGAGCCACCGGTTAGATGCCACATGAGTTTAGTGAAGGAGGATTTTAGTAACACCAAAAAAGTTGTGTTTTTTGATTGCAAAACATCCGTTAGCAACAAAACTACGTGGCTGGCCATCACTATTCGGTTTGAGTAATGAAGGCTAAAGTGAATAACCATTTGTTGAAATTTCACCAGACGATAGGAGTCAGCTGGTGTCAGTCCATATATAAAAAACCTTTTGGAATTCATTACGTTAAAAAGCTTCATCGAAAAAGTAGGAAAAGTTCATTTTGTAAAATACTTCGCAGTGCCAGACAGTGAAGCTTATTCTGACGAATTGATTGCTCATTTGGGTCCTTGAACTATGTGTTTCCTCGCCGTAATAAGTCGAGTCCGTCGATTAATCCATGACGTGTGTTTTTCACTGCTTATATTAGCAGTTTTTTCGAAGAATCAGTTGGTCCTGTCACGAAGTTCATTCCTGTGATTATAGTAGCAAAATCGGAAGGAAACTGTTTTCCTGTTCCGACTAATCGGTATTCCAAGCTCGCCCAATGAATTTCATTTGCACGCACATCCGGCCTAGTACATGTACACACCAACTCTCCCCCTCTCTTTCTCGCACACAGACACGATCACATGGAGGGCCACGCGCGACCAGACTCCTCAAGCTATTATTCGAACTGATCTATAATTAACATTGTCTGCCGTCGGACGCCTAGGTCCAGCGGTTGGCCGACATGAAAGCTGTTTGTCTGGCAAAGTCACGTGAAACCAACGAAGTGCAGACGGGTCTGTTTCTCGATGTGGCAATGCTAAACGTATCGGAGCGGAAAAAACTCGCTTGCAACGTGGAAGCATCTTTGTAATGAGATGAAAACTTCCTCATTCAACATAATGAGCAGATTATCCATGGAGTACCGTTGGAAATGTTCAGTCCCCCCCAAAAATATTAGAAGCATAAAACGCAGATGTTATCGTCGTCCACATAACTGATCCTTGCTTTCCATAACAACTAATCTCTTGTGTGTCACGTTCTAAACTCACGAAAACGATATCGTATCGGCCACAGACCACGTGTCGCAAGCAGTCTTTCTGTATGGCAACCGGTTTGAGTTATTAACTATGGAAACAATGACCGCAAAACTACAGAGTTTTCCAAAGAAGCATCCATTGGGCACGGTAGAACGACAGCTATCTGCAGAAATATCACAAAACGAATTTATCTAACAAGGAGTCTCGGAGAAGTTAATTTTCTGTTGGTCAGCTGTTACGCTTGGAGTCTTTTTCTTGGCCACTCGACGTGAATCCAATCAACAATGTTATTAGGGTCAGCTGTGAGATATCAAAGATGGATAATTGCATGACGCCTTCACGTTCCCAAATCCAATCCTTAACTTCCTTTACTTTTGCAGTACGACAAGGTTCAATATTTCTAGAAAGAGACCTGGACCACCCAAAGGATACCGAGTAGGGAAGTAACGGACAATGGCAGGAATCGAACCCAGGAAGTCATGGTCCTAATTCCACGATTAGAACCTTTCGAGCTTGTTTCATTGCAGAATGCATGATGAGAGGCAACAATTTACTCAATCTAGTCACTAGTTCGTGGGAGAATGTTCTCCAGAGAGTCATTTCTTCAGTTAGTCTTCCAGTACCAGCTGCGCTCAAAAGGGTCGACGTTATTAAACCATCAAATTAGAAATCAGCTCAATTAAGATATTTTCACTACCATCAACGGGCCTTTTCAATTCGCATTCTTTCAAAAGAAACTGCGTTCCACTGGGATTTTGGCACGGTTGATGTTTTTCTGACACTCTACTTCTGTTTTCGTTAAGAGAGATCACTGGACTGTGGTACATCATGCAATTAAATGCTGAAATGTAACCTTTTCTGTGGCTGGCAAGCTCGACTTGTGTGAGACTATGTTCTTTATTAAAACATTATTTGTTGCAAGTTGTGACACACCTATTGCTGTTTCACTTATCGAAGCATCTGAAGTGGTGCTTACGTAAATAATCATCCTCGTTGAAACAATGCTTCTGATCATATCATGTGATGCAATCTAGTGAGACCCAGTTTGAACTGTCGAACCATGATAGTGTGGGGCTCGCGACGTAGCTTGGCTGCCATGTTGTAGTCCGAATTGGATGGAAGTCAGTACACGTCGGTTACATTTAGCTATATCTAACAAATCAGGCTTTGTAGAGCGGCAAACGTGGAATTGTGTGTGTTCGGTACTTCTTGTCAAGCCGTTACAATGAACGCGGAAGTTTTTACCTATGTTCGAAGATATCTGATTCGAATAGCACAAAACAGCGTCCCAATCGCATTGCGATAGCACTTGCTTAGACAGATTAATCATCAAGTTTATCAGCCTTGTACTTTTTCCGTTGACCTTTGTTCAAGGGAGCTGTAGTGCACTGACGAATTGTTTTTGCGAGCACAAGATAGGTCTGAGTGTTCTGGTTGCAATCTCCCGACCATGGAAAGGACTCGCTGCCTGACATCATTAAAATAATTTACCGTCACTAACCCGTCCCTTCCTGTCTCAGCGTTTTATCAGATCGTACGGGGCTAGTATATCTCTGGTTACTATCACGTTGACCCATTTGTCTAAATACTCAGGACTGTGTTCTGGAACTCAGTCGGACAGGCTCTTACTTGTTCGCGTAATGATGGGATGAATAACCAATCAGTTTGTCTTTCAGTTCTTGTTGCAAATATAGCTTAGTGGTGGAAGCCATTTGTAGTATGGATGCGTGCAATAAGGTTCTTAAAGCATCAAATAACCGGCTGATGAACCTTTCTATGGCCACATCCCTTTGCCGTATTAGCCATACTAGCCTGATGACAAGTACAGATCAGTGTTTTTGTCGCTTTGCATTTCCTTCGCTCAGACCGTAGGAAAATCCCACTGTCATGCAATTGTTGCTTCCATCCCTTTCAAAGGTATCTTACTATGTCGTACTGCATGAGGAACTACTTTACTTCAGTTCACCAATCGCGTACAGCAAATTGGATCTAAGTTCGAGTTTTGGATGCTCAAAACGACTAGAACCGAGAATGAAAACACCTCTGTAATACTGATGAAAGTATTCCTCAACATGGAGACCAAATACACAGCGTACTGATTTTGATGACTGTAAGTTTATGAAAATCCCCACTGACATTCTCAGATTAGATAATCACTTCAGTGACCATGATGGAATAATTATCCTTCGGCCCCCGCTGTCCCTTTGGTTGAGATCATTCCATCACATGTAATGCCGATTCCAACACTGCCAGACTCAGAGGTTTATTGTCGACTTTGACCATCACAAGTGACGTGAATAACTGAAATTCTGTGATCGGTTTTCTATTTAAGTGTACCTGTGGTGGCGTTTACATGGGTCGAACAACAATGCACGTGTAACACGAATTACTGTGAATCTTCAACACTCAAATCATAATACAAATCTAATCCCCTACTACTCATGTAAACAGTACGTGTATCTAAGCGTAGTAAAGAGCACCAGAAACATTGGCGTGAACATAGACGCAGAGGAGCTGTGCCTGATTCTGTCCTCGACCACCTTTTAGACTCAGGTTGATCCGGTAATTTTATTCGGTAGCCCATACAGGGCCCAACCGAATGAGTCAATACTAGTCAGAGGTAGGATGACGGTGACGAACAAAGCAATCAGAGTTCGACTGCTACGACCAAAGCTTTGCTTGCAAAAGATGCTGATCCAAGCCGTTGATTTTCCGAGGTCAAAAATCGAATATGGTGCTGATCCAGGCCTCAGACCGTGGCACCATTTTACTGTCCCTGTCAGTCGATTGGCTGACCGGCTAACCAGTTGATTGACTGTCTCACTACACGTGTTCCTCCGTTCCTTATTTGGTTGAATGTAAAGCCTGAGAGAAAAAATTGGCGAGAACATATGATCGTCTACACTTTGCTCATTATTGGTAATCAAAGGCTTCTTGCTTGTACTCACGATGTCAATCGGTTCCGTGGTCAGTTACGACTTAATTTATTTCACTTCTGTGATGATCGTCAAGGAATTAGGAATCCATTTATTTTATTGTAATAGCTATTTGTTGTGCTGGTAAATTCCCTTGAAACCGACTTTTTCATGCCACCGTGTGCTGTTCAGCCTATTCCTTTATTTCTATTTCTGGACTGAGTCACAGCTGCACGCATTCCTGTCGTTGTGAATATTTTGGTGTACTAAGAGTTATCGAGATAAGTATCTATGATTAATTTTAAATAAAAATTCTATGCTGGTTGCCAAAAGGATAAGCGTTAACCCCATTTATGTCGGGCCACTCACATAACTGATGTGATATCGAACGCGCCCACGACACAGCGGAAGCAACGAAAACGACAGTGACAACGACGGCGGTTCGACACGGACACAGACAAGCAGGGTCGATGGATGTGCTGGATGCAGCGCTCTTCCCTGGGGATTGCACGTGCATGATCTGCAGACGCGTAGAAAAAGGAAAATCAGATAAGCCGAAGTGTAAAAGCAAGTGCTAACATACATCACATAGTATGGGAACTGTGGTCTACATCAACGCGTTACAATACCGTCAACAGAAAAACCGAAAAAACAGTCAATACTGTATAGTAGTTCAACAGCGACATGCTACTAATCCGCTAGTAGAGCTATTTATCAGCTCGCATTCAAGGCTTCTTCATCTATCACGTGGTCTTATAGAGTGAATACGTGGACTTCCCCCAAAAAATAACTCGGCCCCAGCGTAGTACAGATGTATTACTTGAGCTTAGAAAGTCGGAACGATTAAAACCAATGGAGTTTTATCTCGGGCTTTTTCGATAAACTCCAACATTCTACAAGGCCCCATGCCTTCACCATCCTTATTCGTCCCTTTTTTATTAGGTGTATTTAAGCAGCACAAAAAATGCAATCCACATGTTTGCCAAAGGTGCCTCTCAGTGGGAACAAACCCAATTGGTTGTATCAAAATCAAACGACGGTTGGCATTTGATTGACACTGTGGGCAGCTTCGTTCGCCACAACCTTGTCCTCGAATCAGGACAGTCGAAGACGTGCTGGCCGCTAGCCAAACCATCGTGCGGTCTGCTAAACGAACCACACCACGTATTAGCAATCAGCCTACCCATTCCGTCAGATGCACAAAGTCCTCCTAATTTCTTCTGGGAGTCCAAACTCTCCACTTTTGGGCAATCACAACGCGTGCCTCGAGCAAATTCAGATATACGTCCGCGAGGGACACTTCTTCATTTAATACTTTACTGTATTCATCCAACTTATATTTCTCCATTTTCTACGATCGACTGCGTACATGCTTTTAGCTTGCGATTTCTTAGGCAGTGCGGCAAGGAATATGTTAGTATCTATGATAAAGGACTAGACAATACCACGAGTAGGGCGAAAATGGAACTACCTAAAAAATTCCGCTTCCTGTATGGGTGAGTCTTCGTATGGCTGGTCGGGCAACTGAGTCATCCGCTAACCTGATTGGTTATTTTTATCTAGTTTCGTGAACTGTCCGCACATGCCCGAACGTGCTTTGGGCTTGGGCCAATGTACAAAATGGAGGCGGATTTATTGCGCAGCTTGGTGTGACACGTCTACGCTGACTGTTTGCCTGATTCAGGAGAGGTTTTAGTGGATGCCTGATCACAAGGTTTTTTTTTACACTTTACCCCGTCCGAGTGTGCCCTACCTCGATGACTCTAGTTACATTTTCTACAGGCCTACCAGTCTATTCTCATTCCTCTGGATTCGTCACAACGTAAGATCATTCGCTCGCTTACCGGTCCATTTCTAACCCAAGTCGACAGGAAAGAAGTCATCCATATCCGGTATGTTTGAAATCTTTTCGAACAGCCTTATGTGAACAATGATTATTTCCCAGAACTGTATAACTTAAGATCAGTCCAACAAATTTTATTTCTCATCTTTTTACAATCTTTTCTCTTCGAGCACAGAGTCAGTGAACGGTTCGTACTATGAACCGACTCCTTTCTCTAATTATTACAAATTATTATTAGTACTATTGATTCAAGTCCATAAGACTATGCTTTGTACCTCTTTTACTGTATTTCATGTTTATTCGTACAATAAATGATTTGTTTGACTTCATGGAAGATATGGACGACTTATTACATCAGAGATGTATCTGAAGATCTGCATTTTCTTCCAAAGATATTGTCCATAGTTTGTTCACGTGGCACACGTTTCTGCAAAGCCTTTATCAGGTTATCCGAGAGAAACAGAACGAAGTGAAGCAACGTTTATCTGACAAAAACATCTGCCAGTCGTGGACTAACAACTAAAGTTACGTATTTACATTATCAGACTTTTCAAAATCGATCGCTTATATGTCTGGTGATTGGAGTTAATCGACGATGATGCTCTAAAATATGATGCAATTTGTATAGCTAAGCGGGTGGTGATCTCTGAGTGAGGTTTTCACGGGATCCGAGCTATAACAAGATACACACCACCCAGTCAAGACTATTTTGCAAAAGCACCCATACTTTGGCCTTCATGAACCATTCCGCTAGCCGTTTTGAATCCACCAATATTGTGAAACACTTCATCTTGAAACCTCCATTGCAGTACCGTACAGTAAAATTTATACACTACATATTACTCACAGTCGCCTTTCTTTGTCCACACATTCTTCAACAAGCCCCACCAACATAAACTGGCCAAAACACAGCCTACTCGAAGAAAAAAGAACACGTGTAAGAGAGTGCATGGTCTCGTCGTGTGAAAATCTGTCTTATTGTGTCTAAACTGGGCAAAACAAAATTGAACTGTCTACATCTGTTGTTTTTGGAAAGGCAAAACTTTCCAGAAACAAAATGTGTTAACCTTTCGAAGCTCAAGTATGGTACACATTACCGGGGTTGTTCAGCAGAAGAAGAAAAAACATTGTGATCTAGGCAGAGAAGATCTTTCGGTCTCTCGTGTTCTCTATTCTGCAATTTTTCCGCGAACGATCTGAACACTTGATCCCCGTTGCAGCTCTTATCGTACCAGCCCACCGAAGTAAATCAGAAGGCACAGGCACAGCACATCCAATGGCAGTGTATTGGTGTGGAAGAAAAATGAGCTGGGTAAAATAAAAATAGAATATATACAAAACACGAATAGCGAACAAGCTCGTTTTCGGTAACATCATCCTCGTGGCTAATACAGTTACATTTATAGGTTAGAAATGCATAAATTATGAACAATGTCTGTGTGCTAAAGTGTGATTGGATGGTCATCAAAGTTGGTGTTGCGTAGTTAGGAAGGATAGGAGGGGAAATGTTGTTGTTTCGTGGTTGGGAAAGGGTCCCGTGAAACAATGAACAAGGGTTTCGGGGATTATCCATTTCCAGTTTGAGACAAAGGGTCAACGTACAGGTCACACTGAGCTCCAGGGTCGGTCTCGGATCGCGGCCAGGGTAGTTTGAGTGCCCTAACGAATGATTTGCTCGAAAGAGACGGTGAGTGATGAATCAGACATTTTGAAGCAAACGCTATTGAATAACGGATACCCCGAGCGCTTCATTCAAAAGAACATAGCAGAAAGGGAAACGAGACAAGCGCTAGTGACTTTGAAGAAGAAAGACTTATACATTCATCTCCCTTTCAAAGGAGATGACAAAAGCGAGTTACTAATAAGACGCTTGGAAAAGGCAATCGCTCGCACCTTTCCCGCTGCTACACTGCGTGCCCACTTCACCAGTCGACCAGTGATCTCGACGAACCTAAAAGACAAGTTACCTGTCCTCACCTCATCCATGCTAACCTATTCGTTTGTTTGCTCATGTTCGGCAAGCTATATATGTAGAACGACACGGCAACTATCACAAAGGATCAAAGAGTACAAACCAACTTGGCTGTCGACGGGAAACAGAAAATCCATCACCAACGCGATTGTGGCACACCTTGCGGACACTGGACATCGCGTAAACGACGACGCGTTCAAAATAGTCTACAGAGTCCCAACGGACGCGCCGAAAGCCGCTCGAAAACAACATCTAGCAACGGCAGAAGCTGTGGCGATCAGATTATTCAATCCATCGCTTTGTTCTCAGAAACGTTTCGTTAAGGCACTCAAACTACCCTGGCCGCGATCCGAGACCGACCCTGGAGCTCAGTGTGATCTGTACGTTGACCCTTTGGCTCAAACTGGAAATGGATAATCCCCGAAACCCTTGTTCATTGTTTCACGGGACCCTTTCCCAACCACGAAACAACAACATTTCCCCTCCTATCCTTCCTAACTACGCAACACCAACTTTGATGACCATCCAATCACACTTTAGCACACAGACATTGTTCATAATTTATGCATTTCTAACCTATAAATGTAACTGTATTAGCCACGAGGATGATGTTACCGAAAACGAGCTTGTTCGCTATTCGTGTTTTCTATATATAGTGAAATGGGATTATTCAGTGAAAAATAGAATAATCTTGAACCCGCCGGTTCAGTGATATTCCTGCTTCTTGGGGCCCGACCTAATTTGGCATTATTCATACGGCTGGCTCAGCCACATACGTGATTGAAAGTGTGTTCGTTGGTCCGTTTGGCTTCGCTTAGCCTGGAATTTTCAATCCGATCAGTAGTTCCACGAGAGGGAGGTTTTCGCAACCACCTGACGGAAGGGAAGAGGATACGAGTACATCCTCATGGATGTCTCAGCATCACTAATCAATCTCGTCTCATCCTCTTCAATAAACCATGTTATAGTGTTCTTTGAGCGGGAAAACCGTATGATGGTTTAGTGAAATTCCCAGGTCCTTCGACGAAGTCTCGAATCTCATTAGGTAGAGCACATGGGGTACTAAAGCTTAGGTGGTGTCTGTGCTTGGGTTTGAATGTCCTCAAGGTCAATGAACTTCCTTATTTGGCTTAATCAGGCAGATTCAGGCTACAATTTCAAAGTTGTTGTTGTTCTTCGGTTGTACTACGAATCACCCTCACCGTGTTCGTGATCATCTTGGTACAATCACTAAAAGAAAGAGGGATACAAATCGGGCTTTTAGCAGAAACAATTATTGCGGAGGCTGTCGGCATCCGCCTACACAACCCCCCTCTGTGTGCTCAAAAACAATTTGTGTGTGCTCTTAAGCTGCCCTGGCCCTCCCTCCACTCTGCAACAGGCCACAGATCAGATGAGAACTGACATAATATGCGAGGAACAATCCACATCCGGTCTTGATTAAGCCTGGATTATAATTATTTCCCTTCCTTTTTTATGTCACCAATAATCTCTATGACTTCCTGTTTCTCTAATTGGTCCAATTCCTCAACTTGTCGTAATATATTGTGATGTAATGGCATGAGTATGAATCACTGAAAACGAGCTTGTTCGCCAATCTGTCTTCTCATAATTACTTTTTTCTTTTTCTTTTTCAGGCTGTGTGACCTAGTGGAAAATAAATACATGTATGTCACTGGGGTCAAAATTATTCCTGAATATCCTCAAGCTTTCTTAACTGCTAGTTAACTGAAACCTTCTGGTCTTCATCAGAAATGTTCACTCTCCATTAGAATATTGTTCGTTTGATTGTGCTTTGGCCTCCAAATCACTCTGGGGTAACGAATGATCGGAGATCGATCTGTTGGAATGACACAATTGTCGCTTGTTTAGCTCAGCTGAATCGTGTACCGCATTATTCAAAAAATAAAAGATTTTGGATCTGGCTGCATTCGAAGCCACTCACCAAGTCGACTTAATCGTCATGCGCGAGCCAATTTGCTGGTAAGAAGCTGGTTTACAATGATCGACGGACTTATTGCAACACCTAAAGTAAGGTGAAGTAATCTGGGTTTATTTATCCTCTGTACCGCGAGAATGGCTTTGAAATTAGTCATCGCAGCTATGGAATCATATGAAGACGTATCTGTTGATGGAAGAGATTCATGGTCTGGGGGGAAAAGAGTTACTAGTAATCGATCTCGCGGATAAGGAGCACGAACTACTGATAAACCCAATCTATTTTTCTGCCATTCCTCTTGAACCGAACCATTTTGAGTGGCTTTATTTGTCACAGTGATCTGTCAGCCCACAAGCATATTGAATATTTTCACATAGATTCAAGTCACTACCCAGATAAGTCAGTTAATATCGGCTATTGCGCCTCAGAGGGTACGAAATGATAATAAACACCTACCTGATCACGAAACATAATGGTCTTTGACGTTGGTGACTCATTTGAAATAACCAGAGATGATTAGTCGTATGTTATTTGGATGCTATTTGCGTCACATGTGGTTCGCGAACGAATTCCGAGCTATTTATTTAGGTCATAAGTAGTGACCTGTCATTTATCTAAAGAGAGTAATATCGCTAGACCCAATATCAAGATTTGAGGATGGGTGCACGTCAGATTTCCTAGATACAGCAGACAGAAAATGGTGTTTCGTATTTTGTGAACCATCCAAATTCAAGCTTTCGGCTTGCTGAATAACTCATAAATTCTGAAGCACATCTAAAGCACAGGAAGTTGAGATGAGCACCCTGAATGTATATCGTCACGTGTGAGGTCATTACGATTGAGTCAGAAATCACTTCATTCGGAATGCTGAAACGAATGTTGTGATATTTATCAGATAATAGGATTTATTTTCAGTGGCTCCACGGAAATCACATATTGTTGGCAAGATTTCAGGGAAAGCTGGAGTCCAGTGATCTGGCTTCCAGTGAGACCTCAGTGACTGTCAGGAATGAGATTTTCGAGGACGGAAAATCCCAACTAGTAGTTACGGCAGGGCAGCAGACAGCTCATTCTTACGTCAGAATATTGAGTGAATTTCTTCTCTCCCCAATTCAGGAAAATTTACCAAACTACACGGTCATGCAATATTACAGTGCGGCTATACTTACGGCTAACTTCGTCATAATAAGACAAATTCACCGGAACATCAAGACCACAGACTGGGCCGCTCACAGACCATACTTTATCCCGAGTAGACAATTTCGAGATGTTTTAGCGAGGCAAATCTATCCCTGAAGAAGAGCATTCGGCGTTATTGATGTCCGCCATCCTTGGTGAGTGAGATAACGGAACTTGAAACCATCCGCAACATCACAGAAGGCATACCTTAACACTGGGTTTCATTCAAAGCCAGAAAGAACCTTTGTATTTTGTAACTAGCTAGATGTTTCCATCATTTGTCCAGGGATAGGCCTGATGACATTTTGCACTATCTGAGGGTCATTATCCGAGATAAGTCAATTTATCTGACTTAAGGGTAGAATCCGTGTGCATAAATAATGAATTAGTGAGTTGACAGATCAGTATGCCGATTTCGGTCACCACTAGTGATTCCTTTCAAAGGGAATGACAAAAATGTACGAATAGTTCGTGGACTACACCATTACCACGAGTATTCTACCAGATTGGCTAACTGTAACACCGCACCGAACCTACGAATATATTTTAAGCGGCAATCAGTCAGGATTTCCTCATGACGTGACAAATGTATGCCAGTCTAGTAAATGAAATGCTTATATCATACCTGTTTTTCTACGATAGTTTATCATATTGCAGAGCTACCATAATGTTAAACTTACAGTAGAATTGTTCGGTTTTTAATTTCATCTGAATGAGTGTAGTTGTACGTCAAAAGAAGTATACTCATAATCCTTATTGTTCACTCTACTATCAGGGAGAACTGACAAAAATGACTGTGGAATTTGGAGTGCAGAACCACAAACAAAAGTCCCAACAGATTATTCGCGTCTGCACTGGAGTGCTTATCTACAGAAGCGTTGTAAAGACCTGGAATGGAATTGACATTTCCACGGTAGCCAAACTACTGGACTACAGTGAGTAATTTGTGTTTGATAACACTCAAGTGACACATGACACTGTGAAGCTATTTTAGATGAAGAATAACAAACTAGAATAGAACAAACAGACATGCGAATCACATTCAAACATTTTCCATGGAAAACTCTGCGATAAGATGCCGTTAACTGTTTTTATTTATGGTCCAGAAACTGGTGTCATAGTGGTCAAACGGAGGTCGCTCGACACATTCGTACCATGGTACGAAAGCGCACCAAGGATGAGAACAAGAAGTACGCTGATTGGTGCTAATATTTCCCAGTGCTATGGTAGTAAGTAGTGTTCACAGCCGGGGGTAGATGGTCTGACCGGCGGTGTTTTAAGGACCATCCTGGAAAACTCTGAATCTTGTGGATATACAAGGTCCCAATAAGTTGACCTCTGGTAGCTGGGTTCGAACTTAGATCCTCAAGATAGATAACTTTGAATGTGCATAAGACTTCTACCACAAGTGGGACAATTTCACCTGTTGAAAACTCAAACGTTGGTCATCATATACAAAAAGATTGATTCGCTTGTAACGGCCCGGTACTTTAGAAATATCTTCATTAATAAAGCAGTATGAACCGACCTTGAGAAAGGTTGACCGTAGTCAACGAAAAGTCGACTACGCTGTTAGCGAATATCGAATGCCTGCATCACAGTATTTTTTGAAGAAAGATATCACACAAATAAAGACAGGGATGGGAGAGATAATCCAACTGCACAGCGATAAACTGCATCGAAAACCTGTTTGGATTCGTGGAGCCTTTCTCGTGGTTCTGTCAAACTGCACCTTAAGTTAGTTTTCTTAAGAATAAAATGGTCACGGATTGATTGTTTTCAATGATTTTCTACTAGGAATGATTCGTTGACACTACCTGAAGAATTGTTTTAAAGTAATCCCCCGGGTATAAATAATATCATATACCAGATGTTACCTGACTTGCCTTGGGAACTGCCAATTTTTTCAGCCAAACTCACTCGGATCTCTCGAAAATCACCTTCAGAAAACCTCCAGTCCGCGAGGACAAGAACTTTCCAGTCTAATAACACGTATGCTAGTTAGCTATTCAATTCGTCTGGGGGAAATTGCATGATCTGTAGTTCAGCGTACCTCGTATGATCTTCCGAGCAATTCGAAGACCATTCGGTGTTGATCTATACTTCCCCCTTGCCCAAGTAGACGGGCAAATTCGTTCTTATTTGTCTCTCGCTTTTGGTGCACGCTTTGTCTAAGTCATTCGCTCCAAGAATTGTCTCAGATTACACCACGAGTCTAGTAGTCAAATCCAGTTTGAATACTCTGTCCTTATCTTACCGGAAAGAGGTTTCTGGGAATTGGGCGTGGAGGTGGGTCACTCCGGAATGCGACTAGTTCGATCCATAAATTATGTAGGAATCTACGAATGGTTACTTCCCCTCAAACGTGTGTGCGTATGTGTACGACACCGAAATGTTCGAACCCCAGACCAAGCAGTAATGCATAATAAGACAAACCCGACTTAACTATCTCTTTTTGCGCGCCTGTCGGTCACCCTGCCTAACGGCAAGTCGGCACGGAGTTGTTGTGACGGCAATCAAAAGTGTCCTTTAGTAGTATCAGATAATCTCTTTGATGTCCATCCCATCTCGCGCCCGAGATTTGGACGATCTGAGATCCTGCGAAAGTCATCTATTTCTGCCCGGCTTATACGAGTGCTATTCTCCGGGAGAATTCCTAAAATTACCGCAATTTCTATCCGACTCTTCAATGTTTTCTTGTTAAACGGTTGCAATTTCCGGGCAAGAGGGTGATCCACATGATATTCAAAACACAAACACATTGTTTTCATTTGATTTATGAAAACTTCCCCTCTGCTTTTGCGAATTTTTAGATATTACCATGTATAACCATTTATATATTGTATCTGAAACAAGTTTTCCTGGAAAATTGAAGAATTCTGCACTCAAGATCTCAAATTTTATGTGTTTCAACAATATCTTAGTATATATTCATTATCGATGAGCCTTAATTGATGTTAATAGTACCCTAAAGTGATTACTCAGATTTCCGCTGAAAAGGGCATACGGAAATAACGTAACGAGAAAAGAAACGAGCTCGGAGGACCTAGCCGTGTTCTGACAATTTGATCGACAAATGTGAGTATCTCCTTTATTTCTTCGCAATAATCTAATTTGCTTAGCAACAGTCTGATTAGAAGCTCCAATTCGGACAGTCCACCGAGCAGCCACAAAGGTGGTTTGCTGATAGTTCTATGTGGTTAAGACGCAGCTAAGAACGAGAAGAACGATGACACCGTGGTTGCGAGCGGGCATTTCTGATTTAAGTAGTATCTACAGGTGAATGGACAAAGTTTCTCCGAAACACACGAATTGTTACGCGGTTATTGCCGCTTACCAGGTATGTGTATCCCGTACTCCTCTGTTCTTCCTTTTTTTCTGGTAATTGCGCACTCCGTAGGTGTCTCTTCACAACAATCCAACCTGTCAATTAGAAGTGCGACTGGAAGCTCCCCCGGAACACCTACTGAGTGTACAGGTGTCGCAAGAAGAGGACGGAAGAGTGCAATATTTGGGTAATGAGGCCATGATCAATCAAAGGCAGCCGAATGAGAAGTGACCAGCAGAGGTAGAAATCGAACCCGAAACATCAAGGCCCGAATTTCACGATGATTACAGCTTGGCTACCACAGGCCGTAGCGAAGTGTTAAATAAATTTGGACACTGCTGTTCGCTTGGCCAGAAGACGAAGACTTGACCTTCGAAAGAGTGCATTATGTTCTAATTTTTCTTCATAATGGTTGCTGTAGATGTCGTGTGTAAGATCCTCCCTGAAAAAGCTACTGCCTCAATCGCTGTGCTTCCTTCGTCATGCTACCGACGTTTTATATTTAGTCACGGGTCAAGGAAGATTATGGGATATCACGGCACCGAGGTATGCGAACATTGACAATACTTGTTAGCATGGCAACTGTTTTGTCAGAAGCAGCGGAATCTGCATCCGACGCATTCAGTCAATCACACCTCATAGTTAATCCGCACTGTGCGCAGTATGACCCTAGGAGGACTCGAACCCACAAACTTTTAGTCCAAATGGTATGCCTTGTGAGGGTATGGTCTGACTCGTCATTCGATAGACGATTTAGTCTCACTGACAGACAGTGCGTCAGTACCAGCCCCTGCCGAGCCCACGAAAACACGAACGAAAGGACAGCCGACCGGTGGTGTAAACTGATAGATGAGAAAAGAATCCTGCCAGCGGCAATTTAGCCTCAAGATGTGGTCACCCACACCAGTCGAACCAGTGCGTTGTGTGCAACTTGTGGGCACGTGGACTGACTACCTATAAATTCTTTGTTTTTTTTATAAATAAAACGAAAACAGTTCACAGGCACAACAGGGTTCTCACTAGAGTTAGTGGGGTTGTTTAAAATATGCCTGATTTATTAGACCATAAAATTGATAGACAGCGTAGAAGGGGGATTTCTTCAACTTTTTTTATTACACGTAAAGTGAATTACGGTATAAGGAGTGGACTCCATAATCAGAAGAAATACTGTAAAAGTGGGCTTTGGGGGGAAAGCTCACTTTAGAACCAGTATATTGACCCTGTTTTTTAAGAGAGAAGGGTTGTAAGTGGGTTGGAAGACGGAAAGAGGAACAGTGTTCCATAAATTAACAGTTCGGGGAAAGAAGATTGAAAGTTGGAAGTGCGACATCTAGTGACTGAAACCTGATAGGAACAACTAGTTGTCCGGGTAGCGATGGTTAGGAAAAAGTTTTGGGAAGAGGAGCACTCGAAGCAAGCTCGGAAGAACACAATCGAAAAAGGTACCTGTAGAAGAGAGGCAACGAAGCAACAACCCGCCGATGGGCTAGTGACTGCAGATTGGAGGTTAAGGAAGGGTCGTCGATCAGCTGGATGGCCTTTCTTTGAACCCGATCAAGAAGAGGAAGAGAGGTAGACGAAGCCCCACTCCACACGTGACTACAGTATCCAAGTGCGGGGCGGATTTGAGTTTTGTATAGCAGAAGAAGATGAGCTGGTGTGAAGAATTTTCTGGCTTGAAACAGAAAATCAGCTTTGCGCGTAGCACGAGAGGTGAGTTGACATTTGAAAGCGGACCAAAGTAGAGAGAAAGTTATAGATAAGCCAAGAAGAGCAATAGGATCTATGGCAGGCAGCTCATTTGAATCAGAGGATAAATAAGGGGAGAATGAATGATGTTTCTAGGAAATAGAGAAAAGAGGAGTTTAGGAAGCATTAATTGCAACCTGATTGGGGGATTCCCATGCGATCGGACTCTAAGGATACACTGATTGCACCTTGGTCACGGTCGATTTTGGTGTCAGCATAGCGGGGAGTGCAGTAAGAAAGGGAAGAATGAAGGGCGGCATCATCGGCAAAGGAATGGATTGGGTTGGAAGTAGCGGATAAAAGGTCATCAATAAATAAAAGAAATAGAGTGGACACAAGTACTGAAATTTGGAGAACACCAGTATTCACAGAAGATGGCCGGGATAGAACCCGTCAACTCAGAGGGAGATGGTTCGCTTACTAAGGAAACTGGATGTCCACGATACGAGTGCAGAGGAAAACCTGAACCAGGGCAGTTTCACCAGCAGATCTTTGTGTCCAACTCGGTCAAAGGCCTTAGAGATGTCCAGCAACACCATGTGTATATCTCAGTGATTGTCGAGTGCAGCCGACCAGGAGAGTGAGACGAAAGCCAGGATATCACGGGGGAACGGCGAGGTCGGAATCCGTATTGGCGATCACTCAGTAGTCCTTCACTTTCGAGAAGAGTAAGCAGTTGGTCGGAGATGACAGTTTCAAATAATTTCGAAAAACAGGTGTGGTGGAAATAGGACGGTAGTTATTCGGGTCAAAAAGATCACCGCTTTTAGGAATGGGACAAACCACGGCGTGTATTCACGGGATCGAAAAAGTAGAAAGTTGCAGAGACAGACAGAAAAGACGACTTGAGAGAGGAGCCAATTCACGGACACGTATTTTAAGGACGATGAGTGGTATACCGTCAGGACCGGGTGGTTTGCATGCTTCCGGAGAAAGCAGCATTTGGCGGATCTTACTAGTGCTAATATGAGGTTGGAAATGCGAGACAGACAGAACAGAAGGAACAGTAGGAGTGGGATAAGTGGGTAAGGTGGAGTTGGAGGCAAATCGGGATGCAGAAACCTCGGCTTTCTCGTGTGGTTCACAAACCAGATCACTAGAGAAGCTACAGACGGGAGGGAAATTGGAAGAGCAAAAATTTCAGGAGACTGCTTTGGCAAGAGACCAAATTGTTTGACTACCGGTGGCAGATGAGGGTAAACGTTGGGCTTTCCAGCGCACGAAGAGTTCTTTGGTTCTCTGTATCGTTGACGATCATCTGTTCCTGACTTACATGAAATGGCGATAGGAGTTAGAAGAGGGCGAGGTGCAGCAGCGGCGAAATGTAGCACGTTTCAAATGTGCAGCATCACCACATGCGTGGTTGAACCACTCGGGGGATTCGGGTTTGGAAAAGTGAGGAATAAGAAGTTGCACACCTTGAAGAACAATGTCAGTGAAGTTGGAAACGGAAACGTCTGAAGTAAAGCGGCAATCATTCCAAGAATAAGAGGCTCAGAAATCGCGAATACCATCCCAGTTGGCTGAATTGTAACGTCAAAATGTGTATCTCGAGGTAGATGGACGATCAGGAAGAGTAAAGCTGATGGAACAGGAAATATTGCAGTGGTCAGATGAACCAAGTGGAAGGAGAGCACAAAGGCGTGGGAACAGAGAAGGAACAGAAGTGAGAATAAGATCAAGGGTAGGACACGATGGCCAACTCGATCGGGAATACGTGTGGGGAGGTCAGCAAGTTGGCTTGGGTTGTTGGCCATGGCCAAATGCTAGGCTTCGAGCCCGAGAGCCGAAGTTCCCGTTGAGTGAATCAGCCAATCTCCATTGTGAACAGTAAAATCTCCTAAGATGGTGATATGGCAGTTGGGATCCGTAACAAATGAGTACTCAATGTTCGAAGATAAGAAATCAAAGATCGATGGATAGCTACTGTTGGGTGAATGATAAACAACACAGAAGAAGTGATTAAAATAAGGAAGTCGGAGTTTCAGCCGCATCAGCTGAAATTCTCGATTGGGAAAGATTCTGGATTCTAGATGTGGCGACCGACTGGTGGACAGCGGCACAGACGCAACATTTGGGCGAAAAACAGGAGGGAAAGGTGTAGTTGGGAAACTGAGAGGGTGGGTGGTGTCTGGTGAGGGGGAGATTTGGGTTTCGGTCAAAAATAGGTTGAGAGGAGAGGAAGATTGGAGAAACTGGTGCACAGAATCGATATCATGGTTCGTACCGCGAATGTCAGTGAGGGTGATGAGTTTGTGCTTGTTTTTCGAGTGAGCAGAGCGAGCAAAACAGCGAGTGCGTGTATCGTTGTGTATTTTCATGATTTGTAGTGTGAAGGAAATCGGCAACCATGGTCCTGAGACTTAAAGTAGTAACCACATAAAGCCTCAATAGATCAGGCGTCGTAGTGACACGGGCGACAGCAGAGCGGTCTACCACCACTGCACACTTGACAGTTCGAACGTTTCCACTATTCCAAGTGCGGTGCCTATCGTTTGTGACTAGCCAATCCTCGTTCGATATTGAGGATGGTTTCAAGTCTGACGGTGAAATCAAAGTGGTATTTCTGTAGCTGTTATTGTTCCACATCAACCACTGTCAATAGATTTCACCGACCAATGGAAACGGATGAATCTTCTTCCGTGTGGGTTGCTGTGCTCTCTCGCTAAATCGTGGCGTACATCATCGAACTGTCTTCTATTTTCAAGATTTATGGGGATGTTGATGTCTGGTTTTTCTTTTCCCATTCTTCCAACTTTAATTGTTCGAAGACGAGAACTTTGAATTAAATATGCTCGAAGCCACTCCCTCCGCCATTACTCTTGATCAAATCACTGAAATCAAAATCCGACGGTCACGAGCCACCAGTCCCGTTACTCCCAAAACCGGTCAGGATTTTCTTTCTGAAGCATTTCTATTTGTTCCCTTTCACGTTTTTTATGGGGATTGGGAAGAAAAATAGAGTTAAAGACAACTTTACAAGGAAATTAACCAGACGTATGCGAGGCGAAACTTTAAATGTCGAAAATCGACATAAAATAGTTTTGACGCACAATATCCGGATGGCATCTGAGCATGGATAGGTATGTACTGATCACACTTTAACTAAAGCCTAAGTAATTCTATGCCTATCGCTTGTCAGAATAGCAGTTGTTTTCAACTTCAGAGTGTCCTGGAATTTTGATAAATATTGTTCTTCACAGCTGTCATCTCATCTGAATCGTATGGAGCATGCATGGACAGAGAGTCTACATTTAGAACCACACAGCGATTCGTCCAAAGGTGATTCGTCGGTTAACACTGTTAGCCTTTACAACGAGGACACGTGGTTCCATGTGTAGATTTTCGATATGAGTAGTACGGCACTGTATCTGAATGACAAGACTTGGGACCGTGTGTCCTCGTTCTGAAGGTCAGCAGTGTTAATCGACGAATTAGCTTTGGAACCATCACCGCGAGAAGCTAAAAATGGACTCTCCGTCCACCCAAGCTCCATACGATCCAAAGGAAACTACAGCTGTAAACCAATTGTGGGGTCATTGGGCAGAAGAGTACTGTGTACGCATACATGATAAGCAGTAATAACCATGAAACCGGCCGAGGGCTTCCGGGTAAATTTTGTCCTGTCATGAAGATACAATGCTATACCACCCATATCGAATATTGTTCTTTGTTAAAGAAATGGTTTATTAGTGAATATAAACAAGCAACTCTCATCTTTGTGTGAAATCGATCACTTTAAGGGTGATCACTTTTCACCTGTACTAAGTCAGTGACGGCAAGGCGCTATAGCCTGTTGCGTCGACGCAAAACAAAACATTAAAAGCCATGCCAGATGGTCTAGTTGTAAGCCACTTGTGGATCACCGTTATCCGTTCACTTCGAATTCGAGACCCAACTGGGACTCGGTGGACATGCATTGTATCTGATGAATACTAACGAGCCCACTGGAGCAGTTGTACACAGTGCTCCCATTGTTGGCAGATACGGCTTGACGAATCATTTAGCAAACAACTTAAATATTCCTCTACTAAAACTGATTTCGTTTCCTGTCCATATCGATTGTTCGAAGAGAAGAAACTGTGTACGAACAATATGATAGATGTATTTTCTCCCGATTTTATCCAAGTGCATGGTGTCTAACCATAACATCTTCTTCGTGGTCCTTTTTTGTAGCTTTCATCCATCAACGGCCCACTTCGGTCTTGTTTTTGCACATTTTCCTAATCATTGAGATCCACTTTACCTTTTTTTTGTCCCGTAGTTTGATAGATTTTTTATCGATCCTGTAGGGATTCCGTTTGCAACGCGAATATTTATTTCCGTTTCCAGGTAGCAAATGAAATTCTTCTCTTCCCCCGTCCGATTAGGATGATATTTGTGTAGCTCTATTTGATTACTGTTTCGACAGACTTGACAAATATTCAGTTGACCCAAATGCGGGTGCCGTTGACCTCGGCGGTATTCAAACCCAAGCGTAGTTTCCGCTCACACTTTTGTGTCTTTGTATCCTTTTATTTACTTTCTTTTCTAAATAATGACAATACAATATTCCAGGAAGTGGGTCGCGGCAAATTAGAGGCTGCCAACTGGGAAAAGTGACCGGCTGCTGGAGAAGGACTCGAATCCGGGACAGCAGGGCTGGAAGCCCACCATGATGACCATTTCATCCTCTTCGCGGTAGCTTTGGTTGTGCATGAGAATCATATAGTTTGTCCTCCTCGTGACAGCCACCACAATAACCTAACTCTATCGGATGTCATTTTTCAGTATTTCATGCCTTCTATCATCTTTCCCTCTCCAAGAATAATCTAGCGATCGAAATCTCATCAATGTGTTTCATAATGACATTTCTTTGTACCCACTCAGTGGGTATCCGTCTCGCTTCCACTCGCATGATCACCAACTAATTCGTGTTCATATGAACTCATCTTGAAAGAGGTAAAAATCTATTTTATGTCTGTGTTTAGCTGACTGTCCTTTGGACTCCCCCTTTCAGGCACAAACCTCAGGCCATCTGATCAACTTGCACTGGGAAGCACCAGACTCGAGTTTCGTTCTTGTTGATGCTTCTGTGGAGAAGACCTGACTTGGTGGGAGGCATTCACTTGGAATTAACGGGGCAGGTACCGTGTCTCCACTCGAAGCTGTCGGACATCTCTGGCTGTCGTAGAGGTCGACGTCTGAACAAACTTACGTTGGCGATTCGCATCAGTCAAGGCGGGAGCTGGTTGGCGGGGCGGTAGCACACATTCCCTCGAGGCGAAGGGGCCCGAGTTCAAACCCCGAGTGTGGCTGAGAAAGTGCATCGCTAAAGAGCTCTAATAAGGGCGCTACTAGAGTCTGGTGCTTCCGAGTGCAAGTTGGTCAGATGACTTGAGGTTTGTGCGTGAAAGGCAGAGTCCAAAGGGCAGGCTGCCAAATAAAAAGATTCATCAGTACCACACACTTATTGCAAGTAGTTGCGTGGTACTTGTTTTATATCTGTTAACAATGAACATGAACCGTTTAACTTCCCTTGTAATCTCGTCCACACTCCACTTTGTTCCAATCGCATTGATATCGATTGTTCTAATGAAGATTCCTCATCAACGCTTATAGACATCCCATTAACAGTCCCCTATTTGAGACATTTCTCCACTCAGTTCTAAATTTCAGTATGCCAAGGCCAAATGTATTCCACGCTAAAATTCTCCCATCAGATGTGAAATAGCCTTCTTTTTTCCTTTCTCTCTACAAGACCGAGTTCAGCATAGGATCACTGCCCTGTTCACCGATATATCGTGAACTTCTACCTGCAGTTATGGTTTCCGACGGCTCAGTACTTGCTTCTTTTTTTGATCATTATCGTTATCACGACAAAGAGTGTTCATCTCAGTGGCTTTCATGATGCCTCATTCAATGTTCTTTCGCTGTGAATACCATTCATAATCATGGGGTCTTCCTTATCAAATGCCTTTACCTAAAATTCTATCCACAAACGATCTATTTTGGCCTGGTGGTTCAGTATGTCCTCTGGACCATGGAGCTCATCCCTCCCGTTGTACATCGTTTAAAACTAAATACCCGAAATTTTCTGTGTCCCGTCCAATTAGAATCAATCAGTTTGTGATAACTGGCTTACGGTGACAAAGGACATACTGCGCAAGATAAAAATTAACGACTCAACATGATGTTTGCTTTTTAGCACCTTTTTAAGATTGGTCCATGAATTTCACGTCTGGTGAGAAACTAAGTAGTCCTGTTCTAAACCAGAATAACAAAGAACAATTACATAATCGAATTCTCTGCAAATCACATGTTACGGCTAATCGGTTTGAGGACCTCGATAGCTCTTTTTGGCGTATCGTTCGCGAGAGTGGCTCACATCAGGACCGATATTACTCCATTCTCGGTCCAATGTGGATGCGAATTCAGTGGGCGACGCATAAACCTAGGCATCTGCGCAAAATCTGTCAACCAGATTTCCTGAAGGTTCTCGTTTGAGTTAGGATTAAGCTTAACATTGTCTAGACCTGGACCGTGAAACCCCGGGCTGCGGGGGGTGGGGTGGTAACCAGACTCTTATTACGTTAGTTGGTAATTTCTGCACTGTTGGGCGGAAACGACTGATGGCTGCCTAACGGCTTGCGCTTTCATCACTTCGGAGTGATTTTGATTGCGCTCGCTACAGCAGACCAATGCCAGTTTGGGGATAATCCGTCTCTTCTAGCATCAGCTCGAACAAAATCCGCGCCCTGGCAGCCAGCTAAACGATCTGGTCAGCGTTCAAGCTAGACAGCTACAGTTCAGGCATGATTCGCCTGATCCTAGTGCCTGTGTGTGTGTATGTATGACGGATAGCTTGCATGTGCATGTGCATGCACAGACTGGTATTTGCACGTGACTATTTGAGTCAGACAGAATGGAGTGTTATCGGACGCTGCCGGTTGCGGGAATTCCATCACATGCTGAGCATGAGTACAGTGAAACACTTCGGGATGCCTTGTGTACGGACATTCCCGACTTTATATGCCGTTTTTAGTTTCGCGTCGGTTGCTTACAGACGTGATTTGGTCAGAACGCTTTTCCACAGGGCCCGAAACATTTGCACTCCTGATCAACTGCAAAGAGAAGAAAATTTTATCAAGGAAAACCTTTTGGCCAATGGTTATCCAAGAAAAGTCCACTGAGCACCACTGCGAACCACGATGTAAAACGGAGCCCATGTTAACAGCTGAACGAAAGCAAGTTACTTTACTCTTTTTTTTAAAGGTGATCACATTTTTAACCATTTACTTCATAACTAAACTCCACTCTAGATCGGGCATATATGGCAGCCCGATTACGTATATTTCAGACCACTAGAGAATTAAAACTGGAAGATCATTATGACAGTCACATTGCTCCTAATGCCTTACATGTTGTCTACCAGTTCACTTGCAGTTGCGGTGACACACATTGGCAGAACAGAACGATATTTGACTCAGACTGTGACTGAACACATTCCAAAATGGCTTTTGCACTCAATGACTCATTTGGACCGCACAAAACAAATTCCGGCAAGAAATCCCGCATCGGCCTTCGCCAGGCATCTACTTTCAACAAGTCATCAAGTTGACCTGGCCCGGTCATTCAAAGTACGATTATACAACCGAAATTCAAAACTGCTGGCAATCAGCGAATCTGTGTTGATCAAGACTGAACCCCGTCCCCAATTTGGGCACAAAAACAATCATTACAAACAATCGGTCTTCCATGGCATTAACCACAGACTCTAAACGAATTTAAAGCATTCTTTGTGATAAAAATTTTTCTCATTTTTCCACTGTTTATCCCACGTACCGTATTATAAATAAACTGATACGTTTCGCGTTCGCGATCGACAGGAGCGAGCAAAATTCTTGCATCTAGCAATACATATCTTCTTTCCGTTCTTGTTAACTGGATAAAGGGGTCAGTATTTCTAGATTCCCGACTCTATCGGCTCCCGTGTTCATGGCATTTTATCACATTCTGATGTCTTTTTTTGTTTTAACTTTCCTACTACACCTTCTTCTTCATGAACCCTCTAGACCAATATCTGTGTAGTGAGCAGGCTTCGAGCAGCCATATTGGTGTCCGATTATTGTAAACGTAGGATCCTGTTGATGCACTTACTGAGCCTCAGGCTCATGGAATTTCCTTTCCCGTGTTTAGCCGAGCGAAAAAGAGCAACCCCCGCGGAATAACGCCATTTCTTGCATGTTACATCTTCCACAGAGGTTTCCGTTACACGTGTTTATTGCTTTCCAACACTTTTCCGAGCACAGTAAAGGAACTAATGTGAATTAATGGACCGTGGAGATTCAGTAGGCATTTCACGCGACACGGCACGGTCCAAGCATATACACTGAGAAGCCGGTCGGAATCACATTGAACAACTACAACAAAAGCCAGTTGTAATCGGTTATTCTGTCATCTACGAATCATCTCCGTTGATGTAACATCTTTGTACAAATAGATCGGAACAGAGATTTGTGCAAAATTTGGACGTGAACACCACATCCTACGTTGACTGAAGATGCTACATTTTAAGTAGCTTGGTGGTCTTCTAGGGCTAACTGTATTAACACTCTGGAAGTGAATGATTTCATGGCAAACCACTAGAAAAGCCCTAAGAAATGAACACTGGTAGCCGAACACCCGTTCTTTAAGGGATTTGGTCAGTGACTATGTTTATCAATGATAAGATCACACTAAAGCCACACTCTCAAATGTCACATATTGTCCCTTCCCGGATCTGATCCGTCAGGCTAACTAAGCGGGAAATTTTACCGTAATTTGTACAGGATGACCATTCGAACAATCACAGAAAACTATTATCAATATGATGAATGATTGTAACGAAATAACTAGATTTCCGAGTCTCAGTGACAACCGCGTTAAAGTTTGTGTACGTGTATGTGCTTAAGGGGGGATAATATTACATGACGAGAATTGGCCAGGCTGAAGACCACTTCACCAATTTATCCACCAGTTGGAATGGGAGTGGCCAGTTCGGAATGCTTGACTAAAAATGCTCTGGTCAAAAAGGGGAAAACAGCATCATCACGACGGAATTTTATTTGCGCTTGTTCTTATTCACCATCCAAATGTGTTCCGCTTTGATAAAAAAGAAGATAGATAGATAGATAGATAGATAGATAGATAGATAGATAGATAGATAGATAGATAGATAGATAGATAGATAGATAGATAGATAGATAGATAGATAGATAGATAGATAGATAGATAGATAGATAGATAGATAGATAGATAGATAGATAGATAGATAGATAGATAGATAGATAGATAGATAGATAGATAGATAGATAGATAGATAGATAGATAGATAGATAAGTGGACAGATAGATAGATAGAGGGAGAGAGGGAGAGAGAAAGAAAGAAAGGTGGTCTGGAAGCAAAAGTTGGAAAAGATGTTCATTCGATCAGAATCGGAGTTTGTTCTTTATTACGGCTCTCTCCCTCTGGCTCTTGTCCTCTTTTATCATTGTTGACTTGGAGATGCTGTGAAACTTCTTACTCAGTTTAAGCGACCATATCATTGGAACGGAGAAGCTGACTGGGCACCATCTCTCTGTCTCTCTGGCTGTGCATTTTTTGTTTCTTGAATCAGCAAATGGCTGCATGCTCAAAGCTTCATTTATTCGATCACTTCAGTTCACTATACTGGTCAGGCTGTTGACAGCCATGTTGGTGTTGGTTTATTTTAGATGTAATTCTTCTAGTTCATGGAGTTCTCTGTGTTTTTGTGTTTTGCAGACCGAACACGAGCGTCTCCCACGGAAGAACAGAGTCCCTACGTCACATCGGCTTTTCACGTTGGCCTAGCATTCGATAATACGGTCCACACTGTTGATTAAGGTAGTACAGATGGATGGACAAAATTTCCCGGAGGCACCCAACTGGTTTCGCGATTACTGCCGCTCACCAGGTATGTATATCCAGTACTCCTCTGTCCCTTCACTTGTTCTGATACTTGCACGCTCCGTAGGTGTTTCTTCACAACGATCTAATGTGTGTATCAGGAGTGTGAGTAGAAGCCCCACTTTGGAGAGTCCACTGAGTAACCACAAAGGTGGTTCGCTAATAATTCTATGTGGATTGGATACAACTTCCCAGAAACTTTATCCACCCACCTGTAGATACTACTTAAATCAAAAATGACAACTCGCAACCACAGTGCCATCGTTCTTGAGGTTAACCAACTCCTAACTATGCAAAACCAACAGCGAACCACCGCTTTGGTTTCTCAGTGGACTTTCCAAATGGGAGCTTCTACTCACACTCCTGATGCACAAATAGGATTGTCGTAAAGGTTCACATTGTGTTCAACTTATTCGTGATTGCACAATATCAATCCGTATCCCAGAAGTGTATTGGCACGTGACAAAAACTCTTTGACTAAGAGGGGAGAGAGCAGAGAGGGAGGAAGACACTTTCTATGAATTTTCAGCCCTTCTATAACGACATAAAGAAGAATGGGAGGGGGGAATAAGTTAATAGAAAAATCTGCTTTTGCCACTATTCTAAAGGAGACGAAAAGTGGTGCGGTAAGAAAGCTGTGTCGAATGCTCTCGTATCTTCTTGGAAAGCACAATTTTCAAATAACATTGCCGTATTTCAGACAATCACAATTCACTTTAGTCTCATTTGAATCGTAAGGAATGTGCAAAGACAAATCACCTCATGATTCATCGAAAGTCATTGATTCAGCTTATCAAGGTTAACCTTTAGAACGAAGACGCACGGCCCCAAGTTTGGATTATCTTTATCAGTATCATGGTACTGTATCTGGATGACAAGAGAAAGTCGCCCTGTTCTGATGACTGACCTTGCTAACCAACGATAAATGGACCATTAACTCATGCACTTCCCTTGTGATTCAAATGGGATTAAGGTGGTCAACCTGCTGTACGTTGCTTAATCATATGCGTGACTGGGCAAGAGAGCACCGAGTACTCATGCGTGATGAGCGGCAACGATGGCGAAACTAGTTGAGTGCTTTCTTGAATTTTTGTCCTGTTATCCAGGTACAATACCGTAATACTTACTTCATTGGGATAGAGGACGATTGAGTAGTTGACCCAGAGAGGACGGAACCGGAATTCCTTGATGCAGTCAGTGTTTCAGTCAAGTCCATTGTTCAAATAATGAAAGATAACAGTTTGATTAACCAATCATAATGAGTTCCTTGGAAGATCCGGTCGTGTTGAATAGATCTCTCTATTAGGTAATCCGGATGAGTCACATTGTTGTCAAACATGTTCCTCAGTTTGGCAAAACTGAAAGCCATGCTGTAATTCTTTCCGCTCATGTTTGTTAGAACCATCACAACTTTCCTCACCCCAGACTAATCGATCCATTGGTTTTGACTGGGAAAATGAGGAAGTCTGTAACTGGAAATGATTGAAGTTAAAGGGAATGCTGGAAGGCACTTAAGACTTTTACGTGTTGCCTCAAAGCATGCGCTTTTAACAGTATCTAGTTTAATCTACCGTGCTTTTCCGTGGTAGCAGATGATCTCAGGAGAAAAAAATCCGTGGTAAACGCATACGGTTTCAAGTACAACTCCCCTGAGTATAACCAAAATAATAGATCAGTTGCTTGAAACAAGTCTCGTCGCCCACACTACCAGTTTTTTCCGGATTTTGGTATCCCTGATCACTTTACTCCGACAGATTTCAGCTATTTCGAAGTGGTTTGGATATGAATGGCTGAGCACGATACCCATCCACAACAACGACGACAACAACAACGACAACAATAAATACTACTACTACTACTACTACTACTACTACTACTACTATTAATGATAGCTATTATTATTGTTTTTATTATTATTATTATTATTATGCCAATGGTTTTAGCACCATTACCCTTAGTAAGGCTACAGCAGCTAATTTTACTTTTAATTTATTACTTAATACAACATTATTATTTTGGCTATCACCCAGGTTGCAAAATCAGCTATATTTTCTCGTTTCTTGTCACTGCAATGTTCCTTTTCTGATGAATTGCTATTCGAGGTAACGAAAATGCTGACTAATTTTCCCCCAGAAATCTCGTACTACCGATACAACATACTTTTTGTTTAACACAATAACCCTTTCCTAAGCCGTATTTTATGGGATTAATGAAATCGTTACACTAAGATTTTTGAGAAGTGTACACTGTACGGTGTTTACGTGAAACAAAAGTCTCTGTCGAATTGTCGCTAGCAAGCGGTTACTTTTCCAAATCCATGAAATATTGCTTTGAAGGGCACAGGGTTAAGCAGAAAGCGTCAGTTCGAACCGCATTATTGAGTCCGGCTGCACAAAACTGATTCCTGCAGGTTCACTTCAACACCAACTCGCGAACGCAAAGATTTACTTTAAAACATATATTTGTTATCTTCATTTATCCTTCCGTGTGTCAGGCCCTGGTGAGTAAGTGATGCACAGTTGAACTCTATTTGCGTGCATACTTTCAGATGAACCGGATGGTTCAATTGTCAACCGACAGAAAAAGTGAGCTTTAACCCGTAAGTGAATACAATACGCCGTTGGATCGATCGTAATGGTGAGTCTACGGCTAAATGGATAGAGGGAGAAAATTAGATACAACTTGTCCCATTGATCTGTGATCCGACCGTCATGATTCATGACTCGTTGTTCTTCTAAAAATATTGGTTTGCATAATCTAGCTGACCATTTTCACCCTGTCGAAATCTCTCGAATGATTGACACCTGGTATCAAAGTTTCCCTTCCCTGCTGAAGATTAATGGGAGCACTGTGTAGCTGTTTCGTCATGTTTCTTAGGAAACATACTTTTTACGCACTCACGAGACTCGAACCTGGTATAAGGGAACTACGGTCAAACCAATGATGGTCTAAAGGTCATCATGGTGGACTTTCACCCCTCCAGTCTCGGGTTCGAATCTCCTCGCCGCCGCCGGTCAATCCAATTGGCAGCCCATTACTAGCCTCGCCCCCCATCCTAAGATACTGTGGTTTTTTAAAATATTGAAAAAGAAAGTAAATAAAAAAGATATGATAAAAGAATCATTTATATACCTAGAGATATTAGTATTATTGGTGGTAGTATTAGTTGGGGTAGTAGTATTATTATTTGTATTAGTAATAGTGGAAATATTAGTAGTAGTAGTAGTAGTAGTGCGGTGACAGCAATGGTATGATGGAGTACACATGCTATTTACTGGATAACGAAGCAGCTGTTTGCTTAAGAATCAAATATTGACTATTACGGAGCGAAAGTGGACGTGATTGCGTCACGCGAACTGAGTGCACTAAGATGAAGAACGGCGTACGAACCACATTATTGCATCCTCCAATCGGATTACGACTGCTTCCAGTTGAACTGCACGACTGGTACACAAACAAGCTTCGGTAATATGGTTGAGGAGAGAGGAAAGAACGTGAAGGACAGAAGAAGAGGAGGGAGAAGTGAAGAAAGAATATTAGGGAAAAGTTTTGGTAAGGTTGGCTGAGTTTTGGAAGGGGTGTGCACATCTTTGTTGTGTATAAGAACTGTTCATGAATTCGTAAATCTAATTTGAAGCTCCTCGAATAAATCTCAGGTCAATAACTGCTTACCAGAAACAACTTATTCTCCTCATTTCACTTGTGAGTATTTTGGTAGCTTTGATAGTTTGTCGAGAATATCGTGGGGTCTTGCAATTTATAATAAGCAACAACTTAAGTAAGTAACAAAAAAAATGTCAAATAGTTATTCGCAGAAATGTTCTCTTTAAATAATCCAGGTCAATTTTTTTTCTTATTATTATGAAATTTCTCGAGATCAGGTTTTTGGCTGTTATTTTGAGTGTGCGTGTCCCCACGGTTCAGAATTGAGATAATCATCTCTTCTTGGCAGGACCAAACTAGGTTCTTAAGTGGTCATCCGTAGAGAGTAGACCTTCATTGTTTCTTTATACGCAGAGTGAAAATTATCATTATGGCCTGTCTACAGCGTGAGCTCTAAGTATGCTGTCAACATGATGGCAAGAAAGACAACAGGCCATTGAGTCGGGTGAGCGTCACTAATTCTTGGATACGGTGAGTGTTCACTGAGAGCAGTCAGGTGAAGCAGCAGTAGGAGTGAGTGATCCATGGTGTCAAACAGTTTTGCGTGCTGGACAGACTGGTAAGCTTTTTTATCGAGAATATCGTCTGTTTGTCCGGAAAATGTTGTTCTGTCAATGTCACGGAATGCCTGGGTTGAGATCTCTGGACCAATATTTCCCAAACGAAAATAGCAACCTCTCTCAAGCGTTTAAATAAACTTTGCGTCGTATGACGATCAAGTCCATTGAAGAAACTCAAGATAAAATGTAGGCGAAATCCCCTCACATTCTTCTTTATAGGATCAGCTTGTAGGGTTGTGGGGAAATGAAATGAAATAGGGAAACTGCAACGCTGAACAAAAGCAAATTGCAAGTTTGCGTAATTCGAAACTGTAATGTTGGTGGCTTATTAAGTTACCTGGTTCCATCTACCGATACGAGATAGAATATCAATGAAAGTTGATGCTGTTACTGACTCACACGGGTGCGCGATGGTGCGCAGACTAGGTAGGATGGACCAGGATTGGGTTAACCGTGTTGATGTAATCCAGAAAACGTGCCAGATACTTGTTACTTTATTGGGAACAAAGAGTTTCGACGGTACAAAACTGCTCAGTTGCGTCGTAAATGTTCAGTCCACTTTAAGCCGGTCCTTGTACGATCAAGGATGAGATCATATAGTTTATCCATCTGGTTTCTGACCATCTCGCTGAGTACATGTAACTTCACCACGTTTGCAGTCGTTATATGACCTACAATTGTTTGCAATCAATGACCCACATAGTCAATGAATATTTTGCATACTTCACCGCTGTATGCCAAAGAAGAAGCTAAGTCTTCTGATAGATTTGAAATGTATCGGATGGCCGTGAAACAACTCTTACAGATTCACTGCCAGATGATGATTCAAGGGTTGTGAAGTGAAAGGTAAAATTTTGCAGGATATAAAATTATTTCAGAAAGTATGAAGAAATTTCGAATACGGGCTATACTGTCACAAAACAGCTGAAAAACATTAGAGTTGGGAACTGTTGAAAAAAATCAACACAATTAGTTGAATAAACTGTAAGCCCAACGGCTAAAAAGATTGAGAAAGGAAAGGTAACATCTACCGGAGTTGTCTATGAAGGATCTTGTGATCACTTCACCCATACTGTTACGCTGATTGCCTTACGAAAGTTAGTTTGCCAATGATTCACACTCGTCGTGTTGAAGGAAAATCAAAGGTTTAGAATTGTACGAATTGCGGCGATGGGAGTTGGGATTGCGGAATGGAACCACAGGGTGGAAAGTATTCTTGGAAACAACACCAGCTTCTTTTCTTGCTATTACTTTGGCATGACAACAGTGGAAGGTGTAGACCCTACAGCCTCAAAGGCCCACTGCACTATTAAGGATGACGCGCAACCCGAGCCTGAGACTTGGAGTTGGTGGAGAACCACACTACGTCCCAATAGTTTACAAATGGCTTACTGTCTACCACTAAAGTGGCCGGTGGTGGTGGTGGGGGGGGGGGGGGGTTGAACCTCTGGCATCTAAATCACTAGACTACCACCGGTTCAGATGGACTTGAGATTTAAGCAAACCAGAGTGCAACACTCCCAGTAGGATCGAGTTGGAATGAAATCGACGGACCAGTTAGTAGAGTACCCATTGTACTACTCATGTTTTGATAAGAAATACTGGGTTCACGTGTGAACTTTACCTGCGGGTACACGAAGTTCACTCAAGAATAGGATACAGTTCAGAAAGCTGAGTCAGTAGGGTGGGGAAAAGGGCCCTGCTCAAGCCAATAGACGGCCTAACTCAGTGATCAGACAGCATGCCATCGACCATCCAGAATCAAGCACAAGGTCGGAGGCAGTGAAGTATACAGCACGTGATAGGCTGACCAGAATCGTCGACATGAGTTGAATCGGTCAAGCAATTAGTGGATGAATCAGCGGTTAACATTCGCATGAACCGACCAGAGTCGAGTCAACCAATCCGGGCACAAACAAACAAACCAGCCAGACGGACCGCTTAGGTCTATCAGTAGACCAGTTAGCTTTTGCGCAAGGTTTTAGTTTTAATCAGTACATATCTTACACAACCGATATATTTTGTACCGATAAATTGAGACTGTTCGAAGGTAGAAGGTTCTCCTTTCTAGAGCCATCAGGAAGGATCAAAACAAGTGGGATTTAAAATGGCACAATAAAAGTGTCCCCAAAATCATCTTAACAAATTGGGAAGTAACCTGGTGTATTCGGATTGTAGTTTTTGTTTTCTTGCTTCAATATAAAGAGCACTACGTGACAACTTCATGAATACAATATATCCACTTGACCTCACCCCAAAGTGCAAACTTCCCCGGGAAACGCCCATGATCACGATAAGAGGAAACCGCCTCAGGTGAAAAAAATTCCGAAGTACTAACCCTTCAATCTATTACTCTCGCACTCGGATGAGAAAAAGAACAAAATAAGAGAAAATATGTGGAAATGTCCCATTCGAATCACCCAGATGACCAGAAATGTGTGTAGTGCCGGAAGGGGGGGGGGGGGGGGGTTGAAAAGTAATCAAACTGAGCCAGCAGATTGCAAAATAGGTGATAGGTAGGTTACTTCGTTCGATCGATAAAGTAGTTATTAAACGCATGAAACTACACGTTGTACGCTATCCCAGGTGCAGCGAGAATAGATTTGCGTCATATTCGATTGCTACGTGTTTCGTAGAAACCATACCCTCGATCCCCGTCCGTAATACACATCAAGGACAATTTTGAATCTTTTTGCTTTCTTTTTACCATATAACAAGGGTATAGTATTTCAGGAAGGATGTCGTGGTCAATGAAAGGTTGTCCAATGAGAAAAGTTACCGGCAGCGGCTCTAGGATTCCAACCACAGCCGGAAGCAGTCGAAGCCCTGCAAGATGGCCTTTCGACCACCTCCTGGACCAACTCTCAGTATATTGCCTTAGTTTCACTTGGAGCTCTATAGGGACGATATCTACAATAGGAGCCAATTATTTATCGGTTATGAGTTGATAACGTACTAAGGTTGTATTTAATATGCACGATATTATGAGTGCTGACTCTAGATAAGCCTTTGGGAACCAATCCCAACAGTTCACGTGGCTGACTCATAATTGGAAATTCCGGTTTAGTTTTCCATTTGACGCTCCGAGGGTATGTATTGCATGAAACTCATCAATAATGAAACAGTGTGTCTTGCATGACTTCCATCTGAGTTTAGTAATGAAACTGCAAGATGAATCATCTCATAACCGCAGATTCCTTCAAGTGAATGGCCTGCAACTCATTTGAATACGTGATCAAACTCATCCAGTTTAACTGGAACCAGATATCAGTAGTAAATATCAGGATTGAATTGAATTCGATGTATTTGATAGAGGTATATACTATCGCGATGTGAACAGGGAGTAACGAGTACCACTTGACTGCCTTCACTTTTCATTGGAAGAGAGAAGGGTTTGGAGCACAGGAATAGCCGGTTTTGCCCAAACCACTTTTGTGTCCACAGACGAAGGTCCAAACACCTGATTCTGACAGATTCTTCTGTGACAAGTTTCGACCGGTGAGCGGGTGTACTTCATTTACTTTTATCCCATCCAAGAGTATGAGCAACGTAGAAGGGGCATATTCCATCGTCTAAACGGTTCACTACCCTAACGGAGACTTAGAGGGGACTGTCACAGAAGATCTCGGTGTGTCGTGCGTCTTGATGAGTTGTGCAATATTTGTTCGATACCTTTCGTCAACGGGGCTTTCGGTGGCTACATGTGAAACTTATAACCCCGGGATGATATAGGTATGTACCTTTAGACCATCACTGTAATACTACTATTATTACTATTACTACTACTTTCCGGCCACGATGAGACTGCGCTTTGACGTGGTATGATGGTTTGCTTGCCTGCATGACCCAAAGAGCTATGCAGGAAGGCTTCCTCAAGCCAGAGATGCAACCACACCTGACAGGTCAATGGGCAGAAGACAGACGACTTTCAATTTCTAAACCGGTTGATGGGCAACATTTGGTTGTAAACTCTACACCCCGGGAGGGGATACCCCAACGAGTAAACACGGAAGGAAGCAGTTTGCCGGTGAATACCTCCACTAGATAGACGTAGGAGTGGAGTACCTGGGGTTTCTCTTGACAGTGGGAGAAATCGTCGCTCTTTACTGATCATCTATCACCAGCCTCAGCTGGGCAGCTCCCGGCCAAAAGGATCTTTCCCCGTCCACTTTCTGCTTGCACCACTGGGTGCATGCAGCAAAGTACCGAATCCGAAAAGCGGATCCATAATAAACCACCGGCGATCAAAAGACGAGATAGGAACAGAAATCAGATATCATATGACGGACCGAAAGGCGCTCCTTCATAGGTGCTTCGGTTACTTTCCTGTGCTGGGTTAATGTTCCACTGCATTTCGGTCAGATTACTGAGTCACAGGCTCCGATTAGGGTTCCCAAAGGAAGAAAACTGCAGCAAGGACATTCTCAGAGTATGATTTGCCCAGAAATCGCCAGCAGTCACTCAGGAAAACATTTCCTATCTCTTAACGGATACGAGAAGCCACAAAGATTCCTTGCCTAGAACTTGTGACTCTCGGTAAGAATAATAACTTAGTGATAAAGGAAAAAGAGAATCGATTCTCAGACCTGAGCGTTCTTTTCACTTTCTTGCATTCAACATCTGTACACTTTATCAAAAGGGGCAGTAAGCTGCCCTAACTAAGACTCCTGAAACCTTAAAAATGGATGTACGTTATATCTCCGAAACCCACTTCCAAGACACACCTTCGGTGTTACAAATTCGCTCCCCAGCTACCAACTTGGTTTCTCGTTTCCCTGTTCGTGTCCAGTTATTCGGCGTTGACTTCCCGTGGTCAGACTGGAGTTGGCGTCTCTCTGAGCATAAAAACTCCACGTGCACTGCTCTACTGAACCCTAGTCAGCAGTTGTCTATTTGCAGTTCTTTTGGACGGCCCTGTGCATGTCAGCCTCGACAGACTGAGACTTTGATGCTTGTTTGTCGTTTGTATGTATGCTCTGGCTGTAGCTCTCCTGAGACCCCTATTTGTCTGAACTGTTTCGTAACGTAAGCCTTACAGACACGATGGTAGTCGCTGATGATTTTAGTGCTCAAGGTGGAAGCCTAGACGAGACGCGGTGGCACATAGCAGGCCGATTAGGCATTCCATCCGACTGAATCAGTAACAGTGGCCAACTCGTCAAACTATAATCCGACCTTAGACTATTCCTGAGGAACACAAATTCCTCTCAAAAAATGTAACACCCAGCAACCTGACGTCCTTCTGCGCCTTCACAACGTTGGAATCGGATTGACCATATAGCTATCGGTTACCGCTAATGTGTGATCAATTCAAGACGGCCGATCATTTTAGTCTACGTCCGTAGACATTGATCACTCTCTTGTCTTCGCGCATTTCAGTCTACAGCCCATCGTTGGCTGAAACAAAGCCAGAGCCATCCACGGTTGCTAAAAGGACGATACCAACCGTCCTGTTTTCGGGGCGAAATTATTCGCCAGCTTTCCGGTGCATTCAAATGCCCAGGATTCACAAGAGCGATTGATAGAGGCCAAGCAGGCTCCACTTGAGGCTACTGATGCTGCCCAAGGTCCATAAACCAGACACTCCGAAACGATGGATATCTGCATCTACAGTTGCACGGACAGATTCGCGCAGATCGACTCCTCTGGATTCCGGATACGATGAAGCTTGGAGATGCCTTAAAGGCCCACTAATTCGAAGCCTGGGAAACGACCATGAGCATTGGTGGACTGTGAAGTATAGGGAGATGGGAAGAGCCTCGGCGATTAACTAAAGTAGAAACCTTTTCCGTTTAACTGTATTAGTATTTGTATGACAGACTTTTGCAAGCAACGGGGTTGCATTTCAGTCAGCAATGCTCCGACAAAACTGGGGTAGAATAAACAAAATATACGAAATATAGAAATGCCGGTCTATGAAAACCATGCGCTAGCGAAATGACCAAAGAAGCTCACTTATTGAGACCCAGAAGAGTCGTTCATTTAGAGGAGAATCTGGAGAGACAGTTTAATTTGTCTTTATCCCCGATAGGTTTACTTGGTAGTACGGTGGATGGGGTTCTGGATGCAGTTATCAATCCTCCCTCAGAAAAGAAGGTTTCTTATGAGATAAGCTTTTTTACACGACTCAGGGTTGCTGGACCGAATGGGTTGCCTTCTTCTGTTTTCAAAGATAGTGACTCAGCGTTACCAGAGGAGTTGACGAAACTCCTCCTTTTAATATGATATAGGGAACAAGTTCCAAAGATTTGGTGTGAATCAGTGATTGTACCGATTTACTAGAAGAGTGACAGGTCCTCCTGTGAAAACCACAGGGAAATCAATCTGGTTAACAACGCATCTAAAGTGCACTCTGTTATTGCTCTCCACCGATTATCAAACGCTCACGGACAGTGCTTGCACGAGAATCAAGCTGGGTTTGAACCTAACTGAGATTCAGTCGATCATATTTCACTCTTCGACAAATCTCGGATCATCGGCACACCTTTCGTAGGCTCACTATCTTCGTTCTTCTTGATCTAAAGGCGGCATTCAGCTCACAGTCCTTTGGCGCTATCTCTAGTTGAAAGTTGCACCAGAGAAACTCATTTCCCTTTAAAAGCCCGTGTACACGAGCAGCCGAAGCCGGATTCAGGGTCGGTCTGACATTGCTTCGTAACAAACGGGCCACATATAGGAACCGCTTCAGGACTCGCTTAATTCTAAACCACCACTTTGGGGTGTGAAATCTGTGCTAGAAAAGTAGCAACCAACACCGAACTTTTCACCACTACCGTATTTGAAGTCCATCGCACTTAGGATAGATGCTTCTGGTGTGTGATGATTCTCTATCTCCATTCCTTGTGAAGCCCGCTGGGCGGGGTCAAAAAAAAAACTAACTGCCAGTTTGTCCGAAATCAAGGTGCAAATATATCACCTGGAGGTGAAAAAAAAGTTTTGAAGACGACTCATGAAAGAACAATTTGGGGATCGAAGAGGGTAGGTCTCCGTCCATGTCCAGGTTGATGTCCAAGATTTACCCCAAAAGAGGGTATGTGAACAGTGGCTGCCTTGTTAATTTAATTTGCTTAACTAATGTGATCGAGAACACGTAGATACAACAAAGTTAATCTTATTTTGTACTGTGTGCTGTAAGTATAAAAAACACCGACTGACTGTTCATTCCTTAGCTGAAACCGATCGGTCAAATTTCTTTCAACAACTTATTTTGCTCCCATACATATAATAACCAACAAAGTTTTCAACATGGTACTCTCCATAGTGTCTTTCTGAAAGAAAACCTCGAAGACGAGAATGATCATGATCATAATTTTCATGTCCATGATTATTATGACTATTGTTATTATTGTTATTATTTGTGTGTTTTTGCTTATTGATCACGATTACGAAGATGGTACTGATGATGACGATGATTCATCTGTTGCTGTTGCTGCTCCTGATGATGATGATGATGATGATGATGACTATTATAGTGGTTTATTATAATTTTTTTTTATATGTACGATTGTTATTTTTTTCTTGGTTTTGATGATGATAATATAGCAGTCGAATAATGGCACTTGACCAGACATGATTGCTGTGGACGTATCTAATCTCTATTCTGCCCTGACTGCGATTTCCCGCTAACGCGTTTGCCCAGAAATGTGTTATTTGTAGCTGAGAAAGTGCAAAACGCTAACTTTTCCATAACCCGTCGCAAAAGTGTGATTGGAGTAGTGAGAATGCGACAGTTTGTGAAATAATGCCATAAACTGGGTAGCCGGAAAATGACGAGGTCGGTGGTGCTGACCGATTTTGGAATACACTAGTTCCAGCCGTGTGTACCATTAGCTTTGTGGATAATGGAGCTATCAGAGAGAGAGAGTAGAAAAAACATACATCGTTGTGCTTAAAATAAATTATTACATTTCCACCTACGTCAAGAATTACTACGAACGGTGGTGCAATAGAGAGAGATGTTCTTGCCATTGATTTGCATCAACAAGAATCAATAAAATAACAGATGTTTGTAAAAGTCGAAAGCTCAATGTTTCACATGTAAAATTTGATGCGCGAAAACCCAGTGTGACAGCTTCAGAGGCCGTTTCATTGGGTCACATCGCTTTGTATCCGTAACCACTGTGCTGGCGAGTTTCGCCGACTCTATACGAGGAACTTTACCTTATTCCAAGATCAGGTGTATTTATTTGTTTTCTTTTGTATCCTTTGAACCAAACGGGTCGATTTTTCAACGAACTCTTGTTTCAGTGCACATTTCGCACCGGTCACGTGAACAGCTAGTGCCCCCAAATGATGTGTCCTCTCAGATTTATTCTGGCCTAGTGAAAAATATGTCCAATCAGCAGCAGGTCCAACCAAAACCGATCTAATCTGGTGACCAATGTTCTTTTTCCAACGGGTAACCTCAGATACTCCGCACAGCTTCGGTCAATACCGAAGAAATCCTCCAGCTCTACAGAAGAACTGTCCCAATTGCTCCAGCCGTGATGGAAAAATTGATATCAATCCTTCTGAATATTGGTGTAGTTCGTTGCCCAGGGTAATGGTATTCATAGATTGGTGATCGCAAAGTGCACGATTGATGTCACTTCGACTGTTGATGGAACGTTTGCCACATTGACGCCAAGTTCAGCCAGCACAAACATATTATAACGGATATATTTTATATCAAAATATCGAGTGTAATAACAGATAACAGAAATTATTAACCTGATCATTTTGCTTTCTTCCGCAATAGTAAGTTTTGATTTCAAACCGAAAGCCGAGAAATGTGAAGATGAAATTTAGCGTGCTGGATTGGAAATAATCAAAGTGTGAGGAAGCACTGAGCTTTAAGGGTTGAATTTCACGGAGAATTCCCAGAAAAGTGCACCGCGGATGAATATCGAAACTGAGCAACTCCATAGGAAGTTGCTGATTCATATGGGGGTATCACACAGGCTGGTCGACAGCCACGTCATATTGTAATGAAGATGGCAAGACCGGTGAAGACACTTGTATTTGGACGGCCAAACAAGTTGAGTTCATGAAACGTGTATAACCTTTTAAATAGTCTTTTTTTCGAGACAATGCTGAAGCAATAATGATCTTCCGGCTACATGAGTATTTCGATTGCCTTCCGGTCCAATGCCTGTGGCCATTGTATTGTTTCTCTTGGGACCTTTTTCCGTTCGGCTGGTCCGACCGTCCCGATTGATGGCTTGATCAGTAGCTCTCGCCTGGGCTATCTTCTTGATTAGCTGAGATCCCGCTGCTTCCCATCTCTTTAGTTCGTACACCCCCTTGTGTCTACTTCGGGATGCCTCAGACATACTTGTCGTCTGTTCTTTTGTCTGTGGTTCTCAATCGGTTGGCCCGACCTGTTTGATGTTCACGTTTTCCTGTTGCTGCAGCTTTCCGCTCTACAATATGACAAAACCGAGGTTGATAATTTCATGGCGTGCACTCAGATACAGTGATCAGTCACATTCATGTCTCGTTGTCAAGCTCTTTGACAGAGTGAAACAGACGGTTCACACCATGGGACACGTGGAATAGGCCAATGACGTATTCAACAAACGGACAAAACATGTTCTTCAAACACATCGCTTGAGAGGAGTGGGGTAAATAGAAGCTAGTCGACTTTTACACGAGGCTCGGATAAGAAAGAAAAGTGCGTCACTAACACTGAAATCAACCGAATTTGCCTGCAAAGCAGGGCGACAACAAACGGATGACAACGTGGCTGTAAGGCGGGCAAACTACCAAGCCCAAACGCGGTCACACGGGATCGGAAACAGGCTGGATGCAGGCTTGGTTCGGCGGACTCAAGCATCTGGATCAATGTTGGTAACAAACGAGTTGCCCAGGTCGTTACTAGAACTAAATGCGGGGAGCTCGGTGTCAGCTATCAAAAAAGACACGAATAGAGAATATTTAAGGCTTACATTCTTCTGGTATGTTTAGTATGCCAAAATCAAACCCTGCCCACAGTGTATTCTTTTCAGCCGAAGTCGCTGTAACTCCGATAAGACTGATAACCACTGCTGAACCATTCAGTCAGTCAAACCCCTCCAAAAGATTCGTATTAATAATGCAACAAAGATTAGTCGTAAACATTCACAGGTTTTTGTCAGTCTCATAAAGTCGTACTACTCAACTTCGCTCGCGAGAATACGATTTTACGGGGGAGAATCTGGCAAATTCTCCCTCAACCCCGGTGTCCCACCGGGGTGCCCGTTGTTGCCAGTTCTACTTAACTACGCTATCGACTGAATAACGTGGCGGGCGCTCGTCTATTACCCTATTGTACAGCTCAGAACAGATGTTTTCTTAGCTGATTTGGAATTCGCGGATGATATCGTTGTCCTAGGGAACATTTCGACTACCTCACAGCCAATTCTGATTCGTGTAGTTTTCTTCGCGAAAACCTTGGGGCTAGGAGTCTTTAAAGCAAGGATTATTATCTTTCCGACTTTTGCTTAACAGTCCGCACATCCAGTGCACTCCAACAATAAGGTAATTGAGCACATGTAGGCATTCACGTACCTGAGCTTCACAGTCCTCCCAAATATTCAATCCAAGGATGAAGTCAAAGAGCGAATAAAAAACACCAGGAGAAAGTTTTCTCAGCTACGCAATTTACATTTTTCTCTAACCGAGATCGGTCTCCGAAACAAAATCCGCATCTTCGGAGCCGCCGTCCATCCCATATTGACACACCGTTGCTAAATGTGGCCATTACGTATCGAGAACACCGGAGAGCTGTAAGCACTTGACCACCGATGTCTGCGAATGATCCTCAAAGTGACCTGTCACAATAAGATATCAAAAGGCACTATAAGAGAACGATGATTCCATATTGAGAAAATGTCTGTATTCCCTCAAAGTCGACGTTTGCGGGGTTCGGGCACATACGGCGACGCCCGAACACCAAGATCTCAGAACCTTGTCTGTCATCTGTTCCATGCTAAGGTTGGCACTGCCGCCCTGGAGGACAACTGAAAACATGAATCAGCACTGCCAAGTAAGACTTCGAGCGATTGGGACTCCGGTCTGCTTACGGGACTCATCTTTGGAACTAGAACTGGATCACCCTGTATTCTGACTTCGCCTCTGACCTCCGTTCATGGGCAAGCACAATTAGTGACATTCGTGAAGCCGGCTCATTCTTCCTCTTGGAAGGTAGCCACTTGAAAGTAAAGTAGGTAAGAATGACTTCGAATGGGTTTACTGGGAGATTTCGATACCGATTTGCTTTATAAGCTACGTGATGAGGTCTAGAGAACTCACAGCAAAGTGGCTACCTATAGGGAATTTTTAAGCACACCAATAAAAACGAAAATGAGGCTACTGAACTCATCAGGCCGGTCTACATGCTCTACGCTGAATAAGAATCAACCTTGTTGGCGTAGTGTTCTCCAGCACGCTCTGAACAACTCAGAATTCATTGCACTGTTTCGCGATTTTCAGTTGTCTAATATAGTTCCTATAACCACTGTCGTTCTCAGACGACTGCTGAACTGCCATCCGTATGCGATGTTTAATTTCATTGGCCATGAATATGACCGAGGTCGCACGAGATCCATCAGTGATTACCTTGAAGATCCTTAGGATCCGAGACTACGGCTGGATGTGTTTGTTGCATTTTCCTTCGTGCTACCATAAAAGTTTGGACGAACGGCTTGCGCCAGTTTCGAAAATAATATCTGATTCTTTTGTAACACTTGTCATAATTGTAGTAAAGCCCGAATTTGGTGTTGCTCTTATTCACAAAGACGGTTCTCTGATTCCGTATCTTGTATCTCGCCAGGATTATAGAGTAATCAAAACTCGCTGCGGATAGTGAAGACACATACGTATTGGTGGTTATACAACAGAATACAAATTAAAATCTCCAAAAGCTCTCATGCGTAAGCAGCAAGCTAACTGACCCGATAGACGACCAACTTAATTTGTTCCAATTTCGGGGACCACCACACAAGTGACTAACCGTGCCTCTGACCCAACTTGGAGTGTTACACGAAAGTGGATGAGTTGGATTAGCTTCGCAAGGTGGTTGGTCAACTCGGGCCTTTGAATCAGACAACCACAGCACAACAAAAAGAAGGCCGCATGTAAGTAGAACATACAGTGTGTAGCACAGCATCAGACACGACCGTACAATTGGTCAGCCTGAAACATACTCATGATTGTTCATCTGGACGTTGATCGATCGATAATTCAATGAATCGACCAACAAAGACCAAACCTATTTTTGAGCTCTCAACTGCATATACCGAGGCCAGTGCTATCCGGTAGTTAAACTATGTATTATTGACTATTTTATGAGAGAACTGTTTACAACATCGAAATGTTTTCGTGCTTTGGTGGTTGTCAATTATTCGAAAGCAGTAGACATAAAATGCGGATGTTTTGACTAATGTCCAAGTGAAATATTCCCTATAAATATGAAGCAATCGCTTCGTATGAGCTATCACATGAGAACAGAGATGATACTGGAGGCAAAACCGACTTCTGGGAGTTATTTATATCTGCTGGAACAAATTGTATCTGATGATGCTGGGGTAGAAGGGTTGTAGGGGGCAGAAGTAATTACCAACTACGGGGGAAAAATTGAAGACTTTTGTAACTGAATAAACGTTTACACATTTCATTTCCGTCCTTCCAACCAACCAGTTTGCATTGTCTTGCTTTGACTTTGGCTGCATCTTCACAATACCAATCAAATACTCGGATGGGTGAAATACAGGAAAGCACAAATAGCAAGTGGACAGACTGAAAAAGGTATAAGTGAAGGTCATGCGGACGACGAACCAGTTCAAACTGGGATTAGTCAATGACGGTGGACACTGTCCATGTCGTTTAATGTCTCCAAAGCTCCGGTAGGTGAACCTCGTGAACCCACTTGATAACCTAACTCTTTCTATCGGGCATAGGCTAATTATTTGGGAGCTGTCATGCCTTTTAGTCTTGCTATGGAACCACCTCCACAACTCAGCCCACCACCACAACTGCCCTCGTAGAACCACAAACACTACGGGAGTCCATCTGTGAGAATGCTCCACACCTACTTCAGATTTTTGCATAAACATGACAGGAGGGAAGACATAACAGGTACATCAAGCCATGGTCTAGGATCCTAAGGACCTTCTAGATAATCCCTAACGGATCTCGTGCGACCCGAGCCAGATTTATGGCCAGTGAAATTAAACACGGCGTACGGAAGGCAGTTTAACAGCAGTTAAAGAATGATAGGTGTTGTGAGGACAGCAGTAGACAACAGAAAGTCAAGGAAGAAGGAGAGAGAGAGAGAGAGAGAGAGAGAGAGAGACAGAAAATATGATTAGTTTTGTTAACCGAGCGGTCACTGTTAGGTATAATGGGACGGTAAGGTCAACCAGCAAGTGAGTGACCAAAAAGCAATACACTCTCAACGACAAAATAGACGGAGCCCGAGAAATGCTGTAGACAGCCCTCCTCAAAGCTTTAGCACTTAAAAAGTGGGATTTTGTGTGAGGAGCTACACAAGTTATTTCAAATAGAAACAATAGACTCAGAAATGAGCAAACCAGGCTCACTAAGGAAATTAAAAGCAGAAGATGGTTATAGAATCCGGGAAGTCCCAATCACGGGTGTGTAAATCAGTCAAAAGTATGAATCACAGTAAACGGAAGGCGATAACTGACTAAAATTCCACGGGGAAAATAGTCTTGGGTAGCAAGAATGGTCACAGGAACCAATAGATATCGAATTTAGGTTCCGTTCACTTCACTTCTTTCAACCCTTACGCTCGAGCTTTGTGCTCTGTTTTTTTGGATTTAGGTTGTTACCCCAAAGCGGCACCAAATCGAAAGTGAGATAAACTGAAGCGCAAAGAACACTAACTGAAGAAAGGATCATACAAGGCTACTGGAACGAAGGAATAGTTCGAACTAGAAACTAAACCACCGACTGCGACATTTTCCAATGTCGCCTAGTTTCCCCACACACTTGATTGGTGAAGCACTCTCACGGACTCCAAACCGGGGAACCCGATCACTTCCAACTCGAACATGAAAACTCGGACTTGGGAGCAGAGAACACAACTGATTTATGAGACTCTCTACGTGAGTCGAACGTGGAGTTACTTCGCGAAGCAAATAATTGAGTCGACTATGAAATCATTCCTTGTGAAGTAACAGGGCTTAGCTCAACACTTAAACTATAGAAACCGTAGTAGTAGTAGTAGTAGTAGTAGTAGTAGTAGTAGTAGTAGTAGTAGTAGTAGTAGTAGTAGTAGTAGTAGTAGTAGTAGTAGTAGTAGTAGTAGTAGTAGTAGTAGTAGTAGTAGTAGTAGTAGTAGTAGTAGTAGTAGTAGTAGTAGTAGTAGTAGTAGTAGTAGTAGTAGTAGTAGTAGTAGTAGTAGTAGTAGTAGTAGTAGTAGTAGTAGTAGTAGTAGTAGTAGTAGTAGTAGTAGTAGTAGTAGTAGTAGTAGTAGTAGTAGTAGTAGTAGTAGTAGTAGTAGTATTAGAAGTAGTGGCAGTGATATTGCAGCTGTTCTATCTGGCTTGTTAAGAATCCATGTGAACAGAAAGAAGACAAGTCGCGAGAAACATGCATTTCGTTTACCAATTTACCAGTTTTTGTCAGTTTAAAGATCTGGTAACCAAGTCTTCCGACAAAGCCGGTTTGTTAAAGGCAAAACTTGACGTCTCCGAGCAATACCTATGCGCACCCATACGCCAATGGTTTTGTTTGTCGTCGGAACATCGAATGGCTGGTAAACAGCTCAAACAAATGGACGATTTATTGTTCCTCCAACCAGATAAAGGATCGGGTTTTGCAATCTTGAAGATTAGTGAGTACATACAGGAGATGGAAGACATACTTTCTGATACACAAAGTTTCAAACCGGGCACTAGCCCGGATAACAATATTATAATGGAGAAACAGGTATCAAGTCAACGATAGATTCCACTCTTACATCGGTTTATATCTGAAGACACACACGAGAAGCTAAAATCACTCGGAACACAAAAGCCTTATTTAAGAGGGTCACAAAAATTCCACAGGTTTGGAGTTCCTTTGAGGTCTATACTATGCGTGCAAAACTCGGCATATCAGAAACCCGAGCTATGGCGTGTTGACATTCTTGCCCCAATTCAGAAACACCTAACACTGTTCTGTCTACAGGATTCGTTTGAACCCGAAGACACATTGAACGAGGTTTTGGTGAGTTTTGAAAAAATGTACTCAGTTGATGTTGAGTCCCTTTTCGCTAAAGTACCTCTTCTTGAGACAGTTGATGATCTACGTGGTTTTATTTCTTCACATGAGTTTAATTTACCTATTCCTATTGGTTACATCAAGGACCACATTCTTTTATGCACAGAGAATATCCTTTTTAATTTTGAAGGGAAACCCCACAAATAGATTGATGGTATGGCCATGGGTAGCCCTCTGGGTCCGACCTTGACAGATGTTTTCATGGGATTATTAAAAGAATACTCTGTCATAATATTCCCCAATTCTCCACTTACGGACGATTTGTTGATGACTTTTTAACTTATTAAAACGAGGAATGTTCTATTCCTTTTATTACCACTGTAAATTCTAATCACCCTAATCTTTTTGTTACTGACGAAAAAGAACGAGGTACCAGTAGTCTATCATTTTTCGATATTCTAATAACCAGACCTCCGGGGGGGGGGGGGAGCATTGCAAAGGTGTATTTATTGCAAAGCAACGTGGGGTGGTCGCTATCCTCGCACCAATGGCCTACAAACGTGGATTAGTCCGAACGACCTTCAACAAAGCACAAAATTCTGCATCAGGGATCAAGTGCAAAATAAAAAGGAGCTTGTATAAAGAACGTTGCTGGCCACTGGTTATTCCGAGAAATTCATCGAGGATAACCGAAAGCCGAGGAAAGCACGCCGAAAACCAATCACGGCCGAGAAGAGGCAAGTTTTTTTATTTTACCATATAAAGGTGACCACGTATTTAACCATATAAAAAGAAATCCTTATTCATCCCTAAGGCCTTCGTACACAGCTGCACAATTACGTCTGTTGAAGACCACCAAAAGGCTGAGCTTCAAAAATCACTTAAATAGTCTTGCCGATCCCAAAGTCTCACAAGCTGTCTATCAGTTCACTTGCTGCTGCAATGACGCATATATTGGCAGGACGGATCGCTGCTTGGCTCACCGAATGTTGGAGCACATACCCAAAAGGTTGAAAAAATCAATGACTCAAAGCAATGCGACTGCAGAGAATGACGTCAGATCTCTAGCTTCTTCAAAAGCGAAACACTTCATTGCATCAGGCCACGAGGATAACCTAACCAAATCCTTCACAGTGTTATTCCGCAATCCCTAATCGAACCTGTTAGAATCCAGTGAGGCGATGCTTATCATGATGCATCAGCCAGCGCTTTGTGCACAAAAACGGTTGAAACAAAATGTTTGTTTGCCTTGGCACTAACCGAACAGACCTCTCTCTCCCTCTACCGAAAGCACTGTCATAGTTTTCAATCTAGCCCATTACACTGTACTAGTTTTTCCCGCCGTATGATGAATAAACCAAAAGTGTTTCACATAGGAGATAGACAAGAGTAAACGAAAAGCTTGCATCTCGTGACTTACGTCTTCTTTTTGGTCTCATGAACTGGATAAAGGGGACCTATTGCTTTACTTTTTGTTAGGAATCACCATATGCAATGCTCACCACAGCGCCCCCACTGGGACTCGAGGGCGGGGTTCAACCACCTAGCCATCAGGAGCCTCTTGCTGCTCAGACGATGGCTTGTTACTGTTCAGAAAGCCAGTGACAGGATAACACCTCTTACTGGTACTGATGTTGAATGAGAGATTGAGAGCCAGATCGGATAGCTTGATGGAAACGTACATGAAATATGATCACGCACCTCGGGACTAATTTTCACATGAGACTACTAGTGAAACATAATAAGTACATGAAGCAGCTGTGAATCACTTTCAGGCTTACCATGCGGAGCTGACCATCAGTACTACACAATGGGGCCTTTCATGATCAACCTCAGCCTCCTGCTGCTCATACTCATCCGACAAATCAAGCGTTCAGGAAATTGATACCATTATCTTTTTTGAGGTTACACTGAACAGTGTTCTATTATCAGTACTTGAACTGACATGGTGTACGTAAACCGAACAGCACGTTTATTTTACTGCAGAATTGGTTTGTATTACCACAGTAGTACCATTCCATCGGCATCCTCCCTGATTTCATTAACTTCCGTGGAAGAAGCCCTTTTAGTTCGCCAGAAAATTTCCTTCACCGAAGGCATCCCACCATGCAGTGAACCCTCCAGGAGCGAGCAACAAACACTTTCATCGGAATTTCAAGCCACAACACGAGACTTTTTAGGGTCATATCTGTTTGAGAATTTGCATACGACTAAAATTTTGTCTAGCACTTTTGGCTAGGAACACGATATCAATTAGAATCATCAGTCCACTGGATTTGGTGAGTTTCGGTCATGTTGACCGAGCCGAGGGAAGGCAGCAGACTTCAGCTGATTGGGGAAGGGAGGGTTTCTGTCTCATGCTAGGACTCTGATATCGTTCAACTGACTTGGCGACCCAGACACTGACGAGGCGAAAAGCAACCACGATGAGACCAAACCGGATTTCGTATCAAAATTTACATTAACTTTGAAAACGCACAGTATCATGAGTCGCGCAACATGTTCAGTGTAGACGAAACTGATCAAAGCAACCCAAACAGAAGCTATGCACAAGTAGGTGAAAATATTCCGACATGCAGAAAGCCAAAGACCCGGTGACAGTAATGTCATGCTGCAGTGCATCTGATGAAAAATTAAAATACCCAGTCGTCGGCGAGACTTTTCCAATCCGTAGTGTTTCGAAAATCGGCCACAAATTGGAGTTCATTACGGGAACAACGGAAGAGCTTAGATGGTTAGCAGCGCATTCGAGGGGTGGCTGAGACACAAGAACAATGCACTTACTGCCTGTGAGGCCGGCTCCGTGTCAACGGACGACTTGGTTTGTTCAGTAGACAGCACGATGATTAGAAGAAAGGTCAGCAGGTCTTCGTCTGTCCCGAATCGAGGACAAGATTGCGGTGAACGAAAGGGACCGAAGAACCAATCAAATGCCAACTGTTGTCTAAAGTGAATACATTGATCAGGTTTGTTCCCAGCCTAACCTCCCAGGAGAGCTGGCCGAGAATAACGGGCGAACCAATAAGCATGAGGGCCAAGATTTGGTTATGATCACCACTCACCGAATATAAACTGTCCTATTTGCACTAACAAATTGAGATGGTTCGAAAGCAGAATAGTCTTCTCACTAGAGCTAGTGGGACGGGTGAGAACACTACCAAGGACCGAAGAATTACTTTATTGCTGGGCAATTGCAACTAGTGTTCGGGATATATAAGCCCCATTATCATCATTCTTGTTGCGACATTTGATCTGCATGTTAACAAGAACGAGAGATGACGGGCTATCGTGAAGGATATTATATCCATATTTTTGTAAAATGCCTGAAAGCTTGTAGGAAGTTATTCAGCCCTTGTTCGAATCAGTTACGACATGGATGTTGTTTCTTCGATTTCACAAAACCTTTACCCAATGATTACGTTTACTTTTTAGAACTGTTAGAAGACAAGAACAGAGCAGTTTTTGGCAAACTCCACTTTCATAATGGTACTGCTTATGTGAATCCCTCTCAGAATGCGATAACTGTCAGTAAGAAACTATCTGATTCATCCCAACAAGTGTTTCTTGATGAGAAGGACTGCTGGAAGTAACATCAAAGCCACTAATTGGAAGGACACAGGTTAATCAATCACAACCGGCCTATGTAGTACCAGTTCATCATGATTCTGATGACGGGGCTTCTCAGCGTGCTCGATCACGAAGACGTATCGTGACATGTCCTGTGAAATGCCTATCGGATCACTGTACAAGGACCCTGGGACTTCGGGTATCTAGCATCTACATCTCGAAGTGAATTACAGTAGTCTACAGTCAGAGGGTTCGACTTCCAAACCCTAAAATTTCTTAATGAGTAAACGCAGATGAAGCATATACATCACAAATTTCAAAGGATACTGGGTCAAAATCAACAATGGGCTGCACAACACTATGCTATGAGACGAAAATTAGATACTTTAGCGGAAAAATCCACTAGCTCAACAAGGTCAGTTGGTTTCAATGAATCGTCTTTTGGCGCGTTGATTATGTAGACCAAATTGAAACTTTGATTATTTTTGCCTTTTCAAACATCAGCTTATGGTATAATTAATGTTAGTAATGTATATAGGATATCATTTTGATACCTGTACGACCATGAAAGGTATCGACTGAAATAGAATTCGGTGTTAGAACAGGATAAAACCACTACAATGTCAACCCGAAGATGAATGTGAAAATATGCAGTTGAGAGGTATGCTGATTACGGGACATAAATTGAACTTTTGTAATAATTTCACATTGGATTCATTTGTAATTATTAATCAAATTAAAGCTGGCTCTGAGATTGTGATCTGTTCAGCTCGGGAATGAAGAATGGTAAACATCTTTTTAATGGTACTTCCCGTCCTGAAAACAAAATTTAATTCGCCAACCTCTAGCTAAGAAAGCGTGCGATCTACATGGAGCTTCCTTTTTGTCGACTTCCAATACACCGGAGGTGCGGATAAAAGTAAGAATATGAGTGATCGTTGTCGGTCAGAAAGATATGAGAATCCTGATCACTGGACTTAACCACATAAGGCGTATCGCGCTTCTTGATTGGGGGCCCAAGTGGTTCACGCATCCAGTGATTAGAGGCGCAGACAAATATGGCGGCGTATGAAAACCGGCGGCCTTTTTTGTTTTCACAGTATCGGTTCGTAAAAGTTTCACTTTCATTCGTATTTTTGTTCTTTAAATTGTCACACTCACAGTCTTTTATTTTACGACTGAGAGTTTTACCACCAGAACCGTTGCACGCAAGGCATTACTAATATACGTTCAAATTGAATCCAGTCCATTTAAATGTTCTTCGCCCATAAATGATATTCTTCTTCGTTGTCCTAACCTGTCAAATCTGACTACAAGAGGTTATTTATTGAGAATTCACTTGGCTTGCCGTTCAAACACTCAAGAACTGGACTACCAACGAAATTAATTATTACTGTGGACTCCTGAGAACCTGTCACCATTGAACACTACTTCTCTCATTACCCCGGGTTTTAATTTGTAATTCTCTGAATGAAATTCCTAAGTAAATTCCAACAATCACATTAGTTTTCTTGACCACCTTGATTCAGAGACTTCGGTTGGTAATACGTCACATTTGACCATTTGTGAAAGTTATCCAAGAGGTTTAGGAATCTATCTTTCGACAAAAGATGGCTAGCGTGGCTGGATTTTGAAGTAGCACACATAATAATGCTATTGATCTAAGACCATCTAACACTTTTCAAACAACTCCAGTTGCTTAGAAACTCATTTGACAGGAACAACTCCTTGATAAACCTTAGGGATACCGCTGTGAATTCAAAACTGAGAAGGATTTTCGTTCACCATGGTCACAAAAAATTTGATTATATGAGCTTTTCTTTTACACCCCTTCCAAATTTACTCGTATTTGGTTTTAGCTCGCAAACCACTGCACAACAAGTCGGCCAGTTGTCCTTGCAGTTGAGTTATCGTGCTACAATAGTGAGAATCAAAATCAGCCACGTAGATGCTCATCATACACAACTTTTTTATGAGCTCCTGATCACTATGGTTAACGTTTAGTCCGTGAACTTTTCGCCGTCATCTGTTGAGGTGACATCAGTATCAACTGGTGATGCATAACGTGTTTGCGACCTGAACCCTGAGTGTATCAAAATGCATTATTCTGAAGTACCAACACCATCTATATTGAATGTGAATGCTCCAGGAGATGCCATCACAATGCCAGTAACACACTGTTACTGGTCTGGTTTTGGTCACTGACCAATCGCATATTTTGCTTTCTAAAGAGTTAAAGAATAAAACTGAAGGATGGTATTCAATCAACGTTTTGGCTGCTGTTGGTAACCATTCGATTGTAAACTGGTCTTGAGGAAGGTTACTCACAACAACCGAAAAATCAACTGAACACCACCTTTTCCGACCACTCTGTGTTACCGAAAAATAAACACTTACCTATAACAAATCACATGACGCATCGTTTTTTCGATACTCTTCGATCTGATCTGGGCTCTAATGCTTTAAAGCAACTGAAGGAGATCCAAAAAGCAAAGCTTTCTATGTGGAAGCTGTATGTGAATGAGGTGAGTCGGTGTCTTAAGTCCAGGACCAACGGCCTAGAACGCATAAATTTACCGCTTCGATTCCGACACAGTATACGATCTCTCAAAAGTATTCAAGTATAAGCCAACTAGGCCATGTTAGTCCTTTAGTATTCAGTCAGGCTAAACGAAAGTAATTTTTCTATTCAAGTTTCTCTTGTATAAATAAATATGAACCGAGGTGAAATGGGTAACCCTGTGGTCTGAATAACCTACTGTATTATTGTGATAAGATGAATGTTGTGGAAATGATAGTTCATTGATTCTGCGCTAGAAAGATGAAAATTTACGATGAGGTGAAAACATGCTATGGCAAGATGATAGGTCTGGTAAAGAATGACTTTTCTCATTACACCTTTCGATAGATTTCTCGAGATTCTTGATGAGGATGACATTACAAAGAAATGCTCAAAAGGAGAATTCGGAGGATATGGCTTAGAATGAGAAAAGCAGTTCCGTTGACAGCAGGAAAGGAAGACAGAAGCCACTGACAGTGTAGTAGACAATTAAGAAGAAAGGGAAAAGCTGCTTCCAAAATGTGTCGCGGTGTACATGGCTGAGATATGTGGACAGTGTTTGGTGCGGTAAATGGGGGAAGGATAATGGAGATGAATGAGCTCCTTGATTACCAGAGCTTTTTCATATCAGATATAGAGCTATGAGCAGTCTCAGTGCTACCAACACCATTACTACTCCCATTACCGCTGCCAGTTTCACTACTACTGCTTCTACTACTACTACTACTACTACTACTACTACTACTACTACTAATAATAATAATAATAATAATAATAATAATAATAATAATAATAATAATCGTGTTAGTTGCTACCCCATCAACCGACAGTGAAACAGTGTCTTTGGAAAGAGGAATGTGGTCCGTGAGTGTTTACTGCCTGTAGGCACCGGTAACGACGAAATCCAAACCATGTTTATATTTGAGCAGTGCCGGTCATTTTCACCAACTTTATCAACAGTCGGATTAAGCAGATGTAGAACTAAGTGACTGAATCATATATTCTTTCCAGTGAGGTTTTTTCCACCCATCTTCGATCATCCCCACAGCTGTCACGGGGTAAAACACGATTATTTTCGTGATCTTCAGATTTACTAGATATATCTCACTTGGTCTGTGAAACTGTACGTCCCTCTCTCTCTCTCTCTCTCTCTCTCTCTCTCTCTCTCACACACACACACACACACACACACACTTTTAAGGTAAAATCGGAACTGGTATTTCCGCTGAACTATGAAAACTACTTGGAAGGGATTGTCACGGAGGGTGGCAATGTTTGATTCATTACTCCGTGAACACAAATGAAATGACGGAATCCATTATCCCGATTCTCATCTCCGGTAGCAAGTTCCTCAGAAAGCAAAATGCGTGTGCATACAAGTCTCTTCGGGATTTACAAGCGAAACACTACTCGCACTTAATCCAGGAAGAGATAAAACATAGTTCTGGGAATCTAAGAATCACTAGTTTCTATGGCACAGCATAAAGCTAGTTTGTGGTCAATTATTATCTCAAATTAGATCACTCCAATGCTATTTTTGAATATCTTTCCTGTGACTGTCCCTCCTCATATTCTCCTTGTGCGATCAAAGAATTTGAAAGTTTTTTTTAAAAAAATATTTACAACCACATGCATATACGCAACAACACATTCGGAATTCTTCTCAAGTCTACAGCTTCGTTTTCTGCAAGCTGGGGTGTTCTCTTTCCTGCGATTCTCAGGCTTGGGCTACCCAGATTACGAAACCCCTGGGATTTTTTTTGGGATCAATCCCTGTTAAAATCTTCAAGCCCAAATTTTTGGCGACTAGTCACCAAAATCGCGTTTCCCAATGGTCTCACACATCTGGCACCGGAAAAGGTTTTTTCACCTACAGCAGCAGATATTGCATCAGCTGTACTAAATATTTCTGAGTTAGCTGAACTAATTCGTCACCCAACGTGTATGAGTTTATCTCCTTAGCAGTTTATCCGTCGACCTAATAGATCCGGTTTTGATGCTGTGGCTTTCTCACTCCATTTTCTCCTGGATACTCGAACAAAATCTGTGCGATTTGTCCGACGGCATACGTCTCGATTATTCCCCAGCTTTTTATTCAGCATCTAGATCTCTACTTCTCCTAAATTTGACGCTTTCAAGTGTCACTTGCAAGTCTTATGACACTATTTCGATAACAGAGTGCGGAAAACCCAAGTACATCAACAATATTACAAGCCTCATATCAACAACCTTGGAGTACTTCAGGGTGTTGAATTGTCCGTTTTTTCACTGTTCTACTTACTCCAGTGACCAACCAGTATTTTTCGGGTCTGGTGAGTTTAAATACACTGGCAATGATTTTCCTCTTCAGTTCGTTTAATATTCTCCAGACTTGAGAAACCTCAGTAAAAACATATCTCAAGGAGAACATTGTTCCATCCGATCTGGTTCAAAATCTGACCTCTCCAAATGCTTTGAATGCTTATTCAGTAATCCCTACTCTTCCTTTCCAATGGATTCTGTCTTAGGTAATTCAAAATTCCAATATAGTGTGAGTTCTGTCAAGTACTTGGGAGTTAGCTTCAATAACAATCTTCGGCAGGCAACTCACATTCGGTACTGCACCAGAAAACAGTGAAGTCTATCTTTTCAAGCACGGAAACTCAAACAGCTTCGGACGCCGCAGTCAGTTTCTTTCAGTTTCATCTGCCAATGTGTTCTTCCTATTCCACTTTACTGTTCCCTAAATTTCCCCGGCCTCCCGAAACAGGATCTTGAGGCTATGTGGCGTGGACTGGTACTTATCACTCACGTTTTAGCTGTCACCGACGATACTTTTCGACTGAATTTGTTTATATATATATATATATATATATATATATATATATATATATATATATAATGTTACGAAATTTGAAGACGGCCGCTTAACGTAAGATAGATTGAGCTTACTAACTAATGCTCCTTTCCCTGTTCCAGCGGAACGCATCGATCTGGTGGACCCCGAAGGTAACTAAAGACAGTGTCATTATTGGAGACTGGATCGTAATGTACATTTCTTCTCTTACTTGCATTTGTAGTGTGCCACTTTTCCCGGATAAATTCTCATAGTAATCAAGTTGTTATATATATATATATATATATATATATATATATATATATATATATATATGTATATATATATATATGCAGGCTTGAAATCATGCTTGGTGCCAAAGCAGCAAAGAAAATTACAAAAATAGGGGAAGGGGATTAGAATGCTGTAAAACGGTAGTTAATAAAAAATGGAGTGGGATTTTTTTTGCTTTTCACCGTACACCTTTTTTATATTTTTGCCTCTAGTCATACAAGGCCCTTGTCCCTTGGGCCCTAAGGCCGTAGGCGGGAAGTGCCAGCAGAAGCCGACTCTGAGGCTAGCTTCTTCATACTCCTACTCCAAGTCATAGCCTGTCCGGTCCATTCCTGCATGTGCAAACAGAACACGGAAAAATAATCAATGGGCAGGCATTCTTAAAACATGACAGAGCCACCGGAGACGATGCAGAGCGATTACTTAGTTAAGAGATCGGCTATTTTTGTCCAGAACACAAAAGAGCTCCTGGTCATTACTCACATAATTTTCTCACCAGACGCAAGCAGTGCTGCGGGATATCGGTTGTCAAACACAGAAAGAAGCTAAGCTTTCTCAGAGCGAACCACGAAGGCGCGCACCGACACCTTAATAGACAGCTGGATGTCACGGCGCCTCCACATGTATCACAGGTTTGCGAAAGTTGTTCCAGCTCTCGCTATGCGCGAGTAAATCTCCTCCCCAGCACCACTTCCAACTGTTATCAAGCTGCCAAGGTACTCACAGTTTTCAAATTAGTCTATCTGATCACCACCAAAAGTGAGTGCAGACGTAGATTCCTGACAGTCTTGCAAAA